>QLNU02015360.1:11562395-11588178 GCA_006491805.2 Dysdera silvatica
CACGTTATGATTGAATGAGCAGATCGCCCACGAAAAAAGCCATTGCCGGAAGAAAATTACACAGCCAGCTCTGATATCCAACGAGTCGTGTCCGCGAGTCAGAATAGCCGTGTTGTCCGACCCTGGCATTGGGTTAAGCCGCTGGGGAGGGTGGAAAAAGGAAATTGTAGTGATAAGCTCCAAGAATGAAACAATTATCAACGCGGCAATTTTGCGTTACTTGCACTCACATTGAGGTAGTCAGCGCTTAACGGCAAATTCTACTCCTCCTTCCACTACACGATTTCCAAAGACGTCGTCATTCGCCGCCTATCTCCTCAATTATTACACTCGACGTTGATTACACCGCGTTTAGCAAAAAGCTATTTTGCGGTGCTTTCTTTCGAAAAATGGCAGCATATTTGCACATCACTGCTATCATCGCATCATGGGTCCTCTCCAAAACTTTCGATTAAGGAAGACAACAGAATCATCACCCTTTTCTTTCGTCCGCGATGCAGGCAGACGACGTGCTGTGGCGCAAGTAATAATAACAATTACTACTCTTCCCCTTCCCCACTCCGGACACGCAAAAGAAGACCGTTTCCTTCCCAATTGATAACCGTAATCGCCGAGTTTAAAACCTTCTTTAGAACCACTGAGAGAAATGCGCGTGTTCCAGAGTTGATAACGGGGATGACGAGCACTTGAGCATTTTCATTACCTTGCCTGCCTGCTCTTAAACAGGCGGTGTATGTGTGCGCACGGCGGGATAGCTCAGAGTGAATAGCGATTTTTCAATTATCTTGAGTGGCACCTCAATTGAGGCAGATGGGAGTACAAGAAGGTGAAGTGCAGCAAAAGAGGGTTATACAGTCGTCTGCAGCGGGATACGAAAGAGCAACTTGCAGTTTCTTCTCAAGAGGCGAAGGCAACGGTAAAACGACGACAATATCTCATCAAAATGTTGCCCGCTCTCTCTTTTCTCCAGCACCATAACGGATCTCCGAAAAACTCGAAGTGCAGAATTCTCCAGAACTGGTGAAGGGAATCAAGACGAGTAGAACAGTCGGCTCTGATTATGTTAATAATAATTTCGACTGTGCTCAGGACCCGATAGTGTTATGACTAAAATTTGGAAGATGTGCTAAGAAATGTGTCTGTTTATCTAGAAAGAATCAGCTTCTGAAGCACACGAGGCCTACCATGCACAGCCCTCGATCCCGTGCATAAGACCCGGTTGCCTCAACATTGACACCACCAACAAATTAAGCCAATCGACGAAACTCCGAACCTATGGGATGATATACCCCTCTTCTCACTTTGGTCATCTCTGCTTGTTAAATCGGAAAAAAAAACCCATATTATAGAGCAGGAAGGACATGAAGCAAACAGCAGTTAAAAAGAGGCTGCTATTGAGAAGTCACGTGTTCGAGAAGAGCGATGGAGTGGTCACGTGTTCGAATAATAATAACAAGTAGCTCCTTTCGGTGTATTCCGTGCAAAGAGCAACAGGATGATTACGATGCAGCGACAAATGCATTATATACTACGCAATTATAACTCTGCATTAATAGCCCCGTAGTATTTTATCGACAGTTGGTAGCAAAGCCATCATGACTTTCTGGTTGACCACAGTACGTACCAAAAGCACGCTACATGGCTCGTGTTGATAGATAATAATGCTCTGATTATTTCTTCGTATTCGAAAGCGATGTAGTTCGAAAATATTCCCCGAATCCTCTTCAAAGCGGTTGACAATTAGTAAGTATTTTCTAAATTATTTTATAACAATGTAAAAATACTTCGTTGTACGTGTGATTTTAGTATAGCTACAACTTTTCTTTAAAATTTGTTGGCTATAGGAAACTTTAATTTGATGTGCATTTATTCGGGCTTCAAGCTAAGGTTTTGGAAGCATGTGTATTATTAGATAAAATACAAACAATAACACGTCCGTACTTGCGGGCGCCGTTCGCTGGGAGGGACAGGGGGACCCGTCACCCCCCAATTTCAAGCCAAATTTTTATAATAGTTAACGTCGTTCAAAACTATTTCTTTTTATTTTAATATAAGTATAAAATATAATATAAGTATAAATATATAATATAAGTAAAATATAATATAAGAAAAATAATGTAAGTAGAAAAGTATAAATATATATTTATATTTTTCGGCGTAGTGTATTTAGTACGAAATAAAAAAATACGCTTTGTCATTTATTTGATGTAATTAGACCTTTCGTTAGATTGTATTATATAGCTCTCTTTTCTGCATGGCAGCGTTTTCATTGACGTGTTATTATTTCAACTTTCAAACGAAACGCTTTTAATAACGTTACAACTATAGTTTCTATATTTCAATTTCGCAAGCTCAAGGACCTTTTTGGCCCAATAAGCTCATTATCAACAGCATATATTGAAGGGATGATCTACATAAATACCGTCAGCATAATAAATATGAAATTCAGTAAAGAACGTTGCATGTGAAAATTAAATTGGAAACGCAATTAGAATATTAATTTATTGGTAAAGTGTACGTCATCAAGCAGAAGCACATTTTAATTAAACACTACTTTGTTGGTGTCCGTTATTCCTGTAAAGAGTTTTGGCAACAAGGCCTTAACCAGAAATTTTTTCGGGGGAGGCAAAAAATTTTTACAACCTCGCTAATGAATAAGTATTATTAGCAAATACATTTCGGAAGGGGGGACGGGCCCTTGGGTACACCTGCTGGCTACGGCCCTGTTTAACAACAAGCCACCTTCCACTGGTATGCTGTCCCTCCCCAATATTCTTATGCCGTCGGTGACCATGCATTTATATCCGGTTATGCTATGTGAAAGAGTGGTTATGTTTGTTTATCCTTTTATATAATACGTTTCCATTCAGCAAAGATAACTATTACAATATGATTATTAATCAAATAATAATATATTTAATAAATATATTTAATGAATCATTAATGAATAGAATATTCCCACTTCGTGCGTTTACCCGCATCATACGTCTTTTTTCAGCGGTCTCCGAAAAAACGCCAAACCGAGCTTTTACTATATACATACTTACTTTTTATCACGCGATGTTACGAAATACGGCGATGAAATGATGTAAAAAAAGTTAATATTACCCGTGCAAACGAATCATTGTTGCCAGTCCATTATACCTATTTTTTTTTTTATAATATTAGGATTTCCCTGCGTTTTTCAGATGTCAGAGTTATAACATTACATCGTATTTGACGTATATTATGCCTCAAACAGTAGCTTAGGCAGGATATAAATTTAATATCGATGGCCATAATTCCAATAAATATTACGTTCTACGTGTGGTAATGGTCATAAAATACTCAAATTAATTTGTTGCAAATGCAAAAATATTATTCTAGGCTTTTTTTATGTTTAAACGTGGCATATTTTACCATTTTACAATTTTAGTATATATGTAATAAAATAATCCACGATACAAAACAAATAATCCACAATATCAAACATAAAAATTCAAAAATATTTTTTTAAGATATCAATATTATAAATATTTTTGCGCCACGTAACTTTTTTCAAAATTGAATGTCAAAAACACAGCGTATTGATTCCCTGAAAGAGTAAAATTGTGAGCAGAATTTGATAAATATCACGAAAATAATGCAAGAAGTATTTAATAAAATATATGATTCTGTTTTAGAATATTTCAAAATTACTTAAAATGTGCATTTGTCATATTATGGAAGGGCAGTTGCGTAAAATTCTCTAGATCTCAACTTCCTCAATCCAAATCAATATATATAAATAAACATTTCTTCGTAATTTCATAATTTAGGCGAACTAACCAAATGAACTTTTTGCCAATAGATCCCGAAACATAAATGCCAATGGCATCAATAATAATATCCTAATTCAAATTTGTTTCAAGAGTATATTTATTATGAAATACACAAGAGGTATTTAAAAGACATGATATACTCTCGTAGCTTCGTAATTTATTATTTCTATATATTTTGTCTATTTCTGTTTGTTTTACTTGCTCGGGTATATCCTGAAGAAAGTCAATTCTTTGTGGCGTGAGATGAATTGACAGTCCATTGTTGTGAATATTCCTTGCGGTATAAGAGGAGCATTATGCGACATAATAACATATATGACTAAATTTTCAAAAATGCGATTGGCATAGAGAAAAATGCATGTTCTCTTTCAGTTTTCATATAGATATAATTATTGAACTAAAGAAAATATGTGCTATTAAAGAAAATGTGTAGGTCACATACAACAATAATTTTACTTTATAAGGCGTTTTATATGTGCAGTATATAAATAAATTTTATGATTGAATATATTCTTGTGGTAGATAAGATAGGTTAATGATGACGATTTGATGTTCGTGGTGATGGGAACTTGTCAGGACTCTAGTTGCCTTTTTTCCCATCCTTATTCCCTGCATGTATATTTATGTTCTTAACAGTTATTATTTTAAGGTTTACTCTTGCTAATATCTCTAATTTATATATCTTATATATTGTCTTCGGTTATTGCTAATGAATTCATTGTACTTTTCCATATCTTGTATATATTAGATGCCTGGAAAATAAATTTGAATGACATTGGCTTCCAAATAAGTAGGGCTTCTCCTGATTTTGAATGTTTATATATTTTCGATGAAATAAAAAATTGAAGATTAATTAATTTTTATGCAGATTGATTAAAAATGTCTGTATTGGTGGCATTTGTCCTTCGTAAAATGGATAGAACCGTCGAATATTATTCATTCATTAGCTTTCCGCGCATATGTATGAAGTGCATATGTATTCTTGTATGAGGGAAGAATAAAAAAAGATTCTGATGCATAATTTTATATTCAAAATAAATTTCTATATCTCCAATACTCTTTTCCTTCTTAGCGATATTATTACTGTTAATAACTACATGACACCTGAAAGAAAAACTTACTGGGCACCGTTTGCATTTAAATAAGGTATATGGACAGTTCTCAGATCTCTGGATAAGAACTAAATTGAACCAGTGACGCCAGACAAAGAAGATAGTTTAATAATTCCTTGGTGATGCGAATACATCGATGTATAGAGGTCATAATTTTATTTATTTATTTACATATGCTGCACAAATCACTAAAATAAGCACATACATGTTAATTAATAATTTTGTATGTATCATTGTATGTTATTTAAAATTTATGTATTATAATAACAATAAAATGCATAATATATAATAAATATATAAATTATAATTTATAACAAGCATATACATGAAAATTTATAACAATTATATAAATGAAAACTTACTACAAATATATAAATGAAAATTTATAACAAATATAAATGAAATACAGTAAAACCAGACTATAACGATATTTTATAGCAGTCCCAACAGTTATAGAGAGCTATCGTGTTTAAAAATGCTTATAACGCTATCTTTTCCCTCTCTTTTAAACATTGTTATAAAATACAGATTTCACTGTATAATACTGGAAATGCACTGTATAACACTGGATATATTCACTGTATAACATTGAAAATACTTGTTTTCAGACAGAAGTCTTTCAAACTAATTTATTATTTATACACGTTCAATAATTCATAATTATAAACATCGTGAACCTGCTTCAACACCACTGTGAATTTTTACAGTTAAATCAATCTTTGATTTATGTAGCTTTTTAAAATAACATATCGATTATTCCAATCTATTCACTTGCAATAGTAACATAGACGCCCATATGGGGGGGGCAGAGTGAGGCTCGGGGCCACCCCTAGCCGTTTAAAAATTTGATTCGCCCGAACCTGCTATGCATTTACTTTCAAAAGTTTTACAGTCACATTTTAAAATAAGGTACTTTTTAGCTCATTACTAATTGTCAAGCAGTATCAATTATTTTTGTAGCGTTTTGGTATCTTGTACATTCACTAAAATTCTCGACAGCTTTGAGAAGGAGGTAATATTTTATCAGCACCCCCTAGAAATACTTGTATGGGTGCCCATAAATAGCAATATAAATATATCAAAAATATTTAAACTTAATAAAATTAATATTTACAATATGACTCCTCCAAGTTACAGAACATTCGAATAATGGCTAACGAGCGATTCATAAAGCACTGTTTACGTGAATCAGTAAAATTCAAATTTGGTGGTATCTCAGTAGATTAAGATTTTTATGAGTTCTAGGCTGTAGGATATAAATGGGCCCTCTAAAGAATGTGACTCTCGCGATATTTAGTTAATAAATCATTTGTTTTTCCTTGCAGTTCATTATCTTCAGTATTCAAGTTTATAAATAATGAACATTTCTCGAACATTTGTAAAAAAACAATGTTCCAATAAGTGTTAAATTTAAGTAGTAAGCAGTAAGTTACTAAGCCCCTTTAATGTTTCTGCAGGGCCCCAAAACCACGGGGCCCAATGCCCGAGCCTACTGGGCCTGCAGTTAAACCTGGCGCTGGGTAATTTTGAGAATCATACTGAAAAGAATTTATTTAACAATGATTACACAATTCATTTATTGTAAAATGTATTACTCGTGTTAAATGTCACACAACTGTCAAAAAATATTAAATTTGATCCTAAAACACACTTACCTTTTGATTTTTCGCTTTGCTCATATAAAATTAAAAAAATATTTCGTAAATCAGCTGCATATTTCAGATAATGTTTCCTCGGTAAAAGAAATTTTTAAGTCATAACGTCAAAATTTACATTAAAAAAAAGTTTATTTTAGAATTCTTAATAACGTGATAATGCATATTTATCGGGGAAGCAGGCTCTACGAAAAATATACCTGCATCCTGGACAAAACAGGAAAAGAAAACAAGCTAGATCCTAATAATTTATCTAAGGAACCGTATCCTGAAGAAGTACTTTGTCTAAATTATTGAGAAGCAGGGGCAGATTGAGCCGCCGGCCAA
Source organism: Dysdera silvatica (assembly GCA_006491805.2). Classification (NCBI taxonomy): domain Eukaryota; kingdom Metazoa; phylum Arthropoda; class Arachnida; order Araneae; family Dysderidae; genus Dysdera; species Dysdera silvatica. The sequence continues at coordinate 11,569,290 of QLNU02015360.1, forward strand.
CCGGCCCTCGGGCCAGTGTGCCCTCATGGGCGATAGGACCCGATCCCTCCAAAAATTCAAGGTATGCGCCCTTTGAGAGAACCCAGTACGCCCCTGTTGATGAGTATGGATATTGATCTAATAAAAATATTAACAATTCTCTAAATAATGGACGCTTCTTATTGGGTGAGGGAGAGGGATAAGGACGAGTATACCTGTGGACTATTCTGATGTTCGATAACATATTTCTTGTTACATTTTTTAAATTTCAATATGAATACGGAGGCATCCTGCATAGATTTACCAAAGAAAAATTATTTTCATGGTATTATTGGTGATATTTTGATACCCTGTATATTAAAAAAGTGCAAAAGTAATATTGGTAGTGAGAATTTTGGCTCAATTTGTTTGCCGATAGCTCATTTACTATGGCGGCTTAAACTGATGTGAAAGTGCGTGTCAGAGATAAGCAATAGATTTGAATAGTTGTCGACTTCAATGAAACTTTTATTTTTTTTTAAATTTATTTAAATATTCAGTAAGGGTTCCCTCTCATTTCTGTATCTCCATAGATAACCAAGTTTCTAACATACCACGTAATGCGACGAAGAGTTTTGATTTCGGGTGTCTAGACTTCTTTAATATTAGGCCTAGATTCGTTGCCCCAGGCTGCTGTCGCCTACGTTAGTACTGGCTCGATGCAGCTATTGTACGCAAGCCTATTAATAATATTTAATTTATTTTTCCTCATGGGGAAAGGGTAGAGTAAAGCAAGTAATGCATAGCACATGAAAAGCAATAAAAGTAATAATGAAAAGAAATAGAAAAATTTAAGGAAAAAGAAGGAACAAAAAACTCATGTGTGATAAAAAGGAAAGCAGAGAATTTAAAACAAATGAAGTACAGAAAAGAAAAGAATAGAAGAAAATAAAGCAAAAATGAGAAATTGAAAATTAAAGCTAAACGTAAAATGATACTTACAAGAAAGATTTTTTTTTCTTTTTACTTTATCATTTTACTTAGCCTTTTCTCATCCGCTACTAACAAACTTAATTCAAAAAACATAAAAACATTTTTCAATCCAATATAAAAACATGCGTTTGGATATAATGAAGGAAATGGATCTTTTTATTCATTAAGACAAAAGTGCATATCATATGCATTTAATAATTTTAGATATGGTGATGGTTATACCTATTAATTATGGAATATGATACGTACAATTAATACATACGACAGATACATGTATGCACTAATTATGAAATAAAATAGGTGAGCCATATCAGATACATGAATCAAATTTCCTTTTTCCAAAAATACAAAATCGTCGGAGCATTAGGGCAACAGGTAGCGATTTTCGCCACTTATTTGACGAGGTGTAACTATCTTACCTAGTATTAATTTCAATCAGTAGAATGTAGAGGCAGTAAAATTTCAGGCTGTAATACCGCCCTTTTAGCTACCTTTTCATGGGCGGAGAATTGAAGTTTAGATGATACGTTAAGGCCATTGTGTTGCAAAACCTTCCCGACCTGTACCAGAGGACTTGGAATGTTATTCGCACGCAGGAAAGGATGATGGTGATGATGATGATGATGCGTTGAGGGGGGTGAGCAGTTATGATTTATTGACCATTCATTCAAAGTGATGGGTGCAACGTCCATCTGGGCCTGGCCTCATATATATATATCCGTGTCGGGGGCAAATGAAACACGCGTTTTCAAGCATCCATTATGAAAAAAAAAATCCGTTCTATTCATCAAAACCTTGTCTATTCTTAATTTATCTGAGATGTCTCCTGCCGGCAAGCACCAAGGTAATAATTAAGGGCCCCCCCATCTTCTCCCCCGCCGGAACGACCACAGAGAACAGCCCTTCCATGAGCATGCGCGCCCCCCTGGACGCCCTGGCCAGATTGGGAGAGCCAATTAAAATGGCGAACCTAATCTCTACCGCTCACGTAAGGATTAGGTCGAAGACTGGGCCTGAGCCCTTTTTAGGTGAGGCTTCCTAATGTTCAACCTACCTGCTTACCCCCACCCCCTACGTTGTGTCCTCCCTCCTTCTTGCTCTTTTCTCGTCAGAACTTTGAATTACTGTGTCAGAACGTCTCCACGTTGTTTTAAGTCTCACGAGCTTCTATTGATTATCTGTATCACTCACACTTCGTGGAAAACACTCATTAAAGCATAATTTATATATCGTGTGCAACACTTTCTTTCTGCCATGTATTCAACTGAACTGGTATCTATGAAATAGGTCGTGAATGAGAAGCAGAACGTTGAATCAACTTGTATCATCAACTCCAAATCTTGTAAACTTCCCACTAAATCGTTTTGTTTTTTTCATTTTTGAAGAGTTGATCTCGTTGCAGTTTCTTAGTTGGACATCGATCTTTCTGATAAAAGTGCTGTGAGGCACAAAGTAGTGAGAAATGGTCTTGTAAACTACTCCTATATAACTATTAAAGTTACAACCAGGTCCGTGCATAGGATTTCAAAATTGGGGGAAGAGTTTGATAGACATTTTTATTCTCTCACGAGGAATTTGTAATCACATTAATTAAATGGGGGTTTAGCGCTCAAACCCCCTTGTGCACGGCCTTAATTATAACATAATGCACATGGCTATTAAATTTTTAACATATTACACATGTAACTATTAAAATTTCGACATATTACATATGTGATTATAAAAGTTTCCACATATCACACAAAATTGTTTTCTATTCAATAAATTAAATCAAGATATACGAAAACAAGAGTAAAATTGCCCAACGCGCACTACGGTCACGTACTTACAGCACATCTCGTACTTTGAAAAGTTATTGTATGTATGTATGAGAGCCTATTGATGTCATATTATCACACAAACTATTTATAAAATCGTAAATATCACTCTCTGCATATTTTATACAGTACACTTTTAATTGAAAATTAATGGTTGGTATATAAATACAGAGGCGCTTTATAGCCACGGACTCATCGATCGTTTATGAATCGATCATGCGATCGTTTATGAATTATGTCAAACCTTAGAACCTGTCTTAAGTGATCTATCATACAGTTTTAGAGTGAAAATCCAATAGAGATAACAAAAACACAATAGTAAAGACTATACAAAAAGAGCTCAGTAGTACAGGCTATAGGCTACAAAAAGGGCATAGCAATAGAGACTATAAAAGAAAATAGCAGCAAAGACTATACAAAACGAGCATTACACCTCTACGAATAAACCAAGCGGTACAGAGACATCATGATAACGTTGAAAAGGCTTAACATAAAAAAATAGCGTCATGTTCGAACGAACATGGAGATATTCGGGTTATACAACATTTTTACGAAAGTCACGAAAGAGACGTCACAAAAACATCGTCTGGCCAATCACTAAAAAAATCGTTTTCAATTTACATAGGACCAATTCCATTGTCAGCTTTGAGATATCTATAAATAAAAATGTTCAACTATAACATTTTATGCGATGCTAAAATTAAATGTCTTAAAAATGGTTAAACGTCCTGTATTGCAAGAACCTAAAACGCTCTACGTCGGCAAGACATCTCATTTTAATCGTGTAGCAAACACTACCAAAACATGACGCTAACAACCAACCTACGATGTCGCGTGTTACTTTGCATGTACATGGAGTTAATATTCTTGTTATGATGTTTGTAATTCTCCATAATGCTTGTATGGTAAATATGAAAATTATAAAAGTATCGTAGGCAACACGATGCTTTTTTCACGCACGTATATGTCCAAGTAGCAGGGAGCATCGTAGATTGATCATGAATATCGTATTAGTCGTAATTGCCACAAGATTAAAGTGCGATGTCTTCACGACGTAGAGCATTTTATGTTATTCCAATGTCGGACATTCAATTAATGTATGACATTAAGTTTTAGCGTCTTATAAAACATTAAATTTAGGCATCTTCATTTAGAGAACTCTATCTCTGAATCTGACAATGGGGTTAGTCCTATCTAACTCGGGAACTACTTTTTTTATTATTAGTGGTTAGTTGGGTGACGTTTCCATGTCGTCTTCCGCCAAGACGTCGTATAACCCGGAAATCCGGGTGTCACAAGAATGTCTCCGGTTTAACGAATATTTTTGGCCTGGGTTGAGAGTAATTGAAATTCTCAATGCAATCAATCAATAGATTAAGGGAATCGTTTATAGAAATTCAGAGAGACAAAAAATACCATATAGGCAATATACTATAAGCGAGCCATATGACTTCCATCTTCCTGTCATTTTAAATAAAGTTTAATACTCGCGTTATTTTATTTTTTAAGGAGCGAGCGAGACAATTGCTTCTCTTTTCAACCTGTCAGGTCTCCTATGAAGATCAAGTTTTTCTTCCTCCTCCTTCCAAAGTCAAATTATATATTCAAACATAGTATTAATTGCAGCAGAAGGTATATATTTGCATCATATATGCCTCAGAATGCACGAACAACTGAAAATACAAATTACAGATTGCTCATGTCTTAAAATTGTATATTATGCATCATGTAAAGACATGTGACAACTTACATGATGCCATACATCAACAGTATGAATAATGATCTTGTGTTTAGTGACAATGCAGACTAAAATGATAATGGGGTGAAGTCATGTTCCATTAATTATTCCATTGGTTCATAGTAATACTGACACTTTTTTAATGGATCATATTGCTGATTGTATATGACATTTGAAAGAAAATCAACCCCAGTTCTAAATAGGTTTTTAAAAAGTGCAGACAAAAACCATGTTTTCCTTCATTCCACCCAAAATTTGTGAATTCTAAAACGTTGTTCAAGACTACAGAAGTATTTGTCATATACGCAGATATATGGGCAATTAAATTTGAGTTTTATTCTTATAGGTTTGTGTGTGAATCTTGAATTACTTATAACTTATAAACTCGTAAGCATGCTAATCGAAGTGTAATGAAAACACAGCTTTTTGATCAACAGTACCACAAATGCATATATGCACTTTTTTAAATAATATATCTGTAATTTTTCAATATCCGTTATATCTGCATATATAAAGAAATGTCGTCCCCTTCTCAAAATATGCAGATTGAAATTACAATACAATTTACAATTTAGAAAGACCAACTTCACTTTGACGTTTAAAATCACCACCTTCACTTTGACGTTTAAAATCACCAACTTCACTTTGACGTTTAAAATCACCAACTTCACTTTGACGTTTAAAATCACCAACGTCACTTTGACGTTTAAAATCACCAACTTCACTTTGACGTTTAAAATATTTGACTTTATTTTAACATTTGAAATGTTCGGTGGTGCCAAGAGTACATGGCAAAGTCTGTCCTTCCCAAAAGCGGGATAATGGTTGTGAGAGGGTAGAGGAGGAAGGGAAAAGGTTTATTGTGATTGAAAGCACAATAGGCAAGTACTTTTAGACGTATATTTTGTACTCAAATCTATCAATTTTAACATGTACATATACATTTTTATAATTCGTACTTGGTATTCAAACTCTTTTTTTTTTTAAGTATTGGTGAGAACCGTAACTTTACATAAAAACCTTGGCAACTTAAATTCAAATTAAGTTTTGTAACCAATATTGACTTCGATTGGATCTTCTCTGTTGCATATACTTTGATCTTTGGGATTGTTCAAGTACGATGTAAGCACGTTTCTGGCCATTTTATACCCCCTTCCCCTTATAAAAAAAAATAAGCAAATGGCCGGGCCTACTCCCGTCATTCTTACCTAAGGTTTCGGTTCTTTAAGGTTTTGGTATAAGTTTTTGAAATAAGAATGCAACGTGTGATGCAAATTATAATACTTATTTACATTTTTATTGTAATATTGAGCACTTATATGTAAGTATTTTTTACACATTAATTCACAGGGGAACTGCTGACCTTAGTTATAAAACTATTACCTGCATTAAAAAACTACTATTATAAAGCTCCCTTACACGGGCGCCGTTAGTGGGGGGGACCCGTCTCCCTGAATGTTGGTATTAAAGTTCTATGTCCCCCCCATTTTAAAACCCAAATTTTCATTAAAATAGGTAATTTTCGTTCAAATTTTTTTTTTTTTTTTTTTAAAGAGTGTGGTTATGTTTTCGGCGTTGTGTATTTAGCGCGAAATAAAAAAATGCACTTTGTCATTTATTTGATGTAATTATACCTTTTGTTGGATTGTATTATATAGCGCTTTTTTCTGCATGGCAGCGTTTTCATTGACATGTTATTATTTCAACTTTCAAGTGGAACGTTTTTAATAACGTTACAACCACAACTACATTTTCCCAATTTTAATTTCGCAAGCTCAAGGAAATTTTTGGCCCTCTAAGCTCATTATCAACGACATAAATTAAAGGGACTGTATCAAGGCCATAGCCAAGATTTAATTTCGGGGGTTCATAAATTTTTACAGCATGTATCGATACAATTACAGCATGCAAGGCCGTAGCCAAGTCCCATTAAAAATTTAATTTCGGGGGGAACCGGTCCCTAAGATCCCCCATCTGGTTACGGGCATTGAATGTCTAAACCAGGGGTCTTTAACATGGACTAAAAAGTCCATGGGCCAATTTTGCTTACTCTCGTTGGCCCAAGAGCCGCAGTATTGTACCAGCAATATTAAGCCTATAAAAAGGAGAAACCAGGGGGCGACCCTGTGCCCCCCCTAGATCACCCTTTATTGCCGTTTTTTCTATAAGATTTCTACATTGATTTTGTGCGCCTACCTGAAAATATTTTCTGTATCCGCCTTTGGGACTCAATATATATATATTACAATGTAAAATATGTATGGACGCAAAAAAACATTTACAATACTTTTAGTTATTAATATGTAAAGCGAAATCAAACCTTTTAGTGAGATTTTTGGCACTGCTTATTTTTAATAATCCTGTCAATATCAGGTCTTATTTTTGATATTGCAATCCTAAGAATGCTTACAAGGTGGACGTCAGTTATTCTGGTCCCAACTTTTGAGTTTACTAACTTCATTCTTGAAGAAATTAGCTGTTCACAAACGCACTGGCGTGCGCAAATGGGGAAGGGTTGATGGGGTTGCAACCTGGGCTATCCTGAAGAAAATTATTGAGAGTATGCAGTGTTGTCTTAATTAAGGAGTATTGAAATTGCGGGGTAACTCTGGACTTGGTGACCTCACAGCGCCGAGCTGACTGTCATTTGACTGGTCGTCTATCGTCTATCCAAGCCCAAGGTGGCAGTTGCCACTTTCATCAGTTTTTCATTCCTCTTCTGGTCGTACGCAGGATATTATTTTGAGACCTGGGGGATTCACAGGAGTTTTCCTCATTTGTTTACATTCAAGTTTGTAAATGACTAGGGGAAAAAAAAAAAGACTGAAGTTCGTTGAAAGTTGCCCCAAAAACCAGCAAATACAAAAGTTTCCTTGAGACCTTGAGAGTACGCGGCTCGTGCTCGCTATTTTTTGTACGTTCGGATCTTTATGGCGCAAGAGCATCTTGGCTATACTGCGCCAATTTTTCAAAATTTCTTGAGAGTACGCGGCGCACACAGACCCTTTTGGGACATCCCTGGTTGTAACCCCATATTGCGATGAAATGTTGTACAGTAAAACCTCCCTACAACGATATCCGATATAACGATAAATCCCTCTACAACGATAATTTTTCTCGGTCCGTATAATAGTGTTGTAGAGAGGTTTTACTGTATAATGAACCCTCCCTATAACAATAACTCCCTCTACAACGATAATTTTTCTCGGTCCGTATAATATTGTTGTAGAGAGGTTTTACTGTATAATGAACCCTCCCTTTTACAATAACTCTCTCTACAACGATAATTTTTCTCTGTCTGTATAATATTGCTGTAGAGAGGTTTCACTGTATATATACATATGAATATATTTAATTGTAGCTCTGCACCCTCTACCATTGTAAGCCTGTAACACACCTGAATTTTCTGCATATGCCTATGCGAAGGTGTAAGTGCTACCAAATAGCTACATCCGTTTTAGAGCATGCAGTCAGATGGTTGGAAGGATGTTCTTATCGACATATTTAGAATAGAATTCAACGGGTCCTAAGTTGAATTCCTTTAAAATCACTGTTACATTGCAGAAAAATAAAACTATTCCTAATGTCCATATGCGCCAGAGAACTAAAATAAAATACGATTGCGGAAAATCGCGTGTTGCTTTAGCATTCTAAGATATTTATTACGAAATGTGGACGAAATAAAATACATAAATTTAAGACTCAGATGAAGTAAAGGGCAATATTTTTGTGTGAAACAATTTGTATTTTTTTCTTGGATCGGCGGTCCTCAAGTGTCCCGCGGGCCGCGGGTTGAAGAACCCTGTTCTACACCATCACTATCAGCTTAATAAATACAAAATTTAGTAAGGAGCATTGCATGTGAAAATGAAACTGGAAATGTAACTAGAATATTAATTTTATGGTAAAATGAACGTCATCAAGCAGAAGCACATTTAAATTAAACACTGCTTTGTTGATGTCTGTTATCCCTGTAAAGAGTTGTTAACAACAAGGCCTTAACCAGAAATTTTTTCGGGGAGGCAAAAATTTTTTACAATCCCGCTAATGAATAAGTATTTGTAGCAAAACATTTCGGAAAGGGGGGGACGGGCCCTTCGGCCCACCCGGTAGCCACGGCCCTGTTTAGTAACAAGCTGTCTTCTACTGGTATACTGCCTCCCCCAATATTTTTACGTCTTCGGCGCCCATGCGAGGACTTATACAAGGAGACCGGTAGATAAGGAGAAGATTGGGACTAAAGAAAATGCTCGCTATAATCTCGTAAAAATCTTGTTCACTTAAAATGATTGAGTTCTATTTCACTTAATCATTATACCAAACAAAATCCATATTTTCTTTCCTATATCCAGAAAATCGCTAAATGCGTGCTTGTTACGGGCGCCGTTGGCTGGGGGAGACCCGTCCCCCAATGTTTGTATATTATGGGTCACCCCCCCCCCAATTTTAAACAAACATTTTATAACAAGTTGTATTGATCAAAATTTAAAATATGTTCTTTCTCTTTTTTAATCTAAGGGGTGCTGTTATAGTTTTTTGCGTAATATATTCAGTACAAATAAAAAAATGCGCTTTATTATTTGTTTGATGTAAATATTCCTTTCGTTGAATTGTATTATATATCTTTCTTTTTTGCACTGCAGCGTTTTCATTGACGTGTTATTATTTTAACTTTCAAATTTTCAATTTTCAATTTTTTTCTAAAATTTTCGATTTTTTTTCAAAATTTTCAATTTTTTTTTTCAAAATTTTCAATTTTTTTTTTCAAAATTTTCAATTTTTTTTCAAAATTTCAGTTTTCAAATTTTGGAACGTTTTTAAGAACGTTATAAATACAACTATAATTTCTCTATTTTAATTTCACAAGCTCAGGGACCTTTTTGACCCATTAAGCTCATTATCAAACATAAATTATAAAGACTGTCTACAGTATCACCACGAACATAATAAATACGAAAGTTAGTAAGGAGCATTGTATATGAAAATGAAATTAGAAATGTAAATAGAATATTCATTTTATGGTAAAGTGAACGTCATTAAGCAGAAGCACATTTTAAATTAAACACTGCTTTGTGGGTGGATGTCTGTTATCTCTGTAAAGAGTTGTTAACAATAAGGCCTTAACCAGAAATTTTTTTGTGGAGGCAAGAATTTTTTACAGCCTCGCTAATGAATAAGTATTGGTAGCAAAAACATTTTTGGAAATGGGGGGACGGGCCCTGGTTAACTACAGGCTGTCTTCCACTGGTATACTGTCCCCCCCCCCTAATATTTTTATCACCCATGCTCCCTCACATATATTATTAACTATAAAGGACAACAATGATAATAACTATAATATTTTATTATAATGTATTTTGTTACATTTTTGCTATTAATACTTCTTACGCTGTGAGCAAAAATGCGTAATACATAATAAGTAGATTTGATAAAATACATTCATTATGATTTACAAATGTCGGGGGGACGTGGCGGCCATAGATGGGGTCCCGAGCGAAAAGGAGTTGAAAGCCACTAGCTTAAATAATTAAATAGTGAACTGCGATTACGTGTATTTTACATTTGACGCGGTGCATTGTACCCACATAACCCGCAGTACATCCTACATCCAAGTTTTTCAATTCCTTCAGTGACGGCTGTCACTTTGTGACTATGTTTTATTATTTTCTGTGCCTTACGCAAGAATGGTTCAGACTTCCCCCTCCCCGTTGACAGAAAAAAATAAGCAAATCTCAATCCTCCTCCTCCTCCTCCACCAGATGCTTACGTAATGCTTGGACGGCCCCATTACGGAAAAAACTCGATCCACAACTCCATTACTTCCTGGGAATGACGATACACATTCTGCGATTTTGCTATGGTGCTGATGGTTTATACAGTTTTCTCGAAAATGGTCGAAAGCTTAGATTCAGCAGCACTCTTACGTTTACTATTATTTACATGGTCAGACAACCTGCCCTCAAAAGCGGAACAATTATGTGTCCCGGGGGAAATTTTGTGGACAGCAGGATATATTCGGCCGAAATGGGACTGGACAGCCAACAATGGAAGGTTTGGTCACCTTGTACTAAGAATTTCATAGATATATTGAGAAATGCTGCAATATTCTTACGAGTGTGTAAGTTAAAACGGGGGCTATATGACCTATGCTGTTGTTGCGCCTCAAACATTGCTAGCAAGAGACTCAACCCAATTCTTAATTTTCTCGTATTTTGTAATTGTAAGGAAAAGGAATAAGATAAGATCCTACAATTTTTCATGTTTTCAGATTCGTTTTTTATCAAAAAAATTCTGGGAAATGAATTCTGTATTCTACTACATATCTTCAGATTTTTCAGGTCAACGAGACCTGTTTATGCAAAACATTCGATTGTGAAGAATGGGATGTTTATTTACATGAAACTTCTTCAAAATATTTTCTAAATTCATTTAAAAAGAACATCATTTTTAAAACTACCCTTCAATTCTTACTTTCTATTATTGCATGCAACAATATATATATTACATCCATATTGCATATAAAGGGCATGCAAAAAAATTACATTCTTTTCTTGGACAATGCTAACAAATACATGACCAAAATCGTTTGTAATTTTAAAGAACACGGAATGCTCTGAAATCCTGGACAATTTTCCAGACATGAAACAAATCTTACGTATATTTCGTTTTCGTGTAGTAAAGGATTATTTTTGTAATAATCATCCGCATTATTCTACAAGAACCCATAACGGGTTAATATCGTGTAACATATAGGTTAATTATGATATAATATATATGTGTGTGTGTTTGCAGGTGTAATATTTATAAATACGATAGAAGAAACTTACGTTATTATAATATTGAATACGTAATCACTTATCAAAAACAAATTAATCTGGAATAAAATTAACGTTAATAATGATTCGACTTATTATTCATGCAAAATAAACATGAAAATAAATTATTTAAATAAAATAAAATTTAACACAAAAACAAGCTTGAACACTATTTGCATTATTAGAGGTGTAGCTAGAGTGAAGTCATTGAGAAGCTTCATCCTCTATGTTTTCTGCTTGATTTGTTTGTTTGTTTGGCTTTTTTATGGCGCAAGAGCATCTGGGCTATACTGTGCCATTTTTTCTGCTTGAAAGGGAACAATATATGTGTACCCTGTTATGTATGACTGCAGGAAGATAAGTGTTTGAAAACACTGAGCATAGCAAATTTAATTTAATGAAGTTTCAAATCAGAATATAATTAGAGTCTGAAATCCCTGAAATGTTTATTCAATTACAGAGATAGATAGAAAACAAATCGATAATCGATTTAAAGTGTGAATGAATTAAAAACGTTTATATTCATAAAATAAATTTGAAATATGCATCGAATTAAATTTTATGTGAATACAATATTAAAAAATGATTTAAGCACTACTCTAAGAGTATATGCTTCTCCTAAAATTATATTTAAATATAAGTGTAAAATTTTATATTCATAATTAATTCCACAATTTACCAAATGCGTTTTTTGGTACTTGTTATTAAAAATACTCTTTGTGTTATTTGCTTTAATGCTTGAATTTGAAGATTTAATTTGGCTGTAAATCAGAAAAGCAATGCTTTGTTTCGTTTAAAGGACGAGTTTCTAAAATTAAATCATTTTGTTTGCAAGTAAATGAAGTATATTCAATGCTGAACACATACGAAAATAGCTAAGGTGAAAGCAAGGGCAGAACTAGCCGACTCCTCTTCGGAAAGGCGCCGCATCCGACCGTCAACACTTCCTCGGTAAATGAGACCGAGCATACAACTCACGACGCTCACTATTTTTTTATCGCGGCAAGGGACAGGCCTAAACGCGGCAAAAACTTGCAAAGAATTGCCGTCATCCAATGATTCACACAGCAATTCACTGAAGCAAATGATTAAAGTGAACGGCTGTTTGTTTTTCCATTACACAGGCTTCAATTGCTAAGTTAAGTTTGTTGTCTTTTTACTTCGATGGAAAGTGGTGTGTATATCGCAGCTTGTTCATTTCACACGCGCAAACAGATATTGGTTTTCTTTTTCTTTTACAGTACTAAATTTCTTTTTTTTTTCTTTTTTTTTATATAAATTTTTTTTAATCCAATAGTATAAATTTTTATTTTAGTTTTTTTTTTATAAAAAATACACCATAAGGCATTTGTTTTTGTTTAGAGTAAACTACTTTTAAGTTAAATTTGAAAAAAATCAATCTTTAAAATAAGCACAATGGTTCGTATTTATATTGGCTTTCTGCATATATTCCAGACGAATATTTACTTTTGTGAATTTATTTTTAATTCATTTTAACATTTTATTTTAATTGTTGATTTCATTAGTTTTATAATAATAATAATTATTATTATAGTTCTTTCAAAACGTAGGTATAATTTAAATTGAAACATACACTTTATTAAATCTCAGCCATATTGCTATATTATTCTAATGCTATGAATTAACTTAAATGTTTTCATAGTAGAAATCTTGGTTGAGTACATAATCCTTCCTTCCTTCCTTCGATTTCTTCTCTTTCTTCTTTATTTTCATAATTATAGTAAAAGGAAGATAATTTAATATCCTAGAAATTATAACTAGTCCATTATCTATATGCGAAAATAAAATCTCTATATTAATAGACACGAATTTTTGTTAAGTATCTATTACTTTCAATATAGGCTGATTTTGATTAAACCAAATTTTAACTCCAACATTTTCCAAATTTCGTATGTCGAAATAATCGTAACACTAGACTTTCTATATATACTTGCACTCGAATAAAATTCGTGTTTATTCGTTTGGCTTAATTGTATGTGTGTGTGTGTTGTTTCTATTTATTTCAAGAATATTTTGTTGAACTGTTTCTAAAATTCATGATCTCTGTATTTTTCAGAAAAAATGCTTTGTCATCTTGAACTCGTTAATGCCCATTAATCAACATCTCTTTTTTCATGGTGCAAGAAATAGAAGACACCTAAGGTTTGATGTTCATCTTGTATATGCATTATCAGTCTGCGGTTATATCGTGCAATACCGTCGTCAGTTGTTCTTCTGTATTACAAGGTTCTGGGAAGCGTGTAATGTTAAAGTCATGAATAAAACTTTCTTTTGTTCAAAATATCGGTGGTTCACGATGTTCTTTTCGTTGCATTCAATTCGAAAATTAATTAAAAAAATTATGGATTTTCCTAACGAATTTACTAGTTTAGAATATCCATTTTTCCCTTTGGGAATAAGCGATGAAGTACTTATTTTTAGTTGTCACTATTGGTTGATTTATTTAATTAGCAATTAGTAAGTCAGGTAGCAATTAACTTGTTTTTCATGAGTAGATTTTAGCGATACAATGTGCATTCATACATACAAAATATTGCATTTCAAATAAATGTATTTAAATTATTTTGCAGTTTGATAAATGATGGCATTTCCATCGAATACGAAGTATATTTTCTTAATGTAAACTTGTCTTATGAACTATTCATCCAATTGATAATAAACGTAAAACACACACAAACACTATATAGGACGATGGCGAGGGGAATTGTTTACACAAATCGATATTGACAAGAGATTGAATTTTGTGCTTTCATTAAATTTATTTCGGACTTCTTTCTTTTTTTTTTTTTTTTTTTTTGTAAGAAGCTATCACTAGAAAGATCCCAAACTTTCTATAAGTCGTTTCTAATAATAAAACTGAGAGTACTAATATTTTAACATACTTTATAACATATTTTATAACATACAATGAAACTCTCTCTTTCTTCTTAAAAATGAAACTTCAATAAAATCTTTAAAAATGCACGAAATTATGAAATTTAAATAATTAATTATTTTAGAACATTTCTCCTATCTAATTGCTTTATTTTCTGTACTAAGCAGTGAAATATTTGCAAAGCCGTAAAAATATATTTAACCAAAAGCAGTGCCGGCGTAAGTATTCCATGTGCCCAATTATGTACCGTTCTAAGGTGCATTCCACATCTAAGGACAAAAGAAAAATGATTGCACATTTTATTGGAATATTCCCATAAGATATAAAATTCCAAAACATCTGACCAAATTTCCATCAGAAGAGAAATGATAAATTATGTAATTTACCGTAAACCCGGAAGAAATTAATTTCTTGACTTTAGTCACATACTAACATCTTGTAATTTATGGGGGAAAAAGAGAGAGAGAGGAAAAACATAAATTCAGGCATCCGTATTAATGTGTTCTTTAACCATGGGGATCCTTTAAAATTTTCCACGAATAATGGCGCCGCTGAAATGTGAAAATTGGAAATTTCTATTTTTAATTCTCCATTACAATGGAGGCAAACTTATCGGACAAGACGAAAAAATGCAGAGCCGTTTTCGCCGCCATTTGCATAGGAAGAGGATACATGTTTTATGATTGTCATTTGCTGAAGAGTTCACCCTTTTGCGGACGCCCCCCGCTCGGAAATGTAATGGCGTTTTTCCGTGCGCAGCCCTGAAATCTCTGCCGAGCCGTGGTGGCGAGCTACAAACTAATACCTTCGAGAAACTTAGATCCAAAGTGGTAGTTATTCAATATTTAAGAGCGTTATGGATCCATCTAATGCTTCGCTCGCATGAAACCATTCGTGTTTCACTTATGGTTCTAGCACTCCGCCCTAACTCTTTGATCAGATCTATCCAGTATTAGCTCACATCCTAAATTCTACTTGTCGCATGATAAACTAAGCCGAGATTTTTTAAACTCAATAAGTCAAATTCTACAAAAAAAAATTAAGTACTTCCAAAATTAATTTGAGGTAAAGGGAATGCTGAAGTTTGAAAAGACTTTAATCTCTTTCTCTTCTCGTCCTTCTTTCTACTTCTTCAACCTTTGAAACGTCCGATATATCTTTTTTTTTTAAAAGATCTTGAATAATCCTTACTAAGATGATGAAAGTTTTTTAATCACTTATTTGTTCCGTAATAACCCTAGTGGTCTAACAGATCACTATGATATGTAGAGGAATTAATAAAAATTAATGTATAATTAAGTCCTTTTCATTTACAAAACGAGTCTTGTTAAAACACTTTTATAAATTTTATGATTTTAATAATACATAGACTTATTTTTATAAATTATTCTTTTCTGTTACTTGTTCAAAACACAATATTTGTAATGACATTACGTATATGACAGTCGTTCACCTGTCCATACTGTCAGCATGTGTGTCATTATTCCTGCAGCAAGAGACTGAAATTCAGTGTTAATTAATTGCAGCTGAAAAAAGACAAGGTTTAGAAAAACAAGATTTAATTTAGATATAGTAGTGCGTATGGAAACCAAAGTTTATAGACATAGGAAACGAATATTTTACTAAGGACACCAAACTCAATAAAATAATAAGAGTTGTCCTATTCGAAATTGATTAATTTTAGAAAGTGAAGTCGCAAGCCTTGAAAATAGAAAACTAATTTAAATCTCTATTTAAGTGGCGAATATTCAAATTAAGAACTAAGTTACTAGGAACTCCTTATATTTAATAATACAAAATATATAATAGACGACACTATATACGAGATATATAATATTGACATAAAACTCTTGTTTAAGCTTGGAAAATGAGAGAGAATTCGGTGATGTTATTCATGTAAAAAGGTTCTTTGACGTTACATCCAAGAGAAATCACATGCGATATCAACTCACAGACCTATATCACAGAACGTCTTATTGTGACACTGAGAATTCTCAGAAAAGTTAAGCTTTGTTTTCCCCATAATAGCATAACATTGAAACTTTGTTTTTAGATGAAACATAGGAGAAGATTTCAAACACGGACCCTTGCTGTCCTTGCGCCATTAAAACACAACCAGTCAATTTCAAGCATATTCGAACTTTCTCCCTTTATTACCCAATTAATATGTTAAAAGATGATCCGTGCCATATAAACCTGTAAAAAGATGAATTTTTTGCAATCTAATTTTTACATACTATTTATTGCGAAAGTACTGAAAGATATTCAATATTTTTAATGTTATGGAAATTGCACGTGTAACATTCACAAGTGTACTATTTATGTTAGCATTACATCACATGTATTTGTGCCCCACATTAAAATACATCTATTTTATTTAACATGATTTTCATACTACATTGCATTCGCAGGAACTTGTAACCTAATCAGTAGCGGGTGCGCAGGGGATTAATGGGGTTCATAACACCCCCCATTAAATCTTGATTGCCGGAAACTACATAGGTTTATTGAGAATTAGTCGAAGTAAGTGAATTTAATTAGAAAATATTAATAATTGCGTTATAAATTGCACAGTTTTTTCGACAATTAATATGAAAACGACGCTTTCAACCATTTTGATTTCATTCATAACTTTTAAGTCGAAATTAATTTCACCCACTCTCCATTCATACATACATATATAGTATATTAATAGTCTCGAAAAAAAGATATTTTGTTACTCTTGGCATCGTTTTTCCCCATATTTCGCTTCTTGTGAATGCTTTTCATGATTCGTGCGTACAAAAAATTTATATGATACAAGTTAAACATTTTTTATCTTCCAATACTACAAAAACCTAGGGTTTTCAAACTATATGTCGCGATTCCTTGAAATAAAAATCGCGGGTTTTAGTTAAAGGCGACAACGTTGCAACGGTGACTAACATTTTATATGACATGTCAGATTAAAATATTTATAACGCGTGTTTTGAACATTTTCGAATATTTGGGAGTCGTCAGCCATTCATAAGAAATAAAGGAAATCGGCGGCCATTTATGAGAAATAGAGGGAGTCGTGGGCTATTTATGAAAGATGAAGGGAATCGTGAGACGCAAAATTTCGAATGCCCCCGACATAGGTTGTTGTTTATCAATTTGATAGGCGTTCCTTATGTTTTTTATATAGACATTTATAATTTTTAACTTCTGAAGACAATGACACACACACACATATACAAAATATTTATCGTGCAAGACATAAGACATTGGATTATTTTAAAATATTACAAAAGTCATATATATAGATGTGTTTACAATTTGCTACCCCCCTATCTAATAATCGTTTTCCTTTAACAGCAAAGAAATTAATTTTCTTTCCATCACCATTACATAAAACTTTTAATTGAAACTTATGACAAAAAACTAATGTCTTTATTGTTTTGTTCCGAAATCCCCACCTACTTCCATTCAAACAAAACATTTCCTGAAGATTAGATAGGCCACTCCCCAAGGTCGACGTGAACGTTTCCGAGCTTTGCTTAAATCACCCTTTTTTTCGCAATACGAATGCTAATTTTCGTAGCCGGTATTTTTCAAACACAGTTTCACAAAAATCGATAAATTTTGCATCGGTGTTTCACATTACGTTCACGATTAATACGCGAATGTTGGGCCTCCACTTTTGCGGCCATGGCCGTCTAGTAGCCGCACCCACAAACTGCGTAGAAACTTTTTTTAGCCAATTTTGCCACATTTTAGACTATTTATTTATTACCAAAATTAACTTGCCGTCAAGACTGAAATTATTGTTTCAACATGAAATTAAATTAACCATAGATGGCAGAAAACAAAGCCAATGTTATGAAAAATTGGCATAGTTTACCTACTGAAGTGAATTGACGGTTTATTAATTCTCTTTTGAGTAAATTAATATATACATATAATAGACGTAGAGTAAATTTTGGACATAAAGGGGATAGGATCTTGTCATATAATATATAATAAATTTCCCCCACGAAAACTCACAAAAATCTCGCCCCGGAGGCTTTCTTGTGTTGACCATATTTGGCAATTGTGTTATCCCTGCGGAGGGTAATAATACCTTAACATCTTTACATACGGAGAAAGAGAGCGTTGTTTCCTGTCCTCATTCGTCTAGCGGTCCAAGACACTCCGGGCTAAACGGAGGGACCCTGGTTCGAATCCAGGATGGGGAAAGCGTCTCTTTTTCTCCAAAATTACATAAGCTCTAGTTTGAGCTGTAATTAATACGTGGGTGGCAAAAATTATAGTATAATAGATCTTTAAAGCGTTAAAATTTCAAGAATTGACGCTTATCTCATTAGCCCGTAGTTTCAAAACTGTAATATGAAGGAAATAATCTTTTCTATTAAATTTTTAACCAGATACTTATTCAATATATAATAGAAAATAGACACTCTCTGTTAATGGTACTTATGTTGATATCTAATACATTGAAAATGTAATATTATAATGCGCATTGGGGCTTACTCTACCTAAAATAAAAAATTTCATATTTATTATTTATTTATATCTTTTATTTTTTAAAAGAGTTGTGGTTATAATATGAAACCAAAAAATACTCAAAGTAGTGCATATTTTATTAAAGCAAATGTTTTTTTGATGAAAAATGAAAATTACGTAGCTGCAATAAACTATGTAAAAAAGTAGA
>QLNU02015360.1:11630894-11643985 GCA_006491805.2 Dysdera silvatica
TGGCGCTAGATGTCAGTGCACAGTGACTCGATCAGTGTAATTGCGCATGCGTGATAAACCTTGATCGTCTGCTGACACACTGCCAAAAGTTGGACGGATTTGCTAAACTAACTCAAACGATACGGCCATTTATTACAGAAGCAAAATTCTTTCATGTTGAATTATTGAGATGGAACAAAGGGGTGTAATTAAATTTAATGCAAAACTTGGTAAAAGCACCTCGGAAATGTACCAATTGATGAAATAAGTTTACGGTGAGTTTTGTTTAAGTAGATCAAATGTTTTCCTATGGCACAAACGTTTTTTGGACGGAAGAGATAAGCAAGAAGATGATAAGCATACCGGAAGACCAAGTTCATCCAGGACACCTGAAATTCTTGAAAAAGTGCATGATTTCGTGGTAAGCGATCGCTGTGCGTCACTAAGAATGATGGCAGAGTTTTTAAACATCAACAAAGAAACGATTCGAACCATCCTGCATGAAGGTTTGGCCAAAACAAAAGTATATGCTAAATTTGTTCCACACACTTTAACCAATGAACAAAAGCAAGGAGAAGTGCACATTGCAGAGACATCGTTTCAGCAGCTGAAAATGATCCAAACTTCTTAAAACCCATTGTTACAGGAAATGAAATATGGTGTTTTCAGTTTGATCCTGAAACAAAACGTCAAAGTGCGGAATGGAAGGCAAAAAATTCACCACTAACCAAAAAAACAATAAAAGTTCCATCAAAAATCAAACCAACGCTCATTACATTCTTCGATGGTCAGGGTATTATCCATAAAGAATTTGTTCCAACTGGACAAACAATTACTAGTGAGTATTACTTAAATGTTTTGAAGCGTTTGATGGCCAGAATTCGTCGCATTCGTCCAGAATATCGGGATGAAGGCAGTTGGTGTTTATTGCATGATAATGCACCCAGTCACACCTCACTGATGGTTCGTCGATTTTTGGCAAAAAAATAAAAGCTATGTGTTGAATCATCCACCATATTCGCCTGATTTAGCACCCTGCGACTTCTCTTTATTCCCAAAACTTAAAATGAAGTTAAAAGTTTGTTATTTGATGATATTTCAACCATACAAACAGTTTCTACGCATGCTTTGGAGTCGATTCCGCAAAATGAACTAAAACAGGCATTTGATTCATTATTAAATCGCTGTAACAAGTGTATTGAAGCCAGAGGGGCTTACTTTGAATAAAAAAACAAAACAAATCATAATTTCTTGTTTCAATTTCATTTTACAGACCCAGTCTTAAAAATTCTTTGCCGCACTGTGTATATCGCATTTAGGGGATAACCATCAAACTTCAAGGCCGAGCGACCGACATCGTTGCGGCCTACAATCAGATTGAAGAAATAATAAATTTGTACATTTCAGAAAGAAATAGAGTGGATGAAAGTTATGAAAGTATCTATCAGCAAGTGGTTTTGATGGGTCAAAAAATCAATATAGAACACTCAGTGCCAAGAATTGCAGAAAGAGAAGTTCATCGAAGTAACGTGAAGTACAATTCATCGTTTAATTTTTATAAAGTAAATTTAACCATACCGTTACTTGACAGCATAATATCAAATTTCAAATCGCGATTCACTGGACTTAAAAAAAAAACCCAAAAACTTCATCCTTACTATCCATTTTACCTTCGATTTCATTGAACGAAACTAAAGAAAATGCTTTGGAACAATTAAGGGAGATTTAAAATGATGAATTGCCATACCTAGAACTCTTAGCTGAAGAAATGAAGCGCTGGTGTACATATTTCAAATCCAATTCCCTATCATATCTTCCAAACATACCAGCAAAAGCTTTAAAATATATAGACGAAAATTTCTTTCCAAATATCAGCGTTTTACTTCGTATTGCAGCAACTCTTCCCGTGACATCTTGTGAATGTGAACGTTCCGCAAGTAATTTGAGGAGACTGAATAATTACACTAGAGATACGATGACTGAAGAAAGAAAGAATTCCCTTGCTTTAATCCATATTCACTACTACAAAAATATATCAATTGACAGTGTAATCGATGTTTTTGATAATATACACAAAAGAAAATTACAGTTAGAAAATATTTTAAATGGCTAAAATAGAGTAAAACAACTTTTCAGTTACCGCAGGCCATTTCCAGATTCAAGGGCTTTTTTATTAAGGGCCTGTATATATATATAATTTTTAAACGCCATAAAACCACGCGCAACCGACAAAGAAAACCAATAATAGTTAGTACTACCTTTTTTTTTTAACTTCGTTGAATCGAGATGTTCATGTTGTTAACGTGATATAAACAACATGTTGGCAAGTTAGTGTCACAATTGCCATACGCCCTGGAAACACTTTCCACTAAAAAAATCACGGTAATAGTGCAGAAGACGTGAATCGAGAAGTCACTAGATTTAGTACACCGGCTTGTGATGTCACACATACGGACATATGCATGTGTGAATTGTATTATGCGCTAACGATTAATATCGGTTTTTGGTTTTTTTTTTTTTTGTGTGGAATTGCGGTTGAAAGGGAAAAGAAGCGTACATGAATAGGTTTTGAAAGGGAAAAGAAATATGTATGAGTAGGTTATGGAAGAAAAAATAATTTCGTCCGGATATGACAGTGAAATGAAATCGTGAGCCCGGCCTCGTTTGAATGATATTATTAGAAAGTCAGTACCGTTACCAGAAAGTGTAAATGTGCATGATAGTAGAAGAGAGGGGATAGGAAATGAAGAAAGGGACAAGGAGGGGTGGAAGCCTGAAAGAGAGGGAGACGAAGGAGGATAGAAGAGGATGAGAAGAGGGATTGTTGATGCATAGAAGGGGAGAAAGAAGAGGGAAAGAGAGAAAGAGGAGGATAGAAAGAGGGAAAGGAGAAGGGGGGAAAGAAGATTAAGTAAAGGAGAGAAAGAAGTAAGTAAGGAAAATGTGGTCGGGAATGAAAAACTGTTAGATTCGTAATATGGCGACGCCGGCACAAAAATAGACAAGAAAATTAGTTTCCCGCGATTTTAAACACCACATATCCGACAACAGAGACCAATAAAGGTAAGTACATCCTTTTTTTTAACCATTTAATTGAGACGTCGATATTGTTAACATGACGGCAAGGCAATGTCACATTACATGCATGTTGCAAATACTTCCCACTAAACGTCGCTAGGGGACGTGCTGTGCATTAGAGCCAAAATCACTAGAGGATGTGTTGTAAACTGGAGCTTATTTTTGATAAGATATTCTTGTTTTTATTTAAACAAATAATATGCCTTCCCCAACCCCAAGAATTTTCCCACCTATGGTCTTACGTGCCGGTACCTGACGTGGCTCATAGTGACCTGAAATGAAGCAAACGTGCAAAACGACGAATCATAACACAATCCGGGAAGGAGGTTGCCGTACCTTGGTGACAAAGCAAGCATGGGATCCATCTGTACTGTGGCCTAATCTTCTAATAACCATACAAACAGCCATGCCCGTATCTAAAGGGGGATCTTAGGGACCGGTCCCCCCCGAAACTAAATTTTTAATGGGACTTGGCTACGGCCTTGCATGCTGTGATTGTATCGATACATACTCCCGAAATTAAATCCTGGATACGGCCTTGCAAACAGCTACCATACTCTATACTTTAATTAATATTCATTAGCTATCCTAATCAACTGACCATTCAATAGATTAGTTGAATAATAATTAGTACGCACCACTCAACGTTGGAAACTATAGCTCTTCGGTTTCCATGACAACTTCATGAATATGGTTAATATGGTCCCGCAACTTCATCATACGTGTAAAAGTTTCTTGACAGTTTTCCTCTGGACATTTCATTTTCCTCAAAACAGGAGGCTCTACCTGATGAACTTTCTCTAAATGTCTGTGTAGATTTCGTTTTGTAGAAAATCGTTTCTCACAATGCAGGCATACGTTTTTTGCACCTCCAGTATACATAATGGAATATACTCAGGACAAAAAGATAAAACAAAACATGAATATACAAGAAAAAACAAACAAAGAATACCACTACAAAATAAAAAATATAAAACAAAATATCACTAAAAATGACAAATATGAAAAAAAGTAATAATATCACTGAAAAATAAAACATGATAAAGAAAAAACAAATATCACTGAACAATAAAAAATTTTATTGTGTCAAAATAAATGTATGTTAAATACGATAAATATAAAACTCATAAATTTTAAAATCAATAAACAAATACAAAACTAAATAATATGGAGATGAACGAAGATTGGAAAGATGAAAATACGTATCTGAAACACCCGAGATAACTACAGATCTAGACAAGAAAGCGATAATGGATAAAATAACCAATTGAGCTACACCGATTCTTTTGGTAAAAGAACTAGGCTAGGACCGATGCTTTTGGTCAGAAGACTCAGTCATATTGACCGATTCATTCAAGAACGACACATCTATATCGTACATGCTAATAACACAATAAAAAAGTCAAGATGGAGTCGCTTCGCTGAAAAGCACTAGGGTACGTATTATGTACTATGGCCAAACTATCTAAATCACTAACTACACACAAACAACACTTCAAGCTCATCATAAAAACACAAAAAAATCACTAACTACACACAAAAACTAAAAAACACAAAAAAGTCACTAACTAAACACGAACTCCAACCAACACGGACTAACAACCACGAACTCCTGCTATCGAACGGCTATATGCTAGAAGATCTAGCTATTTTACATCGTATTTCAGCATTACTAGTACCTAAGAGGCGACGTGTTTGCATTTAGAGAGTCCAGGCAGCATATTTTGAAAATCTACATGCTTCTTGCAACCAGGAATGATTCAACCAATCGGTAACAATTTCGGGGGCGTAGTTAACTTTGACGTCAGATTTTAGTCTCCCCCAATAGTAAATAAACATGGAGGAAGATGTTGCTTAACTCGAATTTTGCTACATTATGAATTTTAATTTAAAAGATTTAGGAGATTTAAAAAAAAAAGACAACTTTTTCAGTCTTCAACACGAAAACGATCTGGATTTCTAGAAACTCTGCAACTCCTGAAAAATCAATATTTTGGGAAAATCTGCAAAGGTATGAAATGTTGGTTGCTTTTAAAAGTATTTTTTTTTCCATATGTATGCTTGCATTAAACTTACAAAGAAACTACTTTTGGTGCCACCTGTACTTTGCATTGAGACCTAATGCATTTTAAAGGACTTGGCCCCTTTATCGCGAATACGAAGTCTTTTCTGCTAAACTAATAATTTCACATTTTATAAGCACCCAGTTTTAAAATCTCCTTCTTTTTAGGAGCTTCATTTTTTCGCAATTTCAAACTAAAATTATTAGAGATAAAAAAGAGGGTATGTATAATATAAAAAAAAATATGAAAATAGATAAATTGCGAACACTGATGCAGTTAAATATAAAGAGTTGTTTGCGTTGTTTTCAATTAAATTCCAAACTCTGTTTTTTATGCCAACATTGGCGGCTTTAATAACTATTAATGTAAGAATATGTTGAATTATATGTTTATATATATATATAATCAACAATACTGAATTATATTCAAACAGAATTAAAATTATAAATCAGCGTGAGGATTCAATATTATTGGTGACATGGCGAAATAAGGGGTTGCTTTGGAAATAAATCCCATACATTTCAGCATTAAAAAAACTTCAAAATTTTGGCAGCTGCCAAACTTAAACAATTAATTACACGTTAATTAGTTTTGCGTGATATTTATTATTTATTCTTAATATAGATGAAACGCCCTTGAATGTACAGTATTATATAATGATAGGAAGTATTGTATATAATTAACATTAGATGATTACATATAACAAATATAATTATATATAAACGTAATTAAACATAAGAGGTATATAAGAATGTATTATACAATGATACAAGAACGTGCTAACGTTTTCGAGAAGGGGGGAAGAGATTTTTTTACGATGATAAACTGGTGGTGTCAGCTATTGCCACAAATTCTCAACGGCTATAAATTATTAGATAAAAAATTGCTCATTAAATAGTTAAAATAAACTGAATTACAAAACAACAACCACTTGAACAGTTTACGATTTTACTGATTTCCCAAAGCACCACGCCTTAGGGTCGATAGTTTCTCAAAGACTGGAAGAAAATGCACTGGTAAAGAGGCGCTATTTTTTTTTTTAACAATAGATACTCTATAGGCCACTCTCAAGGTAGTAGTAGCAGTGCGGACATCCATTGACAGAAAATGAAATTAAAATCCAAGGTTCTTTCAGCTTTGCTACATTAGTGGCAATGTTTAATGATATTTTTGAAGTTAAAATTTTATAACATTCCTTGATAGAGGGGTGCGAAATACACCTTTCGCCCCTCGACTTTCGAGACCGCGGAACCGAAAACCCTCCCTCCCCATGTTGGCACATTCCTGCAATAATAAGAAATACGATTGAGACGAAACCGACTTCCCTTTTAAGTTTAAAGCAAGCATACGTATGAGGAAAACATGTATTTTAAAAGCAAGTAACGTTTCATACCTTTTTATATTTTTCAAAAGCAGAAAGCTGACACACATAATCTCTAGAGTGCAAAAATGTTGATTTTTCAGAAGTTACAGAGTTTCGAAAAATCCACGACGTTTTTGTGTTTACCTGAAAAAGCTGAAACCATTTTTGGAAGTTGTCTTCGTTTTTTAAATCTACCGGTAGCTCAAAGAAAAAATTATCTGGTGAATTGAAGGTACTTGTGATAATTTTATGACGAAATTCCGAATACGGCAAAATTTGACCCAAAGGACTGTCGTCCATGTTTGTAATGACGTCCGAGTTAACTCCACCCCCGAGATTGTTGCCGATTGATTGAATCATCCCTGGTTGCAAGAAGCGTGTAGGTTTTCTTTGTATGCCGTCATCTTTGGGTCATTTTTGAATGCCGTATTGGTTGGCAATCCATTTCCCCTCTAGCGTCAGGTTGTAGATGCCAATAAAACTCCGCTCCCTATCTTCTTTTGCACAGGGAACGTTACTTTATAGCACTCACTATGTACAATAGGTTTTTTTTACTTCAGACAACCTCTAATCAGCCGTCTTACACGATGGTCGCAACACACGGATTCGTTAGGTAAACATACGTTTACATTTTCTAATATACATAAATTTTAAATAAATTTAAGTGGTGGCCATTAATTTTTCAGAAAATATTGACTGATTCTAATAAAAGGTCTATTACAAAGAGTACAAAGATTGGATGTCATAATTTTAGGAATTTATTTAATTTTTAATAAAACAGGATTTTTGTAATAGTTAAAAAAGTTAGCTAAAAAATTTGTCAATAGTAAGCGCCACACAAACTTAAACCGCAGAATTTCATGGAAAACTATGTTTATTTGCATTTTGGCAAATGGTAAAAGCACATCACAGCATTAATTATTCTATTCTAACATTGAACAATAAATTATACTCTGATTTGCACAATTGCTGCCATTTGAGTATGCGAAGCGTCCCCCAGCAACAAAAATTTGAACTTCTTGCTTTTTATCACAAAAAATCTCCCTTCCTGAAAGTAATTTTACTGCAAACCGCGTTCAAATATACCAATTCCTCTAATTTTTATAAAAATTTGAAATGTTTACGAATTTACAGGACACCTCGTATATCCAAAAAATGGCGAACCGTCTAGTTTTTTTTTTATTTTTTTGCTCGTATTTCTAGCATTCGAATAAACAAGTACGAAGTTTGGTATTCGATTGTATGTATTATATAAAATATACAGTAAATATTATTATAATCGAAAATAATTTTAAAATTTAATTAAAATATTATGAGAATATATCTCACGAATAGTCACTGGTACCAATGCACATATATTGAACGCTATATTATATCTATTAAAATATATCGATATACTTATTTAAACCAATATACCCTTAAAATAAAGGACTTTTTTTACATTCTCTAATCGCATATTTAGATTACTATATAAGAATTTCATGTTGAAAATATAATCTATATAAAAGCTGTCAAATGATATAATCTATATATATTCGGCTAATTATTAAATGATATGTATATTTCACGCACGATAACTTACCAAATGCCAAATAGAATAAGACCCGCAAAATAATTCTATATATCTGTATCGGCTGATGAATATTGCGATGTTCAAGAGGTACTGAAAAACTTCTGCATATATATGTGAAGTTTCAATATATATCGGTATATTTCGAAAGTATCCTCGAACCCGTTTACAGTGAGTATGAAGGGACGAGCACTCTTTTTTTTTTACTTGTTATATCCGAATTCAGTCAAGATTTGGTGGAATTTTGTAATGTTCCGTCGATTTTTTATTTCTTATACTAATGATTATCAAGGTATACATAGTTATCACAGTTCTTTCTGTAACCTTTCATAGCTTGAAAAAAACTTTAAATATCGACCTTATTTGATCTTTTTGTAATTATGTAATTATTATTTGCTGGTGGGCTTGTGTTTTGCGAAGCAAAACATCTGAGATCGTGTTATGTGGGGATCTGTAGATTTCTATGGAATCCGAACCTCTTCTTATACTTCTTCATCTCTGCAAAACCGTTCTGCCCTAAGGAATCGAACGTCACGTCACGGTGGGCAGAAGAACGCCACGTGTTCTACGGCACCATTGATATTGCGGTTATTTTATATTAATTTATCAATCGAATCAATAATTTAAATTTAAACGAATAATTAAATAAAAATTTTCTGGTTGGTTATATTTTTTTATGGCGCAGGGATTGCATGGGTCATTCTGCGCCAAACAAGGTTAATAAGTAAAATTTTATATCACAGAATTAGTTTTAAGAGTTTACAAAACGAAAGAAGTACTTGAACAAAGCCCAATATTTTCCAGACTGATTGGCGGTTAATTAATTAAAATTTACAACCATGTCTTACCCCAAGAGCAGAAAGACTTAGACAATTCAAACAAAAAATTATTCAAGAAATCAGCGATTGAGGACGTTTTTTAACTTGGGCGAGTATGAAAACATTTCAAACAAAGGTAACTATACGTCGATTGATCGTGACGTCACAACATGGCTGCTGGGCACAAACAATAGATTGGGCCCATTGACTTAACATTGACGATCGTAGTAATTAGCATTTCTTAAGCTTGCAAATAAAAATGGGTTTATATTTTGTAGCTTGTTGCAACCACCGGACTGTCGGGAATAAATGTTCTTTTTATAGATTCCCAAAAGACAAACGCAAACATGCTCTTTGGGCAAAAATGTCCAGGTATCTATAATTTCTATCAAAGGTCATTCAAATCACATCAACCGGGGCATTGACCTTTAATTTTCAGATTCCAATGATTTTTGATTTATATTTACCTATGGAGCAAATTGCAAATTTTCATAGTTTTCGGAGGTTCCGTTTTCCTGGAATTAATTTTTGGAAATTAAAAAATAAAATAACTTTTTCAGTGATCTTGAGTCACATTCATGTAAATATCTAAGCACCTGTTTTAGCTAGAAAGTTCATCTTGAGCTCATTTTAAAGCCCTCTATATGCGCTTTCTCTGTGATATACATATGTACTGAGAAGATTTTTTTATCGTTTTTAAAATATATATATATATAAAAACTCAAAACAGCATTTTTGAAATTGAAAAAAAAAAAAAATATATATATTAAAGGAAAACTTCATTTGAGTACTTTTGCACGAATTCAGGGGATGGGACAATAATGAGATCAATGTTTTAAAAAAAATCTTCCCAACTGCATTAGAATTTTTAAAAAAAATAAAAAAATTCTGCCTGTATTTTCAAATAGTTCACAAAATAGTCATTAGCCATTAACTCTTCCAATTATATTTTAGAGTAAGTCACACATTGAAGGAATGTGAAGTTAGTTATATAGTACCGTGCCTCTTTCTTCGCCCCAAGATTTTTTTCCTGTATTCGCCTATACGTTGGACCAAATTTCTGATATTAACATAAGAGAATTAGAAAGATGAATTTTAAATTTAGTGGTTTGTTTAATAAATTTTTATATTTGGTTTTTATTCAAACTTTTGTGTTCATGTATGTTACAAAAGCATTTAATTCCGCACTGCTCACTGTAGTCCGGGGTTTGGTTCCCTGGGCCTTAAGAGGTTCGGATTCCTCGGAAAATAGTAGGTCCCGGCGCAGCATGACCACTGTAGTCTTTGAGCCGTAAAATCAAAAAGCAACCAACCAACCAACCATTAAATTCGTTGAATTAGATTTGAAAAAAAAATTTTTTTTGGGTGGAGGGCTAATATATGTATATATATTAAAAACATGTCCATATACTTTGGGTAGTTGTGTTCAGAATTCTTGTTATATTAATAAGTCTTGATGCCGCAATCATTTTCTTTAAAAAATGTTTTGATCTTTTATGAAAATCGATTCTTTCTCCTTAAATGTACAGTTTTGATTTTATAGATCTTTAATTTTCCATTTATTTTTTGTCTGTTGGGTATATGGCAGAATATGTAATAACTTGAACCATAATTATAACCCCCATCAACGACGTAGCCAGGTTTTTGTCAAGGCTGGTCCCTTAAAATAAATTTTTATAATTTATTTATTTTTTATTTCCTTGAAGTGCGGTACGACCAAGCCCACCCCGAAAAAAACCGGATCTTGTATATATACACACTGAAAGAACAATTTATCTTCTTCGTTCATGAAATTATTGAAAAAAATTTAATTTGTTACGAATCTGTCAAGTGTTTTTATGGCCCTTTAATTTCCTGCAAAATTTTTTTATAAGCGCACTGAGAGTTACACAACCAAATATGTACCTCTTCCAGAGAAATAATATACGTGTATATAATAAATTTCTCTTTCAGTGTATATATATGCATACATAAACGCAGACAGAGTACAGTGTCTGAATACTATATACTTTACTCTTCATGGAAGCATGAATTTGTTCTCGCATTCCTTCATTATCAGGGTCATAAAAAAAGATCCAACATGTGAAGAACGTATAGCGTTTTCTGCACGTTCGATCAGTTTCGGCTGATCCGAAAAAAACACGGAAATTTCATAAAATGAGAACATTTTAAATCTATCTCATAAGCATAACATAGCAAATTCCAGTTTGTTTGTGCCCAGCGCCATATTGAAACGTCACACTTCACCGACGTATATAGTACCGTGGTGCCTCTCTCTTCGCCCCAAGATTTTTTTTTCTGTATTCGCCTATACGTTGGACCAAATTTCTGATATTAACATAAGAGAATTAGAAAGATGGATTTTAAATTTAGTGGTTTGTTTAATAAATTTTTATATTTGATTTTCATTCAAACTTTTGTGTTCATGTATGTTACAAAAGCATTTAATTTGTTGTATTTCATTTGGGTTTTTTTTTTTTGGTGGAGGGTTAATATATATATATATATTCAAAACATGTCCATATACTTTGGGTAGTTTTGTTCAGAATTCTTGTTCTATTAATAAGTCTTGATGCCGCAATCATTTTCTTTAAAAAATGTTTTGATCTTTTATGAAAATCAATTCTTTTCTCCTTAAATTTACAGTTTTGATTTTATAGATCTTTAATTTCCATTTATTTTTTGTCTATAGGGGATATGGCAGAATATCTAATAACTTGAACTATAATTATAACCCCCATCAACGACGTAGTCAGGTTTTTGTTAAGGCTGGCCCCTTAAAATAAATTTTTATAATTTATTTATTTTTTATTTCCTTGAAGTGGGGTACGACCAAGCCCCCCTGAAAAAAAACGGATCTTGTATATATACACACTGAAAGAACAATTTATCTTCTTCGTACATGAAATTATTGGAAAAAAAATTAATTTGTTACGAATCTGTCAAGTATTTTTATGGCCCTTTAATTTCCTGCAAAAATTTTTTTATAAGCGCACTGAGAGTTACACAGCAAAATATGTATCGCTTCCAGAAAAATAATATACGTGCATATAATAAATTGCTCTTTCAGTACATGTGTATATATATGCATACATAAACGCAGACTGGGTACAGTATCTGAATACTATATACTTTATTTTTCATGGAAGCATGAATTTGTTCTCGCATTTCTTCATTATCAGGGTCATAAAAAAAAGATCGAACATGTGAAGAACGTATAGCGTTTTCTGCACGTTCGATCAGTTTCGGCTGATCCGAAAAAAACACGGAAATTTCATAAAATGAGAACATTTTAAATCTATCTCATAGGCATAATATAGCAAATGGCAGTTTGTTTGTGCCCAGCGCCATATTGAAACGTCACACTTCACCTACGTATTGAAAAAGCCCGCAATAATCTACCAGAAAAAAGTGGAAAATTTACTAAGAAAAACTCACCAATACAACCAAATCTACTAGAAAAAATTGGAAAACTGAACTATGACGACTACCCCCACGAAGCCAGGCTACTCGACACTGACGCGGAGGTGAATGAATATTCAAAAAATTGACAGCTTCATCATTAGTCAAAGAATAGAAAACTGGAATAACGACAAAGAAGCGATCCTCAATCGATACGTAGAAATTAAAGACTCACATAAAATCTACAAAGAATATTTCTATGCAGTAACACAACTAAGATCCTGCACCAAGAAATTGATGGAGATCAAAATGACCTCAGGTGAAAAACTCAGTGAACAGGCCATTCGTTCACTTCCTCAACTTCACGCCTGTTACACCAAGAGGCGAATTGTCCGCACTAACTTCGAATTTGCTAAGAACCCAGAAGACCTTACTAAAGAAAACCCCGGCCGCTCGCTTAGGAAAAAGAAGTAAGCCGAAACACCATCCCAGTCATTATTGCAAGCAAATTTTTGAACTTTCAAAAATGCAAAGAACTAACAGAAACTTAGACCACGCCTCCAAGGACTCCTATTGGACCAGAACAGCGTTATGAAACTTAACCACCATTTGCTGGGGGACGATTCAGCTCTCTGGTGGCGTGCGGATGTCTGTTCTCTGCTGTCCGGGCTGGCGGGTGTTGGTTCCGGCTCGCTTAAGACGGAGTGATTGGGATATTCACTTTGGCCGCCGGGCGGCGGTGGATGGATGCCTGCTTCTGCTATTCTGGGACCGGACTCCGCCCTCCCTCGTGATTCGGACTTCGTCGCTGGGGTCAT
>QLNU02015360.1:11644085-11654232 GCA_006491805.2 Dysdera silvatica
GTAAGTCACACAATGAAGGAATGTGAAGTTAGTTATATAGTACCGTGCCTCTCTCTTCGCCCCAAGAATTTTTTTCTGTATTCGCCTGTACGTTGGACCAAATTTCTGATATTAACATAAGAGAATTAGAAAGATGAATTTTAAATTTAGTGGTTTGTTTAATAAATTTTTATATTTGGTTTTTATTCAAACTTTTGTGTTCATGTATGTTACAAAAGCATTTAATTCCGCACTGCTCACTGTAGTCAAGGGTTTGGTTCCCTAGGCCTTAAGAGGTTCGGATTCCTCGGAAAACAGTAGGTCCCGGCGCAGCATGACCACTGTAGTCTTTGAGCCGTAAAACCAAAAAGCAACCAACCATTTAAATCTTTGTATTTTATTTTAATTTTTTTTTTTTTTTTTGGTGAAGGGCTAATATATGTATATATATATTCAAAATATGTCCATATACTTTGGGTAGTTTTGTTCAGAATTCTTGTTATATTAATAAGTCTTGATGCCTCAATCATTTTCTTTAAAAAATGTTTTGATCTTTTATGAAAATCAATTCTTTCTCCTTAAATTTACAGTTTTGATTTTATAGATCTTTAATTTTCCATTTATTTTTTTGTCTGTAGGGGATATGGCAGAATATCTAATAACTTGAACTATAATTATAACCCGCATCAACGACGTAGCCAGGTTTTTGTTAAGGCTAGTCCCTTAAAATAAATTTTTATAATTTATTTATTTTTTATTTACTTAAAGTGAGGTACGACCAAGCCCCCCACCCCGAAAAAAAACGGATCTTGTATATATACACACTGAAAGAACAATTTATCTTCTTCGTTCATGAAATTATTGAAAAAAAATTAATTTGTTACGAATCTGTCAAGTATTTTTATGGCCCTTTAATTTCCTGCAAAAAAATTTTTATAAGCGCACTGAGAGTTACACAGAAAAATATTTATCTCTTCCAGAAAAATAATATACGTGTATATAATAAATTTCTCTTTCAGTGTATATATGCATACATAAACGCAGACAGAGTATAGTATCTGAATACTATATACTTTATTTTTCATGGAAGCCTGAATTTGTCCTCGCATTTCTCCATTATCAGGGTCATAAAAAAAGATCAAACATGTGAAGAACGTATAGCGTTTTCTGCACGTTCGATCAGTTTCGGCTGATCCGAAAAACACAAGGAAATTTAATAAAACGAGAACATTTTAAATCTATCTCATAGGCATAACATAGCAAATGGCAGTTTGTTTGTGCCCGGCGCCATATTGAAACGTCACACTTCACCGACGTATTTATAAATAATCCGTATTAAAATGTTTTCTTCTATAAAAATTACGAAACCACAAACTACTTTTAAGCCTATATAATGTTAGTTCTATTTAATACCATTAGATGGCGCTATAATTATATATCAATCTGTTACATTGATAGATTTGTACCGATATCTCATGGCATTCGATATATTTCTTGATATATCAAATATTGCTCATGTCGATATATTTTTAAATATTATCATCACTACTTGAAATGTCTACATCCCAACTTTCATTATAATGCCTTCAAAAATATGGTCCCTACATTCTTTTGTTGTCATCCTTGTTGTATTCCTGTTTGAAAAAATTCAAGGAGAGTTCTAAAGCTCATAATGATGAGAAATTTGGACAGCAAGTATTTCAAAGGATGCATTTGCCATTGATTGAAAATGTCACCAGATATCGCTGTCGAAAAATTACCATTGGAAGAGTCCACTCTTTTTCGAGATTTACTTGATTCAACGCCAAGATGTTTTGTCGCTTGAATTTAATTAAAAAACCTTTTCAAAAACGAAAAACGACTACAAAAGATAAGTGAAAATTCCAACACACGTGTACAGGAAACAGTAGAGTAGCAATTAAAAACTAATGGTGGGAGGGGAGCTGAAGTGGCTTTAACGAAGGTTATGTGATGCGACATTAGAAAAAATAATGTATTCTGATATCCACGACGAGGCTTGAGCCCCCTTATTCTACGCCACTGGTAGTTGTATGAAAACTGAAGTCTTTCTGGTCTTCCGCCAGTACATAACAGTAATAAAACAAATTAAAAGGGGAGGGCGCAAAACACTGTAAATAGTCCTAATGCATCGATGCGACTTTATGCCAACGTCGATGAATCTAAAATTCTAAATTTTGAAAATAGTGTGTATAAGTAACATATAACATGCATACAATGCGATAGTCTTAAATTTACTTAAAATCTGATAAATGTATTATATTTTCACTTAAATTTCAGTAAAATGAGCTAAAAAAAGAAACAATATATAAAAGAATTAATATTGGTTAACAATACTGAAGCTTTAATTTACAGATGCTCAAAAAATAATCTATAGTTTGTTTTGATTTGCAATCCAGTCGGTTCCGCTAAATTGGGCAACCGCTTAATCGAGCTAAATGTCAAGAAATTAAGAAACTGATACTAATTTACATCGCGTAACTGCGACAAAAATCTAAAATTAATTTGTTCATACATAGTGTTAAACGGTATTAAAAAAAAATAATATGATGAGATCTTATCTACAGTACAACAGGACTTCAGATACATATCACTTTATGTCACGTATTGGTATGCAGCGCTGGCACGCACGTGACGCCCATCGGCGTCATAGGTCTCGAGTTGCGGGCGGGGAAAACTGAATTAAATTTTATGTAGTATGTGCTATATTATTTTAGAAGTTATTATTCTTTCTTCATAGTTTATATTATTTTCTTATATGTATTGTATATTATATATGTAGTATTGAAAAAACAGTCATTGTTTAATTTTATGTGAAATTCGCTTATTTGGGGTAGCCGCTTAACTGAGCCAAAATATCCTAGTCGCGATAAGCGGAATCTACTGTATTCATATTTATTAAATTTTGGTCATATAATATTCAGCGCAGTGGTTTTCAATCTTTGTTACCCTGAGCTCCCTTTACACACGCATGCGGACCTTGACCTCGATCCCCCTATGTTCCCCATCGTATATGCATAAAATGTTGCTTTTGTCTAGTGTACACATTTTTGCGCATGTGTATACAAATTCTGACGTTTTATTTCTAAGAAAATGAACGTATCATCCGAATTAGAACAGTCTTATATAAATTAAATGTCTAATTCAACATGGAATAACATTTTCTCTCTTAAATACATCAGTTACCATTTAACTCGAATTAAAAATAATTTCATGTACAAAAAATATCTCGCACCTCCTACCCTTAGGAGTCACGCCCCTTAGTTTAAGAACCTCTGATTTAGCGCATTAAATACATAGCCCTCAGTGTGATCTATTGCCTCAAAAAATCGTTTGTTGCGAACTGCTTACTGCGTATTCTGAAGGTTTTAAAAAATTCTCGGATTTCAATCGCTAGAAACATTTTTCCAAGTGTTCACCACGGTTAAAAAGATATCCTTGATTACTGATTGCTTTAATTTTCAAATTCGGATTTTTTGTTTAGAATTTTCTACATTTTATAGAAATAAGATACAAAGTACCAGGGAAGAAATTTACATACAAAAGGTTAAACACTGGTAAAATAGCAATGAAAAAGATTACTCAAGCTTTCGGACGCATCAGCACCAGTCCTTCATTTAGAGTCAGAACTACTGATCAAGGACTGCTGTTGACGCGTTCGAAAGCTTGATGATCCTTTTCATGTGATATTTTACCAGTGTTTAACCTTCTTTTTATGTAAATTTTTATACTTTGTTTAAAAAATTTCGCTATTTTTTTTGCTCATTAAATCCGGTGTCCGCGAACGTTCTGTTCGCTAAAACCGATTGAATTTGTATTCCACTTAATCATTATATCACACAAAATTCATATTTCCTTGTTAAGTGGGTACTATTATATATTTGTATTATCTTCATTGATGTGTGGAGGTATCAAGGCAAAAAAAAATTTGACTTTGTGGTGTGTTGCTCGATAGCGGACACACACGAAACAGTCATCAAACTTTTTGCATTTAAAATTTAGTTTAGAAGTTGGTTATGGCGCAAGGTCAAATATGAAGTACTTAGGTTGGAAGCAGTTGCATTTCGTAAAGTAGTAACTGAAGTCATACAGCTTAATAAAACTTTAACGTTTATTTATAATTTAAACATAAAATTAACCAAACATAATTGATCCAAATTGAATTTAAAAAAAATACCCAACGCCGAACCATTTTCTCAGACGCTGGTTCAGCTATTACAAAAATACTTTCAGCGCCGAAAGAGCTAATGTGCACTGCATTTACACAGAGACATACATGGGGTATACATCATCGCTCTCGTGCGTCATAATTATTCAGACACTGCAATATGCAATGGTATTATCATTATTATTTTAAGAACAAGCTTACCACTGGTGGGCAAGCTATACCACATTTCGATGCAGAGAGAATCTTCCGAGTAAATTCATTTCGAATTTTTTTTTTTTATACATGTATAAGTGGTATCAAATAGGTTTATTAAACAGTGTTTATTTATTTTAAAACGTCTTTTCTAAAGTAGGCATGAATAAAGACAAATATTAGAATTAATAAAATTCAAATGTGTAAAGTGAAAATTGTTGTACGCCCTGCTTTTCATTCTCCTTGACAGATGGCGCTGCCTACAATTGATAATTGCGTTATATGGTCAAAGTCTGTATAAACTTTAAAAATTCTGTAAAAAGGAGAAACCAGCGCATTGCAGTGCGGTTTGCGCCATAAATATCTGGATGTTGGCATTTTTTTAACACAATAAAAAAATTAGTTCAAATATCACGGGTAGATGGGGATGACAGTAACGTCCGCCAGAAGTATGCAAAAAAAACTCTATTATAACGAAGTTAAGTGGTTAGTGGGTTCTTCATTCGATTCATTAATAAACTCGGTATAAAGAATATGTTTATGCAAAAATGTTAACTTCGCTAGAACAAGCTTTGTTAGTGAAATTGTATCCAAGTAATTCATCATTTTCAACTCTCCGAAACGCCATCTATCGGTGATCTTTGAACTAAAAACTTTGATTGTGTCGAAAAAAATATCCACATCCAGATAATATTTATCGGGCAAACCGCATTGTAATGAATAAGGATACAATAAAAGTAGATAAAAGGGAAAATGAAAAAATTACAAGACTAAATGATGAATTACATGTCTGTAAAGTAAGAACTAATACAGGGGCGAACAATATTACGGAATTAGGGTGTGGAACTCATTACCCACAGATAATAAGAAAAGTAAAAACATTAAAGAATTTAAAATATCACTAAAACAATATCTCCTGGGAAAATAAATAAAAGGTCACATTATATATATCTCCAGTTAATCCCAATCATAGTTTGAAAGATTTAAGGCATGTTTTAAAATACATGTCCCCACACCCCATAATAATTGTGATTGTTGCTTTCGATGACTGATATTATAAATTGCCATAGTACTATCTACTAACAGTTCGAGTTTGTTTATTATATTAAATTGCATGTTATATGTATCTTAATCGATTAACTACACAATATTTTTTACTTTGGATTTGAGAACTTTTATCAGTTTATGCCTTTTGATTAATTTTAAACACTGAAGGAGGATTATGCCACTTGTGCGATGGTTAAGTGGTGGGAGCATGTTAGGCATTTTTGTCCTTTTCTTCTATCTCCACATCGGCACATTCCATAGAATTGTGATATGTTTTTTATATTGTATGTTTGCTTGCCGCATAAATAAATGAATTATTATTATTAAAAACTGAGTAGCAGTGCTTATCTGCTTTTGAAAGAAATGACTTTCCTGAGGGATACATGATACTTTAGATCACAATATCATCTTTAGATTTTTGTCCGATATTGATTTTTACAAAAGGATATGATTATATTAATGCATAATCTAGTATATAATAATTTATATAGCATGTCCCAAAAGTTTATGAACAACTATTTCTTTGGAATATCAGATGAAGTATGCAGAGAAACGAATTCAAAGTATTTTATGCATACAGCATATCAAAAGACATATGTTGCAATATTTAAATCTCATTTAACACTCACACGTATTTTGTGGTAAAATTAAATTAAAAAAATGCTATCCCAAAAGTATATGGACAGCAAATTAAAACATCTTAATGTGCTAAATTTCAAAATTTGCGTATTACTGTGGTTGCTTTATGACGCCATCATGTTTTTGCATAATTTCCCAGCAAATGTCTAACTAAAATATGGCGTTTAAAAACCCAAGGATTGAAAATTGGTGATATCGTTAAATGAATACAATGAAGTAAATCTGGTATCTACCTAGTTTTACCAAAAGGTGAAAATGTGACTATAAAAAAAACGGTATGGATGATCGAGAAAGACAAGTGACCGACAAGACAGGCAACCTTTAAAATCAGCTTCGACTCAAAGTCTGTACGTTAAATAACGCAGAATTTAGCCACTGCTGTGTTAAAATCTACTGCTCATCAACGTTTACGGGCAAGTAGAATTCATATTGATCGTAAAACGCGTCGCTCTCCATTGCTAAAACCACATTATAGAAAGGCGCGTCTGCTTGGGCCAAGAAACGTATGCATTGGACCGACGACGAATGGTAATCCATTATTTAGTGATGCAATCTAATTAAAATGTAAATAAAAATGTAATTTAGACGGTCCAGATGGTTGGGCTTATTATTAGCAAGGCATACAATGATAATCTCATACTTTTTTTTAACTTCCAACAAGGTGGAGCATCTATTATGGTGTGAGCAGCATTCTGTTTTAATGATACCACTGATATCGCTTATATACAAAGTCGACAGAGTTCTACTGATTATCAAGAAGTAATTCAAAGTGATTTACTGCCTTTCGGAAAAATGCTGGGTGGTGAAAAATGGGTGTTCCAACAGGACAACACTTCTATCCACATCTCTAAATCAATAAGTGGTTTGTGAAAAATAATGTTACGGTTATGGAGTAGCCAACCCTCATTCCCGACCTCACCCCATAGAAAACCTCTGGGGATATTAACAGATGATGTATGAGGGCGAATCAGAAAGTCTTTGCCCCTATTTTTTATTAGCCAAAATAAGGTACATACAGGTAATTACAAATATACGTACTATTCTACGTACCTTACACTATTTTTCCACATAGTCCCCACACCGGTTCAGACATTTGTCCCATCGCAGCACTAAATTTGAGATGCCCCTGTGGTAGAATTCGTCCGGCTGACTGTGGAACCACCGTCGGACTGCTGTCTTGGCTTCATCGTTGCACGTGAATCGCTGTCCTGCCAGGAACTTCTTCAACGGACCGAAAACGTGGAAATCACTAGGGTCGAGGTCCGGACTGTATGCAATCAGAACCGCCGACAAGCTCCGGTCATTTCACTGGGAGAGTCTGGACCACCCACCATACAGTCCGGACCTCGCCCCTAGTGATTTCCACGTTTTCGGTCCGCTGAAGAAGTTCCTGGCAGGACAGCGATTCACGTGCAACGTTGAAGCCAAGACAGCAGGACGAATTCTACCACAGGGGCATCTTAAATTTAGTGCTGCGATGGGACAAATGTCTGAACCAGTGTGGGGACTACGTGGAAAAATAGTGTAAGGTACGTAGAATAGTATGTATATTTGTAAGTACCTGTATGTACCTTATTTTGGCTAATAAAAAATAGGGGCAAAGACTTTCTGATTCGCCCTCGTATATGCCAACGGTCGCCCATTCTACACAATGGAGGAGTTAAAACAGCAAATAGAAGGAAGTTGGTCCTCTTTGAAACCAGAATTTCTTCAAGAACTCATTGAAGATATGCCTGATCGAACCTGTAAAACTATTCAAAATAACAGATACAAAATATAAACTGAAAAGGACAAAATGTACAATGTCCATATACTTTTGGGACAGCATTTTTATTTCATTTTTCCACAAAATATGTGTAAGTGTTAAATGATATTTAAATATTGCATCATATCTATATCCTTTGATTTGCTGTATGCATAAAATAGTTTGCATTCATTTTCTATGTGTACTTTATCTGATATTCCAAAAAATGGTTGTTCATAAACTTATGGGACACGCTATATGTAAATATTCTACAAATTCATACATATATCTTGTATAAATGAATATAAATACCTTAATATGTTGGGTCTATTGATTAGAAAACTATGTACAGCTTTACATCATTTGATGCAGCATGACCTTGGTTATCCTTGTATCATTAAAAACCAACCAACCATCATCACTTGAAATTAAGTATTGGTTTGATAATCAAGTACTTTACGTATTCAATTAATGCACTTAATTACTGTGTTTAATCA
Source organism: Dysdera silvatica (assembly GCA_006491805.2). Taxonomy (NCBI): domain Eukaryota; kingdom Metazoa; phylum Arthropoda; class Arachnida; order Araneae; family Dysderidae; genus Dysdera; species Dysdera silvatica. The sequence continues at coordinate 11,652,370 of QLNU02015360.1, forward strand.
GCCTGCATTGTGATCCTTCAATGGATCAATAAATAGTTTGCTGTGTTTATGGAAACAGTTTCAATTCCATATAAACTAATCTCAACCAGATTATCTCTATATAAATTATATACCTGCAAGGTAAAATCCTATGTACCACACAGTGTTAGATCTGAAATTAAGCAACCATTTTATAAAACCTGATAACTGTACGTCAACATACTACTAAAAAAACAATAAGGTTGCCACTTTCTTACAAAAAGGTACTGAAACTTAAGCATTTTTTGCTAATGCAAGGAGAGAGATGATTTCCTCATCTCTCTCTTCAAAATACAGTTTTCTCCTCATCAGGTAGAGAAGAAACTAAGGCCAAACAAAGGATGAAGACCCAATTATATGCCCTCACCAGCAGTACAGAAGGTAGTTGGGAATGGAGATAGACTGCGTCAACAAATGACTCAATCCATCCCAAGCAATTAGCTGATCCTTTCAATTTTCTTTGGCACAAAATTTTAAAGAACCTTATTTTTCAATGCCTTAAGGTGGTGCAGTGATAACATGTTTACCTTGTGTACTATTACATTAGGTTTGACCAAAACTGTTTACTGCAGTCCAGGGCTTGGTTCTCTAGGCCTTAAGATGAAGACGAAAACTGTAAATCCTGGTACAGCATGGCCTTTGCCATCCTTGTGTTATAAAACAAATAACTAATCCATTTTTCCAATTGCAAAACGCAAGAAACATACACACACAATCTATGCCTTTGGAACTTTACATAGCGTGACATATAACCAATTTAAATCAAATATATCAAAGCTGTATCAAAAAAAAATTCATTGATGGCTCATAACCTAATGGGAGTTTATATGCAACAGTTAAACCGTGCTTATGTTAAACTGGTTTAAAAACTTGCGATTTACTGGGACTGGTAAAACTGGCTGCAACAAACAAAGTATAATGACAGACTAGAAATTAAAACAAATGTTATAGAGATGATTAGAGAAAGACTTAAATGGTAGAAATGTGACTCACTCAGAAGGATCATCTTATGCAAGGAGTGCAGAAAATGGAACTAAACAGCTGATTAGACCGAAGTTAACATGACAGCACTCCTCAGGCCAGCCCCATAAATATGTAGAGGCGGCAAAATTTAAAACATAATATTATTAAAAATGTGATGTTTTACATAATATAATAGTAAATAACAATATTTTTAAAATCTTAAATTATACTTGAGGAAAGCTTAAAAAGAAATATTCTAAACAAAATACAGCTTAAAACTTTATTGGTCATGTCGCTTTTCCAATAAATTAGCAATATGTAGTATTTTCTGAATATTTAAGAAACAGATGAACAATCAAAATGAACATAACGATTGTATATAGAATTCTGTTCCTACTGGTTAACACAATATCAATTTATATAACCTTGTCAACTGACTTGTTTCATTTTAATAACAGAATTAAGATAATAAAAACTAGAAACAAAAACTGAAAATAACATCAAATAACGCCAATAGCCAATGACTGATATATCGTTAAACACGTGGCTTAAAATGGAAAATCACAAAATTTCAGACAAGTCCAAATAACTGATATTTGTATATACATTAAAAATAATGGATTTCATATAAAAATATATTTATGATATTCCATTTTACTACCTTAAACAACAGAGGCTATAACAAATAAGTTGTGGATTGACACTGATTGTATCTTGAAAAACCATCTGCTAAAACTTGTACTGTATTTGTCATGCATGTCATTTTTTGATTAATGACATTTACAGATATAAAAAAGACATTTATAAAAGTGTAAAATGCTTAAATAAAAATGTGTCCTTGTATTAAAAATTCTATAAAAATCAGTCAAAAGATCAAATAAA
>QLNU02015360.1:11667508-11688124 GCA_006491805.2 Dysdera silvatica
TGAATGTGGCATATGTTTATTATTTCATCATCTATTTTTACATTTATACATTTTACTTTTTTTTTTATTAGAATACACTTACGGTTTTACACAATAATATACACTTTTACATACAAAAGGTTAAACACTGGTAAAATAGCAATGAAAAAGATCACTCAAGCTTTCGGACGCATCAGCAGCAGTCCTTCATCAGGAGTAATGACGATGTTATGTTTCTGTCTCTTTTTTATACTTGAAATTTCTGGAAAACCCTTCATCAGAGTAGTCCCGCAGAATGAGAAAACCCAATGAGAACCAATGGGAAACCTGTGCTGAGGGACACCTAATGCTGGGGAAGCCACATACATTTCAGAGTAAGAGTTGTTTGTAAGTTTCTGGAAGTGTTTGTGATGTATTAATGGCTTTCCCATGTAGTTTGTAAGTTTCCCAAGATTCTAAGAAGAGTCTACTATTCTTGTTTGTGATGAGCCGGTGTATAATTTTTGTTGAGCCCCAACCGGGTTCGTGTCCGTGTTATAAAGCGTGTTCTGCCAGACAAGCCTTTAAATCCAGCCTTTTAATCAAGATCTTGATTAAAACAAGAAAAAAAGAACACAAACAAGCACTCGCGAAAGGAGACATAGCCTCACGTCTGGCAGAACACGCTTTACAACACGGACACGAACCCGACTGGGACTCAACAAAAATACTACACCGTCACATCACAAACAAGAATAGTAGACTCTTCTTAGAATCTTGGGAAACTTACAAACTACACGGGAAAGCCATTAATACATCACAACCACTTCCAGAAACTTATAAACAACTCTTACTCTGAAATGTATGGGACTTCCCCAACATTAGGTGCCCCGCAGTGTGGGTTTCTCATTGGTCCCTATTGGGGTTCTTCCATGATTCTATTGGAGGCCTCCCATTGGTTCCCACTGGGTTTTTCCATTCTGCGGGACTACTCTGATGAAGGGTTTTTCCAGAAATTTCAAGTATAAAAAGAGACAGAAACATAACATCGTCATTACTCCTGATGAAGGACTGCTGCTGACGCGTCCGAAAGCTTGTGACCTTTTTCATTGCTATTTTATCATTTTTTGACATTTTATATGTAAATATAATTTTTATTATATCGCTCATTTAGATATATTGCGCATTTCGCTGCGTTTCCCGACAAGCGCGATATAACGAGGGCCTACTGTACGACTAAATTGTCTTTCAGTGCGCCAATAAGAAAACATTTCTTCAAGGGTCCATTATTGAAATTAGACTAAGGCCTCTTTCAGCGGCAATGATTTATTGGCGGGAGGAGTTTTCGTGGTAGACAGATAATATTTGGCTCCCTAAATAGATTTAGAAATTAAAGAAGAATGTTTAAAATTCCTTCACTTAGAGTAATAAACGTTGCTGTTTTCATAGCCATTAAGCAGGAATGGACGAAAGTATTTTGAACATCCACCACTTAACAGAAAAATTTTAACACTATCCTGTTTATATATGGTGAGTTTAGGTTCCCTAAAATTAACTCACAGCTCTTAACTTTCTGGCGCCCAGGATGGCTGTTCTATAAGCTCGCGCCTTAATTATTCGTTACCAACAGGTAAGGAAGTTTTAAATACTACATAAGAATCTTGGAGGGAGGAGGAGGAGGAGGATTGTGCAAGGGTTTCATTGGGAAGGGTGGCCGCCGGAGGCGGCGCTGTAATCCCAGATGGAGGAAGGGGGTTTTGGTAATATTTGCTATGTTGGACAATCTTAATTTTTGCTAACTGGAGGGGTTGGAATGGCCAAAACATTGCTTACGTACTACTGGAACCATGAACGTAGAGTTTGGAAAATCATTGGGTGGGGGCAAGCACATATGTACATTCACACATTACGGTATATGCAAAATTGTAACGTATTCCAAATTATTGGGAGGGGCTCGGCCCCACGGGCCCAAATAATCCCCATGCATATGACTAGAACGCACCCTAAATGTAAATTTTTTCCTCATGAGAAGCAGGTTGCATTTAAAGGTCCCCATGAGACATTTCCTATTATTGTCTGAGTCCCATGGCAACAGGATTTGTTTTTAACCCTAACTGATATTTACAGACGTGGTGGTTGTTTTGGTTAAAGTTCATTTGTTTAGTTGCACAAGGTTTTTGATATTTTCACACTATTCTTGTTTTATAAGTTGAATTCATTTTTTCCACAACTAAATACAATATTTATTAGTAGTTTTTGCTGTAATTTAGGTATATCTTCCGCATTGATATGTATACATATATATTTAAAATATTTAAGGGAACAAAAACAACATGTCGTTTGTAAAGTTATTTTTTACGTTCCGACACTTCATTATAATTAGAAATTGGATTGAAGTTACTTTTTTTCCCAGTAACAAAACGTACTTTGGGGTGTTTACGTTTTCGTTTGAGATCGTTTCGATTTGATTTGAATTGTTTACTTTTTTTTTTCAGACAATAAAACGTAAGGAGGTACGACAAGGTAGGAAAAATTTGAACCCTGAGTTTCCCAAGCTCATAAAATTCCACTTTAATTAATAATAGTTTATGTAGTAGCTCATATCGATATTGCTACTGATGCAATGTTTTAAGACCCTTGACGTTTGTTCGGTTTCTTAATTTAGTTTATTCAGTTAATACGGGTAATAGTTGAATTTGTAGTCCATTTTGCATTTTTATCTCTTTGTTGTAGGGTTTCAACATGTAGGAATTTTAAAAAACTGGGAATATTAGAGGTAGCGCCCATATGACTAATTCTAGGGGGTGGGGGCTGAGAAAATTCATCCCCTCGTTTAAGACTATCAAACATTTAGTGGTGTACAAGATACTAAAAAAATACTACAACTTGATAATTTGTAATGAATTGAAGTATAATTAATATGTGATTGTAAATCTTTTAAAAGTAAATGCATAGCAGAATTGTGCAGATTAATTTTTTAAATAATGGCTAGGAGAAAGCTCAAACCCGCCCGACGACCAATATGGGTGCCCATGATTTTTTTTTAATTTATTAAACGTAGGTATATTTTCAGTAATAATAAAATATGTAGGCATTGGCAATAATTAGCCTAGGATGTGACACGGAAAAAAATCAACATAACGTCTTGACAACCCAAATGTTTCGAATTCTTTTAAATGCATTGAATAAATTCCTGTTTGCGAAGCCAAAAGCAGAAATTTATTTGATAAATAATATAATCAGAAAGACAAGATAAAAATAAAAATTGAAAAAGGCAAAGAAGGAACAGTGCAAATAAACTTCTAATACCCAAAAGATAAAGTTTTAATTTAGTTTTAAACAAATTAATGTTTTGAATCCTCATAAGTTCAATAAGAAGATCATTCTAAGTAAGAGGGTCAATGTAATTAATATGAAAAAACGAAGTTATTTGTTACTGCAGGAATACAAAAATAGATATCCCTCCGAGAAGAAAATTCAGAACTAAAGATGAAAATTTATTTAATTGAATACCCTTAAACTTAAAAATAGATTATAAATAATTAATTGCCGAAAACGTAAAATACGAAAATACAACCAGGGATTAGGAGGAAAGAAATCAGTCTTATGTTGGAGAAGACTGAGAAACTGAATTTGAATATGTTAAATTCTATTAACAGCAGTAACACCAACACGAGTCCAGACAATAGAAAAACAAGAAAGGGTAAAAAAATCCATAATAAATTGAATGAAGAGCACGACTAGGAAGAACAGAAGCGACACCTTTTAGCAATACCAAGATATGAAGGTAATCTGGAAACAACAAAGTCAATATGGGGAATCCTAGACAGTTTTTTATGGAAAACGACTCCTAAAAATTTCACGGTATCAGAATATGGAATTAAATCATTGCGAGTAAAAAGTGTAGGATGAGATCGATGACGACGATGGCCCAATAAAATTAGTTTGACTTAATTTTATTATTTCAGCCTGTTATTTACTTACCATGATAGAACAAGATGAGTCTGAGAATGGGTTATTTTAACAAGAGAATATTAGTGAATAAGCGTTCTTGAAGTAAAAGTGGTGTAATAATAAAGTCAATTGTCTCATGTCAATTTTATTGTCACATTCCATTTAAATATTTTATAACTGAGGTAATAAATTATAATGTGAGAGAGGAAATTTGCCTTTTCTATTAAGAAATTTGTATTTAGCAGATTCACATTCCATATCATTACTTATAAATTTAATTTATTATTGCAACAGACAGAGTGGCAAAAACCTTTTATATTTAATTTTCACTTTGTTTTATAACATTCTCACATGCATTGTTTTGTTCTGTCTTTCAAATTATACTGAAACGTAATAATAATGTTGTTGAATAAAACTGATAACATCATAATTTATGTTCGAAAAACTGTGTATCTCGTTGCTAGAACAGAATTGCAACCCTTGTTGACCGGCAAAAAAGGCATCTGCCATTTTGAAAAGTCTTGTTTTCACCACTTTGGGCCCCATTCTTTTTGCTACTGTATTTATATCGGTGGATGCCAGTTGGGGGAGGGGGAGACCCCCACACCCTCCCTTCTGGATTCTGGCATTGAACCTCAATATAGTACCTTCTTGAATCAGTAATTCTTGCAAAAGTATCAGGAAAATAGTCATTTAAAAAAACACCACCACTGGAATGGTATTAATTAAAATGACTTAATAGTTAGAGAATCCATCAAACCATTGACAAAAGTAAATTTAGTATGGAAATAAGGAAAAAAACACAAAGGGTTGCAAACCATGCACTAGAGCCCATATCTTAACCAAGAAATGTTCTGGTGATCTGAAACTAAACGTAAATGCTCTACATTAACTGCGGAATGATGCTGAAAAAGTTGGGTCAAATTCCATAAAGTTCAGGAAAAATCAAAATTTTCAGTTTACTTTCCGAAACTCGATTTTTCAAAAATAGAAAAAGTGTGTATCTTTACCAAGAAATGCTTTGTGTAAAAAAAAGTGTCCAAATTACTTTTTCTTAGAATAATTTTTCAAAAGGAAAAAAATTAATTACGTTGAACATCTTATTTTTAGCCTGAAAAACATTTTGGTACTCTTTTACAATATGGTAACCACTTTCGTTTTGGCGAGTGTTTTGTTCTGAAGTAAAAAAAAACAAACCAGTATTGAAAAAGGAGAAAACTGGAATCAAAGGATGTAGAGTGCCGTTAGGAGTTTCAAGCTCCATCAATGATGAGAGGCCATTGACTGAGCTCAGTGGTTACTTTCTTAATTAACACTCTGGAATTAGAGAAAAACAATGATAAAAAATTAAGAGAAAACCGGAATTAAAGGAAATAACGGGCTGCTATGAATTTCATGGTCCATCAATGAGGAAGGGTCCTTCGCCAGCTCTGCAGTTATTTTTTTTTTAATCAAAACTGAAATTAGACAAAGAAAGATATTAAAAAAAAAAATAGCAGGAGAAAATAAGAATCAAAGTAAAAACTAGAATGAAAGGACATAGGGTGGGCCACTATGTATTTTGTGGTCCATCAGTGAGGAACGGTCCCTCATTAATGTTCAGGAGCTCTGTGGTTAGTAAAAAAGTAGGATAAAACAAGAATCAAAGTAAAAAAAAAAAAATGCATGTAAGTAAAAAGTTACCAAAACGGAAGTGGTTACCCTATTGTAAAAGAGCACCAACATTTTACTTATGTTAAATAGTTTATTGTACATTTTAAATTTAGTTTGGTTTCAATTCCATTGAATCAAAATGCTGTTTTGCTTTTTGCCATCCTTATGTCTTATATATGAAACTCTCGTAACATTCAATATACGTTTGAATTCAAATTAAGACAATTCTTTTCAAATTCATTATGGTTTTTAGCGGTCCTACAAAGTCATATATTCATCCTTCTTTAGTTGTAATTAGAAATCTTCTGTTAGATCTAAAGTTAAAGCAACTACATAAGCTTAGTTGAATCATAGTTACATTGTAATTTGGAAATTAACATGTAGGTCAAATTGGTAAATTAATTATATATGAAAGTGATTAAAATTCACAAATTTATTCAGTTACGTTTTCATTTTAGGTTGCTGCTGTCCTATCATAAATGCTTAGTAAGTATGTTTTTTGTCATGTATCATAATTGATTCTTCAGTGATAATTTTGAAACTTAGAAACAAAAGTTATATATGATTGATAGAATTAAAGTTACAGGATCATTTTCTGCAACTTTTAAAATGTTAGCACAGCTGCTCTTAACCTGTGTTCCCTCCGAACCTTGTTTCCATGAGATATCACTAGATGTTCTGCAAGAACTTGTCTATGAACTAAGCATCCCTGCTCCAAATGACAAGCATGGGATGCATGTGATGTTTGCTCATATAATATTTTACAGTTTTGTGTTTACAGATATGAAGCTATTTCTTTAAATGCATGAAAACCTCCGTTTCTTAAACAGTTTGAATTTATTTTTGTGTTAATAAATTTCTTCTGTTATGTAATAATATATGAAGTTATACTTTTTATTACACAATTATCTAAATTATATTATCTATCACAAAAAAGTGTTTTCTCTTATGAACTTGCAGTTTAGAAATAACAAAGGAAGTTGCCAAATACGCAACCCACTCGATTCTAGTCCGTGTTTCGAAAACTGGCAATTAGTACTGGCAACACTGGTTATTGGCACAGTCAGCCGCCATGTTGTTTATGTCACTCTTGTCTGTTTTTGTTTTCCTTCTCCCCACCACGTCCTCCCAATTCTAAAAAAATAAAAAATGCTTGCTTATTCCGTACGATTGGATGTTATTGGCAAAGTCACTAGCCGCCATTTCACTGGCGTATGCAGGGGGGGGTGTTGATGGGGGTTGTAACCCCCCATTGCAATGAAATTTTGTATATTTAACATAGGAATATGTGAGTTGTAGCTCTGTAACCGCGCCCCATTGACGAACTTTCTGCTTAAGCTTATGCGCCATGTTGTTTACGGCGTTTTTGGTAATCATCTTCTTTCCCTCGCATAATTTTCATCAATTCTCCTCCTCCTTCCCTGGCATACTTTTCATCAATCCTCCTCCTCCCCTCAATTTTTTTATTATAATTCTGCTTCCTCCTCCCCCCTCACTACTTTTCGTTTGAGTCCTCCTCCTTCCATAATTTTCGTGAATCATCGTCCTCCCTCCCTACTTTTCGTTAATTTTCTTCCTCTCCCCTTCCCATTTTTATATGCATCTTGATCCTCCCCCTTTCTGTTATTCCTCCTCTAAACCTAAAAAACCCTACCACGTTTCCCACAATGCCACTGAAATTCGCCTTATACACTACGTCTCGCACACGGAATCACCATTTTCTTCCCCTTCGGATACTCATACTCACGTGCAATTAAACCCTTTTTCATGGTGCACTCAATGTAAAAAAAAACCAACGTAATCCATAAAAAATGAAATTCAGACGCTCACTACAAACGTGAAGTAAAAATAAAATGGCGTCTCACACCAGTTTTCACCGCATCATACAGATGTATGTCACGTCAGAGTATGTAACGTCACAACGCCATCTAGTGCACTTTCCTACGATTTCAAGGGGATAAACCAAGAAGTGGGTTGTGTGTTCTGCAGTTTCACCGGAATATGCAAATAATGATATATTGCAGTTTTTTAGAAGTTCCCTCAAACAGGAATACAATTTCGAGAATTCGGTAAGGCTAAAAAAGTTGAGAAATACTGTGCTGACATTTTATAAATAGATTATGAAAACAAGATAGTACTCAAGAATATGAGAATCACAAAATTTATTTTAAAGTATGATACAGCAGACTTGTGTTTTATGAAGCCCTAAGAACTGTAAAAAAAAGTTTTTAAACTCAAGAGTTTGTAAATCGATTGACATTTAAAAAAATTAAAAATGTAATTTTAATTACAAAGAGTTTAAAAATTGTTTGTAAATGTGTTTTTTACTTGGGCAAAACCATGATATTTACAGGATTTAGGCCACCTCTTCCATTCTCTTTTTACAAAACAACTGAAGTTGATCTGAGTTAGGGAATATTTGTAAGTTATTCATAACAATCATTTAACATCACAACTTATAAATTCTAGTTTCCCAAAACTCCCACATACCCATGCCTTCTAAATTAAATATATATACATTAAATCTAGCTTTATTCTGCCATACATTGCAGTTTTTTAAATGAGGCCATAAATCAACATAACCGAATTCCACTTCCCCAGGGCTTTTACCAGGGTTCATAAACTAGGGGGGTGTTCAAGGTTTTTAGGGATATGTGGATTAGATTTCATTACGCTATTTTCATTAAACACACTGTGTATTTAGAGTTTATTAAGGGGTGTATCAAAAAATCTTCAGGGGTGTTGGGGTGTGTGTGTATAAATCCCTGCTCTCCCCCTCAACGTTTTGTTAATGTGCTGTTGTTTATTGTATAAAATAATATAAAATCAGTGTTCATTCTAGGCTTATTTCGTGGGATGGAAAGTCCTACCCGCTCTTTTATGAAAACACGTAGCATCCTGCCTGCCCTTGCAAAAAGGTTTTCATCCTGACATACTTTAATTAACATTTGTTCCCTACTGGAAATCTGCTCTTTTCCTGAAAAACAACAAAAAAGAAAATGTGATTCTCTACGTTAGGTTCCACCTCCCATACCCGAATTCAAAGGATTTTAAGCATCTGATAAGGTGAGAAAGTCAAAGTGCTGCTCATTGCAACAAGCAATTTCGTTATGGCATCGCCTACTTGTTGTACCTCACGATCTTGCGAAAGAAAAAAGAAAAAGATGTAGCAGGTGTGTCACTGGTTGCTCATAAAACTGGATACCAAGGATCTGCTATATTTAAAAATTTGGATATTTTATGGAAAACGTGGGTCCTCAAAAAATGACACTTTTTTCCCTACCTAAATAGTGGGTTCCTGGGACGCGATATTTTTCTAATATTGAGTCCTTTCCTTCTATTCCGCATATTTTACATGTTATAGCGCGTTGACTGCACCTCTGTGTAGTGAGATTTGCATGTAGTTTACTTTTAGTTCGTATTTAGAGTGGTTTTGGTTTGTGTTCCAATTGACGCCTCTTAGTTTTTGTTGCAATTAGTAGAAGCGTTTGTAATCTGGGCAACAACGGATAGATGGATGTTAATGTGCAAGTTATCATGTTCTAATATTTGTGAGTTATGTTTCATCAATTGCTGATGTGCAAACTGTGGTATTACAAATTACTATAATAGATTAGTCCACTATGATTTATTTCTTGAACATTATACAACATGCTAAATAAGGATTAAATTCCATTGTTCTAAACCAGAAGTTGGGAGAGCCTTTTCATGCTGGAAGGCTTTATTAAGTTAGCTATAATCACGGTTGTCGCTTGGGGCAGACATGTTTTGCCACCCCAAAATGACTTTCGTCTTTTTTTCATATCCCTATTTTGTTGCCTTAAAATTCCGCTACTTAGAGCAAATGCCTGGTTCCTTCTTACCTCAGTGGTGGTCGCTAAGCTTGTGAGTTGTCTAAACTCACCATCGACTACAGCGACCATCTTAAATAATGGAATATTATTTTTCAGATGTTTTTATAACACAGTAATTTTTCTGAATCAGTATATGCCTAGTGGGGGGTGCCCCCATACCCCTCCGACTTAAGATTGTCTTGGAGTTGTATCCGAGTGTTGGAAGAGTTGAATCAGTGGTTTCCTGAAAATTTGTTTTTTTTATAAATAAGGCGATAAACATGGTATTTCTTTTTTTGTTATTTCGCTCCACATCACAATTTGGGCATTACTACATTACTATCCTGTATGCGAAGATAAAAATGTTAACACAAAAGCAATGTAAGGAGAAGAGACACACAGACTGTTTCTTTAGGACTGTAAATGAAAAGCAACTTAATCGCAATATATCTTGGAGATACATCGAGGTTACTTGGTGATTTATCTATGGGGGCGGCTTTAACAAACAAGTACCATTTATTGAAGATTCTCAAAGATGCTTAAAAATATTTATACATTTTTGTTTAGTTCATGGAAGAACATGTCCAATCGTAAAGATAGAATTGGAAAACCAACAGGAAATCGATCATACGAAAACAGTAGCAGTGATACAGAAGAAACTGAACATTCGTCTGATGAAAGGCCAAGCCGTGGTCGTAAAGGCCTAGCTGGGTATGTTTTTTTAAGATACTGATTATATAAACTGTTGCTATTTATGTTCTTATTATTTTTTTCAAACATTTGTCAGTAATTAAAATTTTCCTGCTTTTTTCATATTTTCCCATACATGAGGGAATACCACAAACTTCAAGTATGTCTTTTCTATATCGTTTGTTTCTTACTCCTTCTCTTCCTCATCATAATTTCTGTGTTAATGGAAATCAAAATGTGGAATGTCTCAAACCTGTCATTTATTTATGAAGGAATATGGATAATCATTAAGAACTGTTGTCACATGATACAGTTTGTATGAAATAATGTAAGTTGTAATTGTACTGTCTGATTTGCAATATGTACAAAAAAAAAGTTGTGTAAGAAATGCATAAAATAATGGAAACTGGCCAGAGATAGTGCACATGAGTATAAAAAAGAAAAAAAATCCTCAGATATTAAAGATTAGCATTGTCTTTACTGGATCTCTTACATAATGCAGTAATGTGTGAATACGAGCAAATTATCTTAACTTAATTGCCTCAAAATGAATTGCCTGTGTAGCTGTCTTTTATATGCCATTAGATATTTTACAAACATGCCTCCATTTAATAATACCATTCAGTAAGCTGACAAGCTTCTCAACCAGTGGTGTGTTTAGTGAAAAAACTCTATCGTTCTATTTATAACAGTGGTGAAGCGTGACTTCAAAAATGGGCCATCTCCAATTGGAGATGGCTTATTTTGGAAGTCACTCTGTGCCACTTGTTTACATCTTGATTGATTTTGACTGGAGAAGTGGTAATTGATTGTACACAATGTGATAGGCGCAGTATAGCCCAGATGCTCTTGCGCCATAAAAAAGCCAAACAATCAATCAATCAAACACAATGTGATATTGATGGAAAGAAGTTTTGAATGTCTGCCTAAAAATGATTCCACACTGTTACTACGTACATTCAAAGTTCTGATTGAAGGTTAGGCCAGAATGAGCCAGTCATTGCATAATTATAATTTGCATATTTTCAATAGGTAATAAATTGGGCACAACAGCAGGCTAAGTAAGAAGTGATAAGTATTGAGCATGAAGAATATATTATACATTATGCGCAACATGGAAACAAGCATTGTATTGGTAAAAGACAGCACCAGGCACAATCTAAAGTGAGGATAGCATATCAGATTTTAAAATGTACATGATGTATTGCTGGCTTCTTATTATATCAACATTGTATATGAGGTGGGAACATGAATAAAATGTCATAGCATCCCACATCATTATGCTTGGTCTAAGACCAGCACGGCTGTTTAAAATGACCTTCCAGCTTCTGTTTTTGACCGTATTTGAAAATAAAAATTTGGCTGTTGTAGTGCACGAGATTGAACCTCAACTTGTTTGAAAACACAGTTGTCTCTAATTTAGCACTATGGTGTCTTCTTTCTAGCCATAGCTGTTATCTTTGACATCTGTGGCAAAGAGTAATGGTGACTTGTGAGGTTTTTCATATGACCTGCAACCACATTGACAAAATTAAGTTTTTTTTTTGTTTGTTTTGAACACAGACCTCTTGATGCATGGCCCTGTGATGGTGCAGTGGTAACACATTTGCCTACTGTGTGGTTATCACAGGCTCAACTCCGAACTGTGCTGAAAAGAGGATACTTACTAACTTCTCACCGTAGTCCGAGGGTTGATTCCCTATGTCTTCATAGGTTCAGACTCTTTGGGAAAACTGTAGGTCCTGGTGAAACATGACCTGTGCTGTCCTTGTGCCATAAAATTCAAACAATCCTGATGCATGTAAATTTTCTTACTTTTTGGAATAAGGTACAGCATATCATACGTGCAATCTAAACTGATACTAAGTATCTAGAATTGAATGAATTTAACGTATTTGCACCCATATTTGGAAGCATGGATATGTGTGAATATACTTTTTTGATTATAAAAACAGTGAAATCCCTCATGGCAAAGAAATCGATTGATGATCACCTTCAAAGCCTATTAAAAATATTACCATCATCATTGAAAATTGACTTCTGTGAAATTGTTGCTTCTCATGAGTACCTATATTGTTATCATTAACTTGTATAAAATATTTTAATATTATCAATACTTCAATAAAACTGCATTCAAAACAGCGTTTGAATTATGCTTGTGATCCTACATATGGCGTTATTGCTGTTTTATCTGTTAAACAATCTACAAAGGCAATTTGATGTAACTATAATTACTGTCTTGAAGTAACTAAAGTTTAGTAAAGTAGTTTAGTGAAGTAATTAAAGTTTGTAATTCTAGGGCATATTCTTAGATATTGACTAAATGAAATGTACTGTGCAACCCACACAATGCTAACACACATCATAAGTTGGCCTGCATACATACAGCAATTAGCCATCACTGTTAGAGTGCTAAGGGAAGTCAAATACTTGTTAGCATGCAAATAGTCTTCTGCACCAAGCAGTGATAGATTCAGTGTTCTTAAATATTTAAACATATAGATAGATTATATATTCTTAGACAGATAAACAGTATTCTTAGGTATCTAGCATGTTATCATTTCTAATAATTCCACAATTATACTGAATGTCAAAATACACAATCAAAATACCATACTCTTTAAGTGCTGTTTATTCTTTCGATCATGAGATTTTGTCTTCCAGGTGATGTCTATATATTTTCTGTCCATTGACACCATGTAATCATAACTGTACTAGCATTTGATCCAATACTTGAAGTAATATCATGGTACATGAAACCACCACCTTTTTAAGTTTAATATTTTCTCTGTCAAACTCTATTAATTATTTATCATATTGTTTCGTTTTGAAACTGGGCATATTTATGCACTAGCTATGTTGTAAGGGTCAAATTCAGTGACAGCACATTTGGAAACGCCCATATTGTGGCCTTCTACACTCATTTTGTGACATGGCCATTGCATGTGCATCACATTTTCGTATCTGCTGAGATCATGTTCATCTCTCATGGTTATTTATTCGTTCTGAAAAATTCTAGTTAATCCGATCTCTTTTTGGTGTTGCAATTTCCATGTACAGCAATGTAAATGTGTACTTGGTGTCCACAATTAAAGTTTACATTTTGGACTTGGTCAATTAATCAACATAAAGACTTGATATTTACCATGTATGCAGGCAGGAATGTCATTTTATGTAGTTCAAAAACGAATGCTAGTTCTGAAAGTTTCTGCTATATGTATGTTGTTGTAATAACATAGTAGATGATTAAAAATACCACAAAACTTACAGTAGGCCTAACATTGCACGTCATTGTATGACGAAGTAGAATAAGTTTAACATGCTGTAATTGCAAAATTCCATGCTTGACCACCAAAAGTAGAGTTTTACTAAGAATGTTATGCATCTGGCATGCAATGTTGGGTTTGTGGTTTACTAATTGGCTATGTGTCCATGATAGAGAATGCCTTTTGAAGATCCCTTGGTAACCAAAAGTTGTAGAGGTTCAGCTCTGGCAAACATTTTGATTACATTGTAAGGTAGTGATTGTGAATGATTCTGTCACTAGTAAAATGTGCTTAAAGTAACTGCTTGACAGGGGTAGTTATATGAAGCGAGGTACTATATATATCCTGCATTTAAATATTTTTAAATTTGAGCCCTGATGCTGTTGAAGTGTTGAGATTACCATGTTTGCTAAAAGAGATACACATGGGTGGCCTTCAATATTACAGTAATAAGACCTGCTGCTTGGAATTGTTTGAAAAGGAAAGGTCTGATGGGCCCGTTCCAGCCCAATTTAGGCAGGGCATGTCAGTTGACCCTTTTAGATTTATTCAAAAAAATTAGTAGCTACTCTTACTAAAGATATAAGATATTCCAAAGGGATTTACTCCAAAAAAATTTATCTCACTTACTGCGCCATTTTGAAATTCCGTGAAAAACACGTTTTTTTAAAAGAACGTTGGAAACGGCATATTTCAAAAATCTTACTGCATTTCAACTATTTGGGCTATTCAGTTTATTTTCATTTTGTTTTCTAGCTAATAAATTGATTTTTAACTTCACATACTTAAAATGTGCATGTTGTCATTATTAGTGAAGTAAACCACTCCACTTTCAAGGTACAAAATTTATGTTTTTCTTCCACTTTACGATTTTTTTTCTGACACTAAAATTTTTTTTTTAAATAAATAGAGATGGCAATGCATAGTCTTCCAATAGTAGTTTTACAGAAAATTTTATTTATAGCCTACCGTATATACAGTCTGTGCAATTTAACTTCAAAATACACAAACGTACAAAAATGCACTATTTTCAAGTCGCAGTAACTCAAAAAACCCATTTTTAAAAAATCTGAGAAGTTGTCGTTATGTTGTCCTATTAGCAGACAATCAAATGGTGAGAGCAGAATAGTGTATTTTTGCCTCTTAAATTTTTAACGTTTTTTTGAAAATGAAATTTTTTCAGCATTTGCTGGTCGAAAATAGGAACGATACAAAAAAGAAAAAAAAGTTACATTTGGACAAAAATATTTCAAATCAGTTTTTAAAGTTAAAACAGACAAGTAAATTATTATAATTTCATTATAAATGCAATATTACTATTACTAATTTCAATAATTTTTAATATTACTAATTATAATACTATTTCAATTCCCAAACATATACAATTGTGCTTTATAATGAAATTCCGAAGTCATCCTGATTTTTAGGCCCCACTGAACATTTTTTTTAATAAGTGAATTTAAGTTACTCATTTGGAAAAGAAAACGGAAAAAAAAAACCACTTTAAACTGAACTTTTTTTTTTACAATTTTATGATTTCTGTAACATTATAACAAATAAAATAATCGTAAACAACTCTGTTAGCTTAGATTTTTAAACATTATATTAAAATAGTTACCAAGTAAATTTACATAAAGTTTAGTACCATGGAAGTGGAACTGGCTCAGCTACTTTATATTGAAAATGTGGAGTCAGGGAGATTGTTTGCTTGGAATGGGTTCCTTGAATTTCAGCAGTACATTTTTTAATGGCGCTGCAAATGCATCCTCTCTCCTTCCACATTCCTCTGGCCATTGAAATGCTTTAGCTGGGCCATGGGGATGCATAAATGACATCATAATATCTTTAAGCTCTTGAGATATGCTCTTTACCTGTCCGATCCACCAATTGTCATTATATATACACCCAACAAATTAACCTACTATGAAATCACTCAAACAGTAATGGTTTTATTGTAATTGACTTGTTATTTCTACTTTCTGCAACTCATGTTTAATTTAATTGTTCTTGCCATATAAGCTTCATTATTTTGCATCAACCAGTAATGCTGAGATTGTGTTCCCACAACAGTTTTTACCATGATCCATTCTTTTTCTTTAAACGACCTGACATTTTGAACAACTTCACTTTTGAGGTGTAGTATTGTCATATTACATATAAGATTTGAAAGTGTATGAATAAATGAAGCTGCGTCTCTTATTGCTTCCACAGATCCTTTTTGTAGATTAAATCTTGTAGCATAGTGCTTACATACCCTACTTATACCATTGCGTGCACTCTTACCATGCCTAGTAGCTGAAAATATTCACTTTGTTTTTATAGTTGGATTACTCTTTGACAAGTCATTTGAAGTTTATCGATTTTCGAAATGTGCAGCAGCTTCATCTGCAATGTAAATTGCTGAGGTCTTAGTTTTGCATGGATATGATTTTGAAATTTCATTTTTTATAAGATCTGTGGCATAGAGAGCATGAGCTGTCTTGTTTCATCAGATACTACTGCAAAACTTTCTTTTATTTAAAAAATTTGTACAACACATATAAACAATGGAATTTGAACGTTTTGCCAGTGATAGCTTTAGATTTCATCAGGCAATATAATTGACCAGTTCTCTGCAAAATCAAATTGTAAAACAAGCACAGAACTTCCATTCGCAGAGATTTTAGCTTTGGCTATTCCTTCTCTCTGGATTTTTCAAATATAATTGTAAGGAATTGCTTTATTAATCCAGTGCCCGGCATCTTCCAGGAACCTTTCAGTAGGTACAGTTTTCTTTGTAAGGTCATTAAGTTCCCAAATGGCATATGTAACTTTTTCTTCATCCAAGCCAAGAATCTCAACTGTCATTGCATCTGTACAGAGACAGTCACCTCACACATTTGGAGCTAACAATCTTCATTATCTATTTTGTTACACAAACATTTAAGTAAAAGTGTCTCTTCATACTTTTCATTTGTTATATTTTCGACAGCTATGCATATTAATTTAAGCTTACTGCAGTAAATGCACGTACAAACTACTTGCATTGGTTGAATTTTCACCTACTTTGAACATACTGAGTAAAATTTTGGAAGTCTAATTATTATTGCTTCGTTTTCCTTTTTCAATATGCTGCATGCCTCTTCGGTTGATCTTGTCATAAATCATTTTACCTTTTTAACTTTCTCACCACTACCATCTTTAACACAAGTAAAATTTTTGTTCGGACTTCCTCTTGTGCAGTCTTTATCATCTAGGTAGTATAACAAAGCAATTGCTTTAGTTTCTACACAATGGATGTCCACTGTAAGGATCAGGTTTAGCATATATTTCTTTTTCTCTTTTAACAGTATGTGACTTATCTATGATGTACTTTGATACTGAAGGTAACTTTTCCTCCAGTTGCATTTTACTAAAAGTATGTGGTAACAGTATCAACAGTTGAACTTTTTCATTGTATTCAGAAGTTTGAAGAGCCGTGTTAATGTTAGAAAACCACTGATCACAAGTAGAACACTCAGATTTTTCAGCAGAAGGTTCACTTTAAACATTGACACTCTATACATCTTCAATTTGCTCACAGCTGAAGTTACTAGTACTTTCTCTAATTTCGACTTTTTTCTTTTTAAATAACTTTTCCTACTCTCAGGCCTAACATCTTTATTTAAAAAAAAAAAAAAAATAGTGTCAGAAAAAAAATCGTAAAGTGGAAGTAAAACTGAAAATTTTTACCTTAAAAGTGGCTTATTTCACTAATAATGAAAACATGCACATTTTAAGTATGTAAAGTTAAAAATCAATTCATTAGCTACAAAACAAAACAAAAATGAATTAAATAGCCCAAATAGTTGAAATGCAGATTTTTAAAATAAGATTTTTAAAATATGCCATTTCCCACATTCTTTTAAAAAAACATATTTTTCACCGAATTTCAAAATGGCGTAGCGAGTGAGATAAATTTTTTTAGAGCAAATCCCTTTGGAACATGTTATATCTTCAGTAGGAGTAACTGCTATAATTTTTTGAACAAATCTAAGGAGGTCAACTGACACAGGTTGGTAGCATCTGCCTGAATTGAGATGAAATGCCATTGTGTAAAACCATATCAAATGAAAACCTTTAAGGGGATGAAATGGAATTTATCGTATGATTTGTGGGTTTGTCATCTGACACATTGTGCTGCTCTGCTTTTTCATAACTTTTTTTGATGCATGTGTTCTTGCAGGCATGAGTGCCATCAGCAGGGTGACAGAGGGACCCGCCCCCCCCACATGTTGGCATTTGGGTTCCATATCCCCCTTAAATTTGAAACAAAATGCCTTTTAAAGGTATATTGTTTCTCCCCAATGTTTTCATGCCGTTGGCGCCGACGCCTACAGGCAGTTTTCATTTGCATAAATAATGCTGTCTCAGCTTTTCATTTCATTCCTAATCACAGATAATTTAAAACTTGATAACGATAGGTTCAAGCATATCTCCACCACGTTAATAATCACATAGGTTTTGTGTAATTAGTCAGGGTGCTTCATAAGATTCACTTATTGTTTTGCAAAGCCTTCATCCTTCAAATGCTTTACAGCACTCTAGGCCACAAGAAGTTGCAAACAATTATTAAATCTGAAAAACAAATTATCGTTAAATTTTACTGGCTGCTGGACATGTTGGGATTGATTGCTAGGAATCAGCCGGCTGACATTGCTGCTAAATCCGTGACAATAGAAATAGGGAATGCAGACGTTCTTTTTATCGATTTTAAAAGCCATATTTCATTTTTATTCAATAAATTGCAATTAGACTGAAAAATAAAATTCTTAAACTCCATCTAGTTAAACCTAAGATTGAATATTGGGAATTTAGCAATAGGAAAAACGCAGAGAGTAATTTGTACTACACTCCACATAGGACATGTACATTTATCTCACCTTCATCTTTTGATGGGAGAGAACACTCCTATGTGTGTTACCTGTAAATGAACCTTTAAATATAATATAATATAAAATAAAACACATTAACACAGTTTAAATAAATAATGGTTTATAGCTATTTCGGAAGCGCGTTTAGGCTTCCTTCTTCAGAACCCTAGTTACACTAACATGGTCCACATGCCAAATAGTCTATCGATGACAACCTCTAGACCTTTTGGCATGTGGACCACGTTATTGTAACTGGGGTTCTGAAGAAGGAAGTCTGAACACGCTTCCAACATAGCTATAAACCATTATTTATTTAAAACTGCCTTAATGTGCTTTATTTTATATTATATTTTCACACAGTGTGTCGTACATATTTATTATGAACCTTTAAATGTTTTACATGTTTTGTCTGTGTGTAAAAACTTCATCCAGCAGTGTTTCTCTGCCTTTGGAAGAAATGACTTTAACCTGAAATAAATCTTATGTGATTCGTTTTATTATAATATAATTTTTAATTTTTTGTCTGATACCAACTTTTACAAAAGGATCTGATTATATCGAATTGTTTTTTACATGGTCTACATAAACAATGTTGTTGTTTATCTTAATATACTGGGTGTCCCATTTAGCTGGACAAACCGAAATATCTCAAAAATTACGCACCGGATAAAAAAAAAAGTATAAAATTTGTTTGTCTTGAAGTGGTGGGTTATTTAAAGATGCCAAAATTAACCATCCCCATTCCTCATGTGGGTGGGATGAGTGTGGCAACTTGTAAATTTCACAATATATTGCATTGTTTTTGAAAGATTTTCAATCCACTAAATTGTAATGGCCCCCTTCCTCCCTTTTCAGTGGACAAATTAACTACTTTTAGTGCTATCCTGGAACAACAATGTGGACATAGTAGTTGTCTAATGTTTCATGATTACAATGCCATCTGTGACTAATTGAAAAAAGTAATTCTAATGAAAAATAATAAAGACCCCCTTTTTTTTTCAGATCCAGGATTCCACAGGAAAAAATATTTATTTTTAACTAAGGAATCCGAATCTGCAATAAAAATGGGGTTCCCATGTAAACTTTCAACGTTGGCCCTGCCCCACCCATGGGGTGGGGATAGGTCAATTTTGGCATTAATGGATAGCCACCTTAAAGATGAAAAAATTAATTTTTTTTTTTTTTTTGATCCAGTGCACAGTTTTCGAGATATTTCAGTTTGTCAAGTTAAATGGGATACCCTATATATAAATCTTATATAAAAATATGTATATTGTTTTTATTGTATGAAATTGGTTTATTTTGTATATAGATGTTGTAAATCAATAGATCCATAAATCTTGCATGGATGAGAATGAGTATATAGATGTTATTTGCATGAATATAGAATTTTTTTGGATATAATTATCTTAATATGTAAAATTTGTTAATTTGGAAAACCATACATACAGCTTCACCTTGTTTGGTGCAGTATGACCTACGTTGTCCTTGCACCATAAAAATCCAATCTGTAGGCCTATCATAATTTAATATTCACCCATTAAAAAGCAGTTAGGTCTACAACAAACCCTTGTTTATTCTTATTCTGCATCTATAAAAAGGTATTGTTTGCTTACAGTGAAATTTGATTCCTTTCAACATCCTTACTTCTTGTGCATAAGTGCTCTTATTTGAGTTTCAATATTTGAAATAGGTGTTAAAATATTTACACTTAACTTTTTAAAATTTTAATCATTCTAGTTTCATTAATTTTATCAAGTTTGAAATTTCTTAACTGTTTAAATGCCAAACTAAGAACGCCAGGTTACATTTACATAATTTTTTACAATTATGTTTCTTTAGGGTATCTGCGTATCTATACGTGGTGGAATTTTAAAGTTTTAGAAAAAAATTGTTTCTTTGTTTTCAGCGATGTTCCATTTTTGGCATATTGGCGCTTTGTATGAAGTTTCTACATATATTTGTGAACATTGAAAAGGGAGATTATTTTTCACTTCAATATTTTTTAAATATTCGTTATTGGTCGGTTTCACTTATTTTATAATTAATTATCATACCTGATTTTAAACATTTTGAGGGCAATTTATATAAACAAATTATTTCTATTTTCCATGGTATGATCGAAAACAATTTTGATGAATTCGTTTGTCGCACTGAAAACATTTATTCTTGCATACAGCACAACGTCTTTGTGTTGTAGGTATTATATAATGGCCATCGGATATTCTTGACCCTTCTGGTACATAATTGTGAGGTCTGGGATAAATGGTTATCTGTTGCAGAAGACTCATTGTTACTTGTCTTCTACAGTCTGAAATTTTTTATATCATGTAACTTGAAATGTAAAATCCAACTTAGTGACAAATGCCA
>QLNU02015360.1:11688224-11707587 GCA_006491805.2 Dysdera silvatica
GAGTCCCCGATCGCCACTCATCCAAGCCATAATACAAGCAGATGCAAATTACACGCCACTAAACCTGTGTAGTACCGAAGAGCGTGTCCTCGAAACAGCCAACGAACAGAAACTGAGAACTTGGGCCGGAAAACCATTACATGGCAGGCACTACAATGACCTGCAACAACCACACGTTGACAAAAAGGCATCAAATTCTTGGCTGGCCAAAGGCACTCTCCAGCCAGAGACAGAAGGATTCATGCTAGCCATCCAAGACCAAGTGATCGCAACAAGGAACAATCAGAAATTCATCCAGAGAAAAGACATAGAAAGCGACAAATGCAGACACTGTCATGCGGCATCGGAGACAATCCAACACGTGATGGCAGGATGCAAGATCCTTGCGCAGTCAGACTACAAACATAGACACGATCAAGTAGCGAAAATAGTCCACCAGAAATTGGCAGCGAATGCTGGCTTTCTGACAGAAAAATGCCCGTACTACAAATATGAGCCAGAGACCGTGCATGAGAACGAAACACACAAGCTTTACTGGGATAGAGCAATCATAACAGACAAGACAGTCCCACATAACCGTCCTGACATAACCCTCGTCGATAAATCGAATAAGACCACGTACTTAATCGACATAGCAGTACCCAACACCAATAACATACAGACAACCTACACAACGAAAATCACCAAGTACCAAGATCTCAGACATGAAGTACGAGATATATGGGGTATGGAAAAGATCTTCATCATCCCGTTAGTCATCTCAGCAACAGGGATAGTACCAAAAACGCTTGCGACGAATCGGAAGAGCAATACGTAACTGAAACGAAGCATGAGTTACGTATTGCTCATCACAATATCTTAATATAATGTCTAGCATTCACATCACCTTCAATGAAGGCCATAATATTGCGAACTCCATTAGAAGCCATGCATTTGCAAATCATTTTATAGCCATCGCCGTCTCTTACAGTTGGTCTTTTAATTTTTTTTATTTCAAGGGAAGTGTTTGTCTTTTGCCACATATATTTTTTCCATTCAAACCGATAATATTAAACTTACTTTCTTCGAAAAATATCACCTTTTTTTCCAAATCTCTGCAGGTTTCTGGACATAAACTTTGGCAAACTCATCTTTTCAGCATTGTTCTTTCACTGATGCAAGATTTTTTTCTTTGGTGTTCTGATTCGAATATGTGCATTGTGAAGAATATTGCGAATAGTTTGAGAACTTACTATTCTTCCCGATGCTGAAGCTGTATTACTAGCTAATTTTCGACTACATGGGGAGAGGCCCTTCGATACTTGCTTTATGATGTTCCTCACCTGCCTTGCATTTTGCTTCTTTGGATGGCCAGGTCTTGATTTATTCTCCAAAGTACTATTTTTTCTTCTCCTTTTTTATTACATATCGTAAGTTCAAAATTATATTCTTATCTACACTATATGCCCAAAAGTATCCGGACACTTTGGATTTTTTAACTTTTTTTCGGATTTTTAAAAAACTACTTGGCCAATTTGTTCTCTAACTTTGGAGACACATAGAACATACTTGAGTGCGCACTTTCCAATAAAGTTTCGGTGACTTGTGCATTTAGGGGACTACCCACATATTGACAGAATGAAAAAGTATATTTGATCACCCTGTATCATAAAAAGCTGGAAATTATTTGTAACTTTCAGAAAATATTTAACCAACTATGCTTAATGTCCGTTTTCATTTTCGTAAAACAAACATATATATTCATGAAGATAGAAACGTTTCTTTAAGAAAACCCAAATTTTGTCACAGTTTTTTGCTTATAATATTCACAATTTTCAGTCAAATTTCACGAAACGTACATAACATTTGTCAACGTACAAGAAAAACAGTATACTTAAATTAGAAATTAAAATATTGAATACACGATGAGATACGAGCATTTGAAGAAAAATATTTACTGCGCATGCGCGAAAGATATGACTAACTTTCAAAATTTTGTTTGTTTAGGTGTTTTATGGCGCAAGAGCATCTGGGCTATACTGCGCCATCAAAATTTTGTAGTCAATGGTATAGGGCAACTTCAAAAGAAATATCAGTGGGATATCTTGAAAATTTAGAAAGTTATCGACGATATAGTGAGCCGTATTTCTCTAATTCTCTAAAACTAACTAGATGATAAGGGTTTTTTCCACAAATTGTCATATTCCAAATTACCAAACACCCCTGTTCTGAAAATGAAATATTCCAGATTTATGCAAATAAGGATCAAAAGTATCCGCACACCTGATTGTTTTGCTTCTCCTTTACAGAAGTCAAAAACCTTGCTTGGTGCAGAATGACCATTGTTGTCCTTGCGCCATAAAAATACAACAAACCAACAAGAAGTCAAAAATTAGTATGAAGTGGGGCCATATTTTGCTGCAATGACGGCTACCACTCTATCTGGGAGGCTATCTACTAGTTTCTGGAATTTTTCAGTGGGAATTGCATGCCATTCTTGCAAAAGAATATTAATCAGCTCTTGCGCCAATGTGGGCCATTTTGGCCTAGCTCGCAGTCGACATTCTAATTCATCCCATAGGTGTTCTATGGGATTTAGGTCTGGGCTCTGATCAGGCACGTCCAATTCCTCAACATCCATGTCAGCAAACCAGCTCTGTACAGCCCTTTCTGTGTGGATAGGAGCACGATCTTGTTGAAACAAGAATGAACCTACTCCAAACTGTTGCCACAATGTGGGCAACATGGAATTGTCTAAAATGTCGAGATAGCCTCCCGTCTTCAGAGTTCCCTTCAAAGGAATTAAAGTGCCAAGCTCGAACCATGAGAAACCACCCCAAACCATTATGCTTCCACCATCAAACTTAACTTGCGGCACAATACAGTCAAGTAAAAAGCGTTTACCCAGCATTCTCCACACCCAGACTCTACCATCTGATTGCCAAATAGTGTACCGTGATTCATTGCTCCATAACACTTCACGCCACTGCTGCAGGCTCCATGTTTTGCACACTTTGAATCATTGTAAGCGACGCTTGGCATTGGTTGCAGTAATGCTTGGTTTATATGCAGCTGCTCGGCCATGAAAACCAAGACTTTGCAGTTCCTGACGAACTGTTTTTGTGCTGACGTTGCATCCAGAGGCTTTTTGAAAATCCGCACAATCGGATTTTCCGTCGATTTCATGCGGTTCGCTTTCACAACTCTCTTCAGCACTCTGCGTTCCCTGTCTACTAGACGAAGTGGTCGACCAGGTCGTGGATGCACCGTTGTAGTCCCCGTATGTTCCCACTTTACGATAACATCATTAACGGTGGAACGGGGCACTCGTAACATCACAGAAATCTCACGAACAGATTTTCCACAGCGGTGACAACCAATGACTTCACCACGTTCAAAATCATTTAGCTCGCCCTTTCCTCCCATTTTACTTTTCTAGCTTTGAAATTATAATTGTTAACTCGTCAGACTTCTTTTATACTTGTCTGAGAGCTAGAAATTTGACGTCACTAACAGAATCCACCACGTAGAGGGGTGTCCGGATACTTTTGATCCTTATTTGCATAAATCTGGAATATTTCATTTTCAGAACAGGGGTGTTTGGTAATTTGGAATATGACAATTTGTGGAAAAAACCCTTATCATCTAGCTACTTTCAGAGAATTAGAGAAATACGGCTCACTATATCGTCGATAACTTTCTGAATTTTCAAGATATCCCACTGGTATTTTTTTTAAGTTGCCCTATACTATTGACTACAAAATTATGAAAGAAAGTTATTCATATCTTTCGCGCATGCGCAGTAAAAAATTATTTTCTTCAAATGCTCATATCTCATCGTGTATTCAATATATTAATTTCTAATTTAAGTATAATATTTTTCTTGTACGTTGACAAATGTTCTGTAAGTTTCGTGAAATTTGACTGAAAATTGTGGATATTATAAGCAAAAAATATGTGACAAAATTTGGGTTTTCTTAAAGAAACGTTTCTATCTTCATGAATATACATGTTTGTTTTACAAAAATGCACACAGGCATTAAGCATAGCTGGTTAAATATTTTCTGAAAGTTACAAATAATTTCCAGCTTTTTATGATACAGGGTGATCAAATATATTTTTTCACTTTGTCAATATGTGGGTGGTCCCCTAAATGCACAAGTCACTGAAATTTCCTTGAAAAGTGGGCGTTCAAGTATGTTCTATATATCTCCAAAGTTAGAGAACAATTGGCCGAGTGGTTTTTTAGAAATTCGAAAAAAAAAACAAAAAATCCAAAGTGTCTGGATACTTTTGGGCATATAGTGTATAATAAAGCCACAGCCATGAAAAGTATAATCCTCTCCCACATTGTAATAGAAAACTCGCGCTTTTTCAGAACCTTGGCAGCAGAAACTAACTAAATTGCTGTCCCAAAGGTCTTATAAAGTGTCTTGAAAATTGTGTGACTTTAGCTTGTTGTAAATTTGTATAATATAATGTTTTATAGCTTTAAATAGTGTTTTATTTTTTTAATAAACACTTTTTGCGATTATTAAAAAAATAAACATATGTGGATGGTAATTGTAAAAGTAATCGAACGGTTAAAAATGTTTTGTAACGTTTGCTTTCCATTCCGATTTTTGCCACACAGTGTGGGTGTGTAAATACTTTGTGTCCACTGTATAGTCTACATAGCAGTTTTTAAAAAACGTTAGCAGGAAATTTTTTTTTACTAATTTGAACATAATGTTTCCCTCTTTTACTGTCAGTTCACGAAAACAAGTCTGGTGTAAAAGTTAGAAATAACGGGAGGTGACGTCAAAAACGGGCTAGCCGCTTACAGCAGAGGACTCCAATTTCAAAACTTATTTTTGGCGAACGTTTGTCGGTTCCAACAATTAGTATATATTTCAGTTGTAAGCGGCTGGCTGGTTTGTGACGTCACCTCCCGTTATTTTTGTTCCACGGGACTTTTTTTCGTGAACGGACGGTACTGTTAGATGTCTTTTGAATATCTCAAAATACGTACATAAAAATGAATAAGAAGCCAACTCTTATAGAACAGCATGAAGTTATACATAGAGAACGTGTGCTTAAGTGGATGCAGAATAATGTCAATTGGAA
Organism: Dysdera silvatica; assembly: GCA_006491805.2. Lineage (NCBI taxonomy): Eukaryota > Metazoa > Arthropoda > Arachnida > Araneae > Dysderidae > Dysdera > Dysdera silvatica. The sequence goes on from QLNU02015360.1 coordinate 11,693,310, forward strand.
CACTTACATTTTTCGACAAAAAACGTTCAAATTTCGATAAATTCTATGGTTTACATTGCGAATGGCATGATGTACTACGAGAAAAGGGCATCGGGTGGAGCCGGAGTTTGACTTGCGAGAAGGCTCGCCGATTAGAGGAACGCGGGGATGCGCGCAGGGTGCTTTCGCGTCCTCGTATATAGCATTATTTCATTAAAAACGTCCAATTTTACAGTAAACAATAAGTGGGATTTTCTCTTTGTTATCCTACCCAAAAAGAATGTGACTTTGAAGGCAGTAGGAAAGAGTTTAGTCAGTTTCAGAAGCAAGGGTGGGCGTTTTTTTTTCACAAATTGTAAGTTGTGGGGTGTGAAACACCCCGTGCTCCTCCTCGCGGGTTAAAGGTGATTCTTCCATGTTCTGCGATGCAATTTTCGCATGTGGTAGGACGGATTTAAGACTTGTACCTAGTACAATGCCAGGCCTTAGTTAGGCGCTTTTACCGAGTACAAGCTACAGGAGGAGCTTAGAATTCGTTAATGTTTTGATGTATTTTATTAATATATTTAATAATACTAAATATCTGTGTGTAAAGCAATGTATTTACCATTAATGAATACATTTCTTAATGTAAATTTTGCATTGAAAACTTACACTAAAATTTGCAAGGTCCACCCACAAAATAACTTTTCTTTAAGAATGTGAAATAATTTCATGAAAATTTCACATTCTTTTAAAATAATGAAATAATTTCATGAAAAATTCAGTGGTTCGTGTTAGGGTATAACAATAACACAAACAATAACACAGCGAAATATGCTGAAAAGAAATATATATATTTTTCTAAAAAATGCGGCACTTTTTTAGTATTGAGGTGTTGCAAAATAATAGGTCCACCTTAGATTTCTTTCCAAAATACGGCGTGATTATTTCTCATTCATGCAAATTTGCATTATGACGTTTGCTTTCGACGTTACTGACCGATAATACCGAGTTAATGAACAAAAAAAGAAATGGGTCGCAAAAATCAGCTTATCGAAAAGGAAAAAGGTCAAATTAAAGCTTTTAACCCGCGAGAACGCGCGTGGGGTGATTTGCACCCCATCTGATTATATAGCATTATTTCATTAAAAACGTCCAATTTTACAGGGAACAATAAGTGGAATTTTCTCTTTGTCACCCTACCCCAAAGATTGTGACTTTGAAGGCAACAGGAAAGAGTTTGGCCAGTTTCAGAAGCAAGGGCGGACGGTTCTTTTAACAAATTGTAAGTTGTGGGATGTGAAACATCCCGCGCGCCTGCTCGCGGGTTAAGGAATGTGGAAGTCGAATAGAAAAAAGCGAAACGTTTGAAACGATTAAACAATGTGGTGAACAATTTTATTCCATTATAGGATGCTTACGGTACAAAAAAATCCCCCGGGAGGTCTGCTAAACTGACCTCTCGCCAAACAAGGATAATTGTTAAGGAGGTTCAATCTGGTTTAACTTCTTTGGGTGCTTTAGCACGTCAAAAGGACATTCCAATCTCTAAGTCAATGCTGTCTAGGACCCTGAAGACAGTGCACTGTTTAAGATGCAAAAAAAGGAAAGCTACCCCAAAGTTATGTGAAAAACAAAGGAAAGAGACTGAAATTTGCGCAACAAGTAATGACTTGGAAAGAAACAGGAGAAAGATAATATTCAGCGATGGAAAGACATTTAATTTGGATGGGCCAGATGGCTGGCAATTTTATTGGCACGACTTGCGCAAAGAAGAACAAATCTTTTCGAAACGACAAGGTGGAAGTGGTTCTATCCTGATCTGGGCAGGCTTTGGGTGGTATGGAAAAACATATATTACATTCTTAAATACTCGTATGAATGCCACAGATTATCAAAACGTACTTGATGAGTACTTGCTACTGTTTTCAAAAGAAATTTGCGGGCCACGCTTCATGCTTCCACAGGATAATGCCCCAATCCATACAGCTAATTCAACCTTTGAGTGGTTTATAGAAAACGGTGTCCACATTATTGACTGGCGACCTTACAGTCCAGATTTAAACCCTTTTAGAGAAATTAGAGAAAAAAAATTAGAGAATCTATAGTGAACATTTGGAAGAGCTGTATAACATACAGCTCTTGCAAGTGTGCAAGGTGGGAAACCATACAATACTACTAATGAACTGAAAGAGGCAATTCTGTCTGAGTACCGTGCCACTAACGTGCATTACTTACAGAATCTTATTAATTCTATGCCAAAAAGAATTTATGAAATGATTCTGAAGAAGGAAAAATCTCCTAATAATTTTTTGCGAATAAGTTCCATATGGCAATATATATTTGCAAAACCTCTTTTAAATTATTTTGACTTTATTCTTGTAAGCAAGTTCGCAACCCTTTTTTATTTTTATATAATTTGTTGTAACAAGAGCCTTGTAAATTGCAATAAATACAAGTTAAAAATGAGAGACAGTAGTTCAATAGAACTTCTGTTTTTGTTCGGATGGACCTATCATTATGCAATGCACTGTATGATCAGTATATAATGTATTTCATTTTCTTTTAGTAATTTGCTTCTCTCCCCCTCGTCCGCCCCTCTCAATTAAAAATATTTAAAAAAGCTTTAAAATACAGTAGGACCCACTAATAACACGCACACATTATCGAGTTTCCGGATATAGCCAGGAAAATGTAAATTTTGTTTGGCATAAGGATTAAGTACAATAGAATTCAATTGTTTTTAATGACCAAGATTTTTGCGGGTGGGATATGGCGAGCATTTTCTTTGGCCCCAAGTTCCTTGTTATATGCGGGTCTTCCTGTATCCGGCCTGGCGCTGTACACCCTGCTTTGGGCCTCTCAAACTTTAGAGCCGCCTCTCATGGTGTATCAAGTCCCACCCTCAAAGCTATGAAGCGTTAGTTTGAAGAAAACAAAACCAAATTTTTGACCTGGCTGCCTAATTCCCCAGACTTAAACATTATACAGAACGTTTAAGGATTTCTCGTTAGAAAAATTTATATAAATGGGCGACAATTTTCTTTCTTTACAGAACTTGAATATGCATATGCTGCATGGGATGAGCTTACCCCTAATTATTTTCAAATATGAGCAAAAAGTATGCCCCAAAGAAAAACACAATGCCTGTTTAAGGAAGATTATTCGACAGATTTTTAATATTTAAATAACCGAACTTGCTAAAAAAAAACCAAAAAACCAAAAAAACAACCACGTCCTTATAACTACGCAAATGAAGTAAATGTGTTTCCCCCCCTTTATTTCATTTTATGACCAAGGAAATGTGTAAATATTTTTTGTTGTAAGATATTATTACCCTCCACAGGGATAACACAATTGCCAAATATTGGTCAACACACAAAGCCACCGGGGCGAGATTTTTGTGAGTTTTTCGTGGGGGATTTTTTATTACAAATAAATTTGACACCCACGTATTAGTAGCTCAAACTAGAGCTATTTTTGTTTAGGAGAAAAAGAGACGTTGTCCTCATCCCGGATTCGAACCAGGGTCCTCGCGTTGAGCCCGCGGTGTCTTGACCTACTAGACGAATGAGACTAGACTACTGGACTCTAGTTTGAGCTACTAATACGTGGGTGTCAAATTTATTTGTAATAAAAATCCTCCACAGAACATTAACAAAAAATCTCGCCCCGGTGGTTTTGTGTGTTGACCAATATTTGGAAATTGTGTTATCCCTGTGAAGGGTAATAATATCTTACAACTTAATATACGGAGAAAAATGCGTTTGTTCTTGTTCTCATTCGTCTAGTAGGTCAAGACACCGCGGGCTCAACGCGGGGACCCTGGTTCGAATCTGGGATGAGGACGGCGTCTCTTTTTCTCATGTATAAAAAAATAGCTCTAGTTTGAGCTACTAATACGTGGGTGTCAAATTTATTTGTAATATTTTTTGTTTCACACATTTCATAATTAAACTCTTATTATAAATAATGTAAATGTATTTTTCTGTGGTTCATGATGCGATTACATAAAAACCTCTACTATCCTCATAATTATTGAAACCAATGTGGTACAATCAGTCTTGTCATTAGAAGTGAGTATTTTTACAAACTTTTTTTGTAACAAGCCAATTTTTTTTCTAACACAAAAGGGATTCTCTTACAATTAGCCAGTAAAATATATGGAGAGCCATAAACTGTGTATTTAGAAATTTTAGGAGCTTCTCCTTCGTGGTAAAGAGATATGAATTATTGAAGGATTAGTTGTATTGGAAAGAAAGCGGCAAACACGGTGGTCCAATAAGGCGACCGCAACTCCCAGCCTAGACGGATTTTACGGTAAAGAGGCACCAGTGAAAATCGAATATAACAAAGGCAAAATAATAAAATTGACAGTCGGTTTATAGGGGTTATAACTCCTCGTGGTTTTCGCTGTTTTAAATCCCGAGAAGAAGGAAGCTGTTAGGGACGTACTCAAGTTGGGCCGTGCTTGTTTGTGGTCTAGCATCAGATAGGTCGTAAGGAGGAGCCATAGTTGAGGGCAGTAATTGTGATTTGTCTGGAAATATTGGTTGAGAAGTGATTGGTACGTTCTAGGTGATGGACAGATCGAAAAATGATTTAGAGATGTAGGAAGAGAGAGACGAAGTGCGGAGTCGGAGAGAAAAGGTCCGTAGAGCGGAGAGAGAGTCGGTGTCGCGTCGAGCGTAGAGTTGTGCCGGGGCCAAGTGGCTCGAAATTAGAAGTATAGTAAACCTCGACAGCGAGGTGTTAACAGAGTTGTGGAGCAAGGGGCTTTTCCGAATCAAGAAACCGAGCGGATCTGAGCATTGATTGTTTACGACTGGCGTTTCCGAAGCAAGGAGCCGAGTGAGGCTGAGCGTAGATTGTTTTACGACTGGCATTTACGGTGCAAGGAGCATCAGTGGCGGCCATCGCCAACCGAGGCAGTGCTTTATACCATCAAACAATACAACATCGAGATATACCTGGAGCAGACTTGTGGTGCAAGGACGAGGAATCATCATGGGACACCACACGTGTATCTTTCCCCCTTTTATTCTGAAATGCGTTTGCAATGCACATAAGGTTAGGCTCGATTAAATGTTGTTTATATATACGGCCTAGAACGAGGGCTAGGCTAAGGAGGGAACATAGTTTAATGGTAGACACGCATTATCAGAATCAAACTGGAATAATTTATGCATATTGATGATTTACTAAGGTGAGCTATTGCTAGCTATTTGTCAAATAGCAGAGTTTACTCATCAGATTAATCTTAAGAAACCTTCCTGTTAATCACAAAATTGGTAGTATACGATCGAATACAATCAGTCCATTTGATAGCCATTTCGCGCTATAAATATGAAATAGATTGTTGGCCATAATTTAATTGTTCTTTACGATCACGGTGATGTATTTCCAGTGTTTTACATTTATTAAATTATTGTTTGTTTTACGAATGTTTCACATATAAATAGGACTGGCTCATTCACCTTTTGTCTTTGTAGCTAATCTTAAACTAAACGTTTACTTAAAGCCAATAAAGGTTTACGATACATATGAGTAACTTGCGTGTCAAAATTTATTTGGAAGTTTTCCATCAGCTGTGATAAAACAACAGATATACATAATTTTTTTCCCGCAACAAGTAAAAAGATGGAGAAGGCATTTTCCTAGTCCCCTCATTTGAAATATTGATTGTATTCCATGTATCTCTTCTCTCCTGATATGATACAGTTTAAAAAGAATGTTGTAAATTATGTAAAAATCGTCTGCATATTTTGGAAAATGAATATCCCTTCTTTGGGGGTATTATAACTTATAAAGCTTTTCCGTGTTCGTGAGAGGATTCTGAAAACTGTGGTAAAGGAAGTCTCAGCTGTTGGTTACTTGTGACGAGAGAATGAATTAGGGGAATTCTGCTTTGTCTAATAACAATTCACCTTTTTATACGGTATAAATAGCATTAATGCCGTTGTAAGACAGACTTTAAAACGCTATTAATACTGTATGTGGGAATTTTATATAAATTAAGGTGAGTTTATTTAGAGAACGTAGAGTTTTAACTTTCAATTTTTATAACTCCCAAAGCAGTATTTATAACTTCAATTTAAAGACGAAGTACACCCATAAGATTTGTAGTTTTCCTGCCTCGTCCTTTTTATAACTTCCCATATTCATCTTATTTCCTTCCACCGTGTGGGCATCCGAAGAATACGTCTACCTCCTGAAGTTTTGCATGTAATTTTAGCGAAGTTCCTTTTAAATTTTCGTTGTTTTTTTTCCGTTGTTTTGTAATCAATAATGGGAAATCCACAAGACTAGTAATTCTCCTTAAGGCCAAATGTCAATAAATTCAAATTCAGTAGGTTTCGTGCTGTGTGGATACAGAATGGATTTAGCGTTTCCGCTTATTCCATGAACCAAATCACGCCTCGTTGCTTTTCGCATTATTAGTGCGAAACCAGTACTCCCTTCCCCAATAAAGATTTCACCCCTCCTGCTTAGATTCACAGCAAATTCCATATTTCTATTAATTATATATGTGTAGCTCAAAATCGGTATTGTCAGTGGCCACCATCAAACTCCGGAGGCGAACGGCCTTTTTTGGGAAATTTTTAGATGCCAATTTAATTTTTAATCATAGCCTGGTCGTTTTCTTTTAACTCTTTGGGCACAGGATTTCAGAGAATAAATAGACCTATGTTTACTTTAGAAATTTTTGTTGCGCATGCAGCTATTGCAATATAACGAGGTGGGTCTAAAATGTCCACCATGCATTACCGTACACATCAAAAAGGTGGGACATTTTTAATCCCACCCTGCCCCAAACAGTTAAAGGGTAATGTGAACGTTTAGGAAGCTTAATGAATGCACGCTTTCATCTATTCTAAGAATACATCATTCAATTGTGAACTTGCGTCAGAATAAAAAACTTGATAAAAAGATTCTTGAAATAATAATAAAATTCGTTATAAATACATTTTCATTTTACTAGGTTTTTGCAATGTGTCATTGGGCCCTGCGGTGGCGCAGTGTGGTAACGCGTTCTCCTATTGCGCGGCTAATCCGGGTTCGACTCCCAGCAGTGCAAAAAGAACGCTTACTCAGAGATCTCATAAAGATCGCACTGCTCACTGTAGTCCGGGGTTTGGTTCCCTAGGCCTTAAGAGGTTCGGATTCCTCGGAAAACAGTAGGTCCCGGCGCAGCATGACCACTGTAGTCTTTGAGCCGTAAAACCAAAAAACAAACAAAGCAATGTGTCATTAAATTAGTTTTATGGCAATTTAGCTTTCCATACCCACTTTTAAGGATTCTGAATTGGTGATTGTATGCCTTATATCATTACGAGTGCTATTTCTTCTGTTAGAATGGGAATTTGTATTTGATTTTTATACCTACTATTGGGCTTTTATACAACTGTCGTACAGTGGCGGCGCGTGACATTGTGGTGAAGCTGTAAAAATTGGTAAGACTATAAAAAAAATAAAATAAACAAGATAAAATGAAAGACAATAAAATAATAGATAGAGAGCGAAACAGAACGCAACGGTTCAAATTTTGAGATTTTATGCCCAATATTTATTTCTTTATTCTTAATATTATAAATATTGGGAATAAAGTCTCAAATTTTGACCAGTTGCCCTGCTTTTCTTCTCTCCCTTCATTTGATCCCTGGTCCTTACCATCTTCTGCATACCATATATCATAATTAATTGTTTCCAAGTACAAGATTCATTGGGAAATATATCCAAAATTAGTTAACCTAAGATTTCCATGAATTAAATATAGTAAGTAACATTGTCTGATTCGTAGAAATCAAAATTGTATCAAACACGCGTACATTTCCCAATTAATCATATTTAGTGGAAAATACGCTTTTATTTTTTTTTTTAATTTGTTTTTATATTTTGGTACATATATTTTTATTATTTTTCTTTCCTTTCTCGATGGAAACCGGGACTAAACTAAATACCGAATTCCGAGAAAAGTTTCTTACCTAATATCTGAAAATAGAGGGAGACTAAAGTGGACAAGGTGGTGGGAATAGGAAGTCAGTCTGGGGTTGATGCGGTTCGGCTTCGTTTGGGAGTTTTATCTCGTAGTATTCACTATTGGATGCACTATATCAATTTTTTCGTAGCAAGTTTCTGTAGAAGTGACTTCCTCTATGGGAGGCTTGTTTGCTGTAGAATGACCCGTGCTGTCCTTTCGCCATAAAATGTCAATGGACCATCCTTTATTGGATTTACAGATCCCAGCCCCAAGCTGTATTCAAATTTAATCACATAACTAGTTACGTCGACACTGGCGTCAAATTTAAAACTGCTGAAATAACTTGCTACGGAATCTCCTGGCGAAGCTTTGTATTGTATTGTTAACTGATTAACAATCCTGTTAATCAGGATGAAAAACAAAATTATCAGAGCGCTGTTTCACCGACGAGTGTATACATATATAATATCTTGGTACTAAAAGTATTTTTTGTTAAACAAAAAACCTAAAAAAAAAAAACCCTTAGCACCGAATTTCAGTGATATCTTTTATACAGACCAGTAATTTGGGCACATTTATGTACACGTTGCTTCCTTTCATGTTCATCATTGCGATACACTTTATTACGTAACGTACATTAAAATAATTGCCTTTATTATTTTGTCTGCTAAAACGTTATGTTTTGCTTTCGGTTCTGGTTGAAATGCTAGCGTATAGACCGAACTGATCGCTAGAAACGCCTTGTACATTTATTTTCCTCTTCAGTTTTCGTTTGTGCGTGTTTTACGGCGCGAGGACAACAAGGATCACGCTGCACTTGCTTCTAAGTGTAGATGCGACTTCCTTTGTAGTAAACTCAGATATTAACATTAGTTTTCTCGTTATCGCTACGAGTTAACTACCAAAGGCAAATGGAGATTTCTGTGACGCAATTTAAGAAGGATAATTAAAAATTCAGTTCCATTTTGCTTATTCGTTTTTTTATTAATAAAATTATTGCAAAATGAGTTTTAAAAATGCTTTTTATATGTAAATTTTTCAAAAGTGTAACCTCATTTATAATAACTAATTCGCTATTTTCGTTAGCGGCACTAGTTTCCACCCAGCAGTAGCCATTTTAATCCGTGCATTATTTATTATATTTCTCGGTCTTCATATCAACGCGGTTAATGCGAAGGGATCGGTAATGGTACTTTGAAAAGTATGCATTTTTTTTCTCTATTGGTGGCGTTTTTGGAAGCTTTCCAATGTAATCTCCGAAATTCGACGGTGTGCTTAAGTTCGCATGGCCATTAAAATAAAACAAAAAAACAAAAAAAAAAATTGGCGGAGAGGACAGGATTTACGTTTCAATATTATTTTCAAAATTTGTGGCGCGAATATTCATTTTTCCAATTTGGAACGTAGAATTATTAAGCGTCTAGGATAGATTTTGTATACACGTGCATTAATGGGTGGACGCGTGGACGGTTTTGAACTTTGAATTGTGGACGGCTGTTATGGAATCGAGCCAATAGTGATTTACCCGGATATGAGTATATTTCTATGATTTTCTTACACGTGCCATTCATTTATTATTTCTGATTATTTTTCTCATTAATATTTTTCATTTCTTTGTTTCTCATCATCTATTTTTTGTTTTGTATTCTTATGAGAGACCGAACTGAGGTAACGCATTCGCTTAGCGTGCCATTAACTACGGTTTGGTTGCCTAGGTCTTAAGAGGTTTGGATTCTTCGGAAAAGTGTAGGTCTTGGCGCAGCATGACCCTTGTTGTTCGTGCGCCGTGAAACACGTGTTCTTATGTGGGCTTTAGCAAGTTTGCCGGCTATTAATCCTTGGTAAGTTTAGGTTGTATGAAACTTTTCCTCTAGCCCAGCGGCATAGCGTGGGTTGCCAGCGCCTAGAAATAAAATATTCCGTTAGCACTCACTTTCACCAGTCCAATATTGAAATTTTGCGCACGGGGTTTTCGCCCCCGTGGCACCCCCACGCTACGCCACTGCTCTAGCCGAATTTTTTTTTAAAATCGTTTTACCTACTTTTTTACTTATATTTCAGATATACGAGCATAATAGATATTTTTGTAGATTATTGTCCTATCGAATGAATTAATATTATTTCTGCCAGTCCATTAAAAAAAAAGGTTCACTGAAATAATTATAAATCCGAGTCGTTATATATATATACACACAGGGTGTCCCAAAAAAAAGTCTGGCAACCCCGAAATATCTTGAGAAATACATTTCGGATTGAAGAAACAAAACAAAAACAAGTGTTCATTATTTTTCAAAAAGCTAATCAATGATGCCAAAATTGAACCCCCTCACACCCTGGAGTTGGGGAGGGGCAACTTTGAAATCTTAAAATGGAAACATCCCGTTTTTTATCGCAGATTTGGATTCTGCAGAAAAAAAATACATGACTTCGACCTACGATTTTCAATTTTTATTTTAATAAATGGCGCTATAATCGATAAAAATGGAAGAGGAGGGTAAGAACATTATTAGAAAGTGGGAAATCTCGAGAAATACACTTTGGATCGAAAAACAAAAATTCGTGTTCGATATTTAAAAAGCTACCCAATTATGTCAAAATTAACCCCATCTCCTTTTCTAGGGGCTGAGCGAACTGTTATTGTTCTTTGGAATAATAGCGCCATCTATCAGGAAGTAAAAAGCAATATTTAGCAAGAAAATTACGTATTATTTCCTTAAAATCTTGGCATCATTGTTTGTTTGGATTTTTTATGGCGCAAGAGCATCTAGGTAAAATCAAAGTTTGCTTGGCATCGTGGATAGCTTCTTTTTTTTTTTTTTAAACATATTTAAATATTGAACACGTTTCTTTATTTTCGATCGAAGTCTATTCTCGATTTTCTCATTTTTCAAATGTTCGTACTCTTCTATTCTTATCGATTATGGCGCACCGAGATGAGTAGAAATGAAAATCGTAGGTCAAAATTACAGTGAATGCCATAAGTATTCGTACACCTGCAGTGTGTTCTATTTAAGAAACTGCTGTATAATAATTATTAGATGTAGAGATATGGGACAAATGTCACCACAATTAATATAAATTTTTGTATTTACTTCATAAAAAAAGTAAAAAAAAAAATACACATGCACTGCAAATAACAATAAAAAATGAACAAACTTACACATAGCTCATGTGTCAAAAATATTCGTACACTAATTGTTTTTTGGTCAGAAAATTCATTAATAAAATAATAATTCATTCTTAATATTTCGTTGGGTTCCCTTTGGCTTTAATCACAGCTTTCATGCGTTTTGGCAACGAATCCACTAAGTTTTTGGTGACATCCGTTGAAATGGATGCCCATTCCTCGAGAAGCGCAATTTTCAAATCATTTTTATTTGATATGCGTCGTTTTCTCATCCGCGAGTCCAGAATGCTCCATAGATGTTCTATAGCGTTAATGTCAGGTGATTGTGGAGGGGTATTTAGCTGTTTTGGAGTATTGTAAAGGAGCCACAGCTTTGTATTATACGCAGTATGTTTCGGGTCGTTATCTTGCTGAAAGATAAAGTTATTTTGAAGACCCATTTGACAGCACTAGGACCCAAATTTTCCTTCAGAATGTTAATATACATTCTGTGGTCCATGATTCCGTCGATAATGTGCAATTTTCCCACTCCCTCTGCACTCATACAGCCCCAAACTTGCACACCTCCACCTCCGTGTTTGACTGTTGGACACAGGTTCGTCGGTTGAAGCTCGGTGTTCTTTTTACGCCATACCATTTGCCTGCTAGCTGATCCAAATATATTAAATTTGCTCTCATCCGAGAATGTAACTCTATTCCAAAAGTCAGGACCTTTATCAACATGTTTTTTTGCGAATTGCAAAAGCTTCTTTCTGTTTACCTTTCGCACGAAAAACTTTTTACGAGCTACACGTCCATTGTACCCTGCATTTTTGAAAACGCGGCGCACCGTGCTTTCTTAGAGTGATACACCTTTATTCAGCAGCTCTTTTCTTATCTTTGGAGCACTTAATTTTGGATTTTTCTTAATTAATCTAACAATTAAACGTTTGTGCTTTTCAGTCAGTTTTTGTGGATTTCCACTTCGCGGCATATTTTGAATCGTATTTCTTTGACAATGACGGTCAATTATGGACTGGACTATAGAACGAGGTCTGCCGACGAGCTATGCAATCTCTCGTAAAGATTTACACTGGTTATGGAGCCTCATTACAAGCTTTCATTCCGCCACACTTGTTTCTTTATTTCTACGACTCATTTTCGCATACTTTCTGCAGAAATGATAGTAAACGGGTTTATTGTTCATTGGCTTTTAAATGAAATCGGTGCAGTCCCGCAGATTGCTTCGGGTGCACAAACAACATTGCAGTTCTATCATTTTAGGACAGACTTTTGCATGTACGAATGCTTTTGACACGTGAACTGTGAATAATTTTGATGCTAATTTATTGTAATTTGCAGTATTATATACATAGTTTTAAGTTTTTTAGTTGAAAATAAATTATATTTTCATGGCAATCATGCCATGATTGCCTTGAAAATAAATTATATTTTCATGGCAATCATGATGGCGTTTGTCCTGTCTACGTACATCTAATAGTTATTATACAGCAGTTTCTTAAATAGAACACACTGCAGGTGTACGAATACTTATGGCATTCACTGTAGTAATTCTTTTTTCTGGAGAATCCAAATCTGCAATAAGAAATGGGGCTTCCCATTTAAGATTTCAAAGTTGCCCCTTCCCCCACCATCAGGGGGGTGTCAAGTTTGGTAACATTCGATATTTTTTTTTTAAAAACATTGCACACGTGTTTTTTATTTTTGACCCGAAGTGTATTTCTCAAGATATTTCGAGGTTGTCGGACTATTGGGACACACTGTGTGTGTGTATGCGTATGCATATATACATATATATGTGTGTGTGTGTATATATATATGTATGTGTGTGTGTACAGTATATACGTATATAATATGAAAGTAAAAAGAAAAGTGAAAAAGTATCAATAAGCAAGTGTAGATATATAAAATGCCAACAACCAAAATGTGATGTCCTAATCATCTATGCACTTGAGCAGCTGACCTGAGTTTTATCTGGCGCTTTTCACGCACTGGTTGTAAATATTTGTGCATGCTGGACGGTTTTAGAACTAGCGCTGTGAGTGGTTTGCGACCCTAGGTTCTATGACAAATATTGTTCGTCTAGGTGTACCCTACCCCTCCTAGATGTTTGCAACCCTGGTGCTGAGACACCCTGTATAACGCTCGAACAGGCTATGGCTCAAAATTTCACAACATATTTCGGGCCTCGACAAATCAGCTCGAACTCACCTCCAATTAGTTTCTCTTATAGGGATATGGGACTTTTAAAATCCCAAAAATGCGCTAATTTCAGAACTTGTTAACTCAGAAAGTATTATATGAATTGAAATGAAATAAAAACAGTTAAAGTAGTCATACAGTCAGCATTCTTGCCGCATCAGTATTATTTCTGAATACATTATAATTTTTTTGAATTTTACAAAATATGAAATGCCTAATTTCTACTTAACAAAACACCGAGCCAAACCTACTGCGCGAATGATTACAACTTAAATTTTAGTTTAATATGAGTTTTTATTAATAATAATTATTTAGAAATGTTGTCTCTTTGCACCCTATCAAAAAAACGGTTAAGAAAAATATTATGCACACATTTAAAATTTTTTAACTTTTAAGTATGATATTTATGTAATTTTTTGCCCTTGTGAATCTTCCCCATTCTTACAAAATACAGTAAATGTGGCAAGATTTAGCTTGGGAGGCTAAAGTTTCATAAGCTAAAGTTATTCTAAAAGTTTCGTTAAATTATATTAAACTGTTTTTCAGAAAATATGCGTGCAAACTTCATAAAGTACGTTTCGTGAAAACAAGCTTCAAAGTTTTATTTGCCTTTAAATAATATACTACTGGTGTTTATGTTTTTGAGCTTAATACTCAGTCGATTTTCACCGGGTTTGTTCTAAAGTGTTCAGAAAATAGCATACTTTTTTTTTTTTTACAATAATTAAAAAAAAGATTTTTTAAAGACTCCCCTTAAGGCAGGGGTCTTCAACCCGCGGCCCTCCGACATGTTTTATGTGTCCCGCTGACTCACGAAAAAAAACCGAATTGTTTCATACGAAACTAACTTCCCTACTCCTTCTGAGTTTGAAATCTATGTATTTTATTCTGTTGTCATTTTCACATTACGTAAAAAATATATCTTAAAACATTATAGGACTAAAGTAACACGAGGTTTCCCTCAATCATATTTTGATTTAATTTTCTAGCGTATATGGGCACTAGGT
>QLNU02015360.1:11712653-11725114 GCA_006491805.2 Dysdera silvatica
TTCCATATCCTGTATTATATGATCGTTAGTGATTATTAATTTGACATATTTGTGTGCTTGAACGATATTTAAACTCTGGTACACTTTTCATAATATTTTTCGGAACGTTCAAGGATGGATAGGCTGTCCTTCAAACGCTCGTTTGGCTAGGTGCCTTCAGTAATTTTCATTCCTTCATTTTATCGCCATCCTGGGAGAAATGAATGAGGCAGCTACGAAAGCGATGAATGAAACTCCATTTGTGGCAGCCACCGCTGCTCGACCGACCTTTTCCAGGATTCCTGTTCTCTCTTCTCTCCGCGGAATTGGACCAGTGCCCTTCGGGCAGCACTTCCATTTCTCAACGTCGGCTCTTGTCGAGTCCGTTATCTTTAGATCAGCGCTCTGTTCTTTCCGAAACAGAAACCGATGATATTGGAGTCGGCTTGTTCCGACGGCTGTGGAAAATAGCCTAAGCACCATTTTTGCCGCAGCAGCATCTAGAAAGATGGAACAGCAGTAACTTTCCTTTCAGACGGGCCCTTCTTCGTGCGATCGATCGACGGTGCACACGCTCCTTCTAACGTCATTGGTTTACGTTCATCGTCGTCGATATGTAGTGGAGATTATGTATACGTCTGTCTGGGCGGTAGCCCATGGTTAGGTTGCGCGAAGCTTGTCCCTTTTGCCTCTTTAGCTATTATTAAGACGTTCTCCTTTTTTGAAGAACAAGCAGAAAGGACTAGCTCTAAAAGCAAATAACACACGCGCATATCGATCGTAGCATATTGGAGAAAGGGGTATAAAGGGGAAGGGGGTATATTTTCCCGGAGATTTTGCGGTACCGTCCAGTGATTTCCTTTCCGAAAAGGCTGCTGCTCCTCCTTTTCGGAGGTCAAGGGCTTCCCTTCATTGGCAATTTGTCCCGCGAGTTCGAAGGTGCTGTCTTCAACAGCTGAATAAAAGTTCGGGGATGAGATAAGCTTTCCTTTTCCTTTGCGTTCTCTTCTCTGCATCAGTTTCATTTATGCATCCACAATGTATTCATGAAAAGGTTGTTGCGAATAAGAATGCGGGAAACCCGATTTCCCCCCGTCCTTTTCCTTTCGTGCTCGGAAGGCTGGCGTTTTCTTTTTTAATGAAAAAACGCGTTGCATCCTTAAATGCGTTTAGCGTAGGATTCGTTTCCATCTGTGCTTCACTTTTCACGGACGACAAAACAAAACAATTTGGGATTTACTTTTCAAAGGAAATAGTTTTTGATATACACTAAGCAAAACCTCGTAGAATTCCGTTTTTACTTGCATTTTTTCAGTTTCACTTTTTCAGTTTTTATTCTTAATTTAGTTCGGTGATTTTAATTTAAGAATTGTCCCAAATATGTATGCACTTAAATTGTCGATATTGGGTTTCCAGTTTCTGCTGATCTTCATAAAAGTGTGTCCTCCTTTCTTTCTCCCGCTTCCTTTTAACGAAGTCTGGTTGTTACAAAAGAAGCGAGTTGGTTTAAATTGAATTTGTTGGAATCTATTACATTGGAGAATTTTTTGGAAATATTTAGCAGCTGGCTTACTTCGATGGAGAGAGAGAAAATTTACATTTCTATTTTACTATATGCTCATTATAGATGCTTATACATACGCACACACATATTCAGGGTGTCCTAAAACACACTTAGTTTTTAAAAATTAATAGGAAAAAATGTGACAGTTGTTAAAGTTATTCTTGCCGGAAATGAATGTGTGGGGACAGGAATTTTTTTAGCATGCTTTCGTGAATAAGTATCAACCGATTCAAGGTTCGGATGAATCATCCAAAATATTAAAGATGACAACAAATTGATGCAAGATTTGAATGTAATGACTTGAATTCATCGTCTCTTTAAGAAACATGGACTCCATGCTGCCTCTGCTGGATACAGCTGCCCCTAGCATAATTTTTTGTGCATACAGTGATCGTGGAACGCACACATGAGAATTCTTCGTTCCCCAGATTCGCCTACATACGTGCGTCGCTTACAGTGGCGGAGCGCCGTTTTTCGATTGGTGCTGATTCAAGGAAGCGTTTAAAAAAAACCCAAAAAAACCACCCTGTTCTCACAAATTAATTTCCTATTAATGTTTAAAAACTCAGTCCTTTTGAGAACACTCTCTCTCTCTCTCTCTCTGTGTGTGTGTGTGTGTGTGTACACACACATACATACAGGGTGTTTTCGAATTCATGAGACAAACTTGTAGGGGTTATTGAGGACACCAAATAAGGCATATTTGCCCATATCCCCGTGTCCGCAAAGGGGCCGGTTTGGCTGTAGAGAGTAACTACTGTTCACGATCATGTCGTTGCTACGTAGCCAATTACATGAATTAAATACATTTTTTGATACATAATTTAAGTGATTGAGCTAATAATACAGTAGAGACAAAGAAATCCGGAATTCAGTTTCCTGATCTGTGTTACTATGTAGTGAAAATAAGCCTAAAACTGCCTTTTTTAACACACTAGAAAACAGTTGGGAACTGCCAAGTATGTGCAATAGGTAAAGGACGTTGCCTTATTTGGTGTCCCCAACAACCGATAGAAGTTTTTCCCCCCAATTTAGAAACACTCTGTATATTGTGTACACCTCCAGTCATATTCTATTTTGGTGAACTTCTTAGAATTATGAAAGCATGAGTAAAAAACAACACGTTATAGCAGTTAAAATCGTTTAACGCTAGTGATAGCTGTTTCGGTGGCCAATCCGTCACCGTCTTCGGAACAGTTATGACTCTGTTTACATACGTGAGCGTGATACGCTGCCAACATAATGATCACAAATTAACAAGTCGAGAGGTTGTAATAAACTGTGCGTTAGGGTAGGGATAGCGTCTTTTGTTGTAGCATGAGGAAATTCTCCTCCATGCTGCCTGTGATGCTCCCTGTCACATTTGCTTAGTTGCGCATATTGCCGTCGTAGAGGCGGATTTGCAGGTTACTTAACGTAAATAGTAAAACCAGTCAGATTTGTCCGTCTCCGCGAATGGCGCACCTTACGTTAGCTCCAAGATGCCGCCTCATCCGCTCTGGAAACGTCCGGTGTTGGCTTCGAAATTTCAATTATTTGCATATATAGCCGAAAGACGTTTGTCTACTGAATATGGCGACTCAGCTTTATTTTTTAGGGGTGCCGTGTTTTTCTTCAATGAAGTGTATTATTTATTCTAATGCAATTATGCTCCTCTTACGTAAATATAATATTTCAAACAATTTAATTGATGTCCATCACCCCGCGTCGTTGCAACAACCCCTGCGATTGAAAAGACATTGAGGAGAATCATTAAGGAACTGTTCCTCCCCCTTTTACTGTCAGTGATCTGTCTCTGTCGGCTGAATTTGGCAAGTTCTTGGTAGTTTGAAGAACTGGTGATGTAGCGATGCGGTCAAAAACGGGGAAAAATCTATTTGTCAGTGTTTATTGCAAGGTTTAAAAGCGGCGTAGTTAAATTTGTGGAGAAAACTGCGTTTTCGGCATTATTGGAACTGAAACTCTAGACTAAGGAAATATGGAAATGTCATCCAAAATCAATTGATTTAGCGCGGAAGTGATAAATGCATTTTCAATTCTGCTGGGAATCGGCGATGCGCCGTAATTCGGTTCAGTACTCGTTGCGGCCCAGAGAAGTGATCAAATCTCATTTTTCCAATAAAGCAAAAAAAAAAGGGAACATTGTTGACGTCTTTCTTAATTTATTACATTACTGATAACACGAGGAAAAACAAAGAAGCAAAGTACACATTAACATTTTATTTTTGATTTAGCTGTTTTCAGTGTAAGCTGTTACGGCGAAAAGTTTTCTGTATCAAAGGGGTCATATCGACTTCCGAATCCGGCAATTCAAATTCGCTAAAGGAAAAAAAGAAAAAACACAAATCACTCGCCAAGGCAATAAGGGCCAAATATTTAAGCTCCTTAAAAACTGATAAAAACTTAAACTATGAAATGTTCTATTTTCGGATGCAACAGAGAAATATCCTCTCCCCCAGTTTATTATTTTTATAACGTCTCTGAAAAGCTAGTTCTTTTAGGGGTAAAATATTTGTTTAATGTATTGATTGTGCTTCACATTGTTTCGCTTCATTCAACATATTCTCGTTTGAAATTTTGCAAATATGAAATGTACATTTTCGACTATAGTGCGCTTAGGTAATTCAGTTCGTAAATAATAATTAACATTATTGGAACTGACCCTGAAATCGTGGTAGAACCCCGATCATCATCGATATCACTTTACGTCTAAATTTTTCGGGGACTATCGTTATGTGATTTGCTTTCGAGGGCTAGGAGACATTTTCTGTGTATACAAGGAAAATTGGAGGGCCCGAAATGATGTAAAAAATAAAACAAATATACATCACTGCTCTTAAGTGACTGTTCTACGATCAAGCTTTCAAATTCTTTTCTGGTATATATACAAGGGTTGGACAAAAGTATGTGGACACCTTGCAAAAAGCATATAACCATGATTAATATGGGGTAGTGCTGTATAATTTTTAGGGTAATATAGTAGCATTCTTCCTGAAGAATATTGGCAAGTTCCTTTAATGATGACTGAGGTGGATAGCACGTTCGAACGTTTGTCTCAAACACTGGCCACAAGGGCTCAATAATATTGACATTCGGCGATTGTGAAGGCCATGGAAGATGTAAAACTTCATCTCGGAACTCAGAAAATCAGTCCTCGACGACGTTAGCTGTGAGAACAGGGGCGTTGTCGTCTTGATAAATAGCATCACCATCAGAAAATGAACTTTGCACCATGGGATGGACCTGGCCACTCAAAATGGTAACGTAGTCGTTGGCAGTGATGTTACCTTGCAGGATGATGATAGGTCCATCAGAATACCACGATATGGTTGCTACATCAATGTACAGGGTGATTCTTAAATATGTCACAACTTCTGGAACAGATAGGTGTCGCCATGAGGAGTCGGAAAGTGGAAAAAGTTTTGGGGTCTGACAGATCGTTTGGGAGATATCGGACAACAAAAATTTATGACGTCACTTCCGGGAGTGCCATTTCACGCACTTATATGGCTATGTTGCAAAAGTTGACGAGTGCATTTTGTCACGGGGTATCAGAGAACTCCCCGTACCAAGTTTCGTCAATGTACAAAGCTCCGGTAGACAGGAAACGAATAAAAAGCAAAACTTGCATTACAATGTATTCATTTCGGAACACACTGTACGTATGCCATGAAATTTAGTCACAATTAATACTTGACGAGTACCTATCTAAAAATGGTATTTGACTTCACGAATCATGAGGCCACCGTAGGAAAACGGACTTTTTTTGTATAAGCGTTGACGTCACAAATAAAATTACAGAGAATGTTTCTGAAATAACTGCTCGAAGCTCTTTAACCAGCAGCAGCTGTCAATCAGAGTATCGATCGCTGTACAGTCTTTGAGTTACTGTGCTGAAGTCGTCTGCAGCTCCATACGTGAGATCCATGTCGGCGTACTCGACGTTTGTAAAACAATGCACACCTTACGGGAATCATGCGGCAAATGATGAATTATAGCCGGGAAAAACTATTTTTACTTGCTGTAGTTACGAGCGCCCTCTATCACCTGAATCCTACATTTCCCTACAAAATGAAATACGGTCCTATACGTGCGTTGACATTCGAACATGATACTGTATTTTCTAATTACCACGTATTCATTTCTGTGGTTAAAGAGCTTCAAGAAGTTATTTCAGAAACATTTCTCTGTAATGTAATTTTATTTCTGTGACGTCAACACTTATAAAAAAGAAAAGTCCATTTTCCTACGGTGGCGTCATGATTTGTGAAGTCAAATACCATTTTTAGATAGGTACTCGTCAAGTATTAATTGTGACTAAATTTCATGGCATACGTACAGTGTGTTCCGAAATGAATACATTGTAATGCAAGTTTTACTTTTTATTCGTTTCCTGTCTACCGGAGCTTTGTACATTGACGAAACTTGGCATGGGGAGTTCTCTGATACCCAGTGACAAAATGCACCCATCAACTTTTGCAACATAGCCCCGTAAGTGCGTGAAATGGCACTCCCGGAAGTGACGTCATAAATTTTTGATATCCCATATCTCCCCAATGATCTGTCAGACCCCAAAAATTCTTCCACTTTCCGACTCCTCATGGCGACACCCACCTGCTTCAGAAGTTGTGACATATATTTAAGAATCACCCTGTAGAACCCCTGCCATGTTTCACTTTCGGTAATCAACAATTTGGATTGTAAGCTTGGGATGACATTCACCAGACGTAAATTCGGACAGAAGAAATAGTGTAGAGCTTGACTCATCTGAACAAATTACTTTTGTTCATTGTACCATAAGTAGGGGGAACTGGGGTTTCTGCATAACTGTTCCGGGTGGTCCGCCAGGTCCCCTCAGGGTGGGGGCCGCAGTGTCCGTGCAACCCCGTTGGCGCGTTTTTTAATTGTTTTTTTAATTTTTATAAGTTTTTCTTTTTTTAAACTTTTTTTAACTTTTCATTTTTTCTTTTTCTAAATTTTATGCAATTTTTCTTTTATCTTTTAACATTTTTATCTTTAAACCTTCTTTTAAGTCGCGTTTTATTTTAGAGAATTTTGGGGTTTTGCCTGCACCTTATGGTGCATAGCACCTAGCGCCTCCCCTTCAGACGGGAATCACGGCCTAGGGGTTTAGTTCACCTTAAATTTGAGGGGGTTTGCACCAAAAGTACTTGATGCCAGCCCCTTCCCTAGGCTCATCCAGAGGATTAACGGCACGTGCTAACTATTAGGCCAAATTAAGTACCGTTAAGGAAGGCCCTCGTGTCACACCCATTTGGTAAAATATACCGCTTATCATCCAGAGGGCATAGCGTAATTTTGTTTAGCTGGATAGTGCTGATTTTGTTTTTTGGCTGAAAATTTGCGGGAGGTTTCTCTAGTTCTCTGCCTCATGAGGAGACGCTCTCTATATTTTTGAAACGTTAGTTTCATTTTGATGATCGTCCTGGCTACCCCTTTAGCGGTTTTCTTTTCCCCCACCGCACTCATCAGACCATATATCTTACTGCGTAGTACAACAAATGAGCAGGCTGGAACAGAAACGAGGTCATCTTTCATTTTTCCTGGAACCTTTTTGTTTGTAGTGCTAAATAAGGGGTGGTCAGGAGGATAATCAGAGGTGTCATATTCTTTGACGTTACGGGCCGTATCGACATAAACATCGTCTGTGGTGAGTTCATAGCAAAGACTGTCGGTAAATAAAAGCCTTGATCGTTCTCCATACTCAACTAGAATTTTGCTGTAATGAAAGTTATACATGAGTATTTTACTAATGTCCAGTATGGAGAACCCAACATAAATTGGTGGATTGAGCGTGAGGGTGATCTTCTTCCGTTGGATGGCGACTAGGTCCTCCGTAATGATGTTGTAGCTATGAAACGCTGGAGAGGCCACCAAATTTTTAGCGATGTTATCCTTCTGAACCAGCCGCACATCCACCCGATTCCGGAGATTCTCCATGGTTTTATCTATTAGAAAAATACATATACACATAACTCCTCCCGTTTTTATGTATACATCTATCCATCCTAAAAACTTCATAACGAAACAATACAGAGTTTCACCAGGAGATTCCATAACAAACAGTTATTTCGACACTGGCGTAAGGTTTAAAAACACGACGTTTCGGGAGCCAACTGCTCCCTTTGTCAAGTGAAGGCAGAATGAAAACTTCATCAAAGAATCAAATCAAATTTTACTTTTCTCTAGATAAAATATATTTACAATACCACAATTTCTAAAAATAAAATTTTCTAAAACTTACCAAATACGGCATTATTCATGAGTTTGAAGTTGGCCTTCTCAAACTCGTTGCGGGCGATTTTCCGCTTTTCTATGTTGAAATTGATATAGGTCTTCAACTACGGTTCTTGATGGAATTGAAGGCATCTATAAAAAAAGAAATAAATGTAATATTCTACAAAAATGGATAATATTCCCTATAATGGGTAGATTACATAGGTTTCTTATATTAATTACCTGTGAACACACCGCAGCTTCATCCCCAAGAACAGGTATAACTTTAAGTTCCGGTAATGAACAATGTACCGTTCCTTGTTGTTGAGATTCGGAACCAGCTTCTGGGTCTTTCCATGGAGAGGCGCCCTCCGCTCTTCAGCAATGTTCTTGGACTATTCGGAGAGCATCTCCTTGGTGATGGTTATCCTCCTAAGAGCCAACGGATACTCACTGTGGTGATTATTCAGCTCTTGAGGGTATTCCAAGTCGACCTATTAAGAAAAAACAAATTAGTTGTATCCTAGCATTGAAACGATCATCTCTATTAGGTCTCTTTAAGCGATATTTACCTCGAAAATGCATCCCAGGTCATCGTTATCCCCTAGGGCCATGATTTCCTCCTCCGTCCACTCCTGCTCTATACTTTCGGCAAACTCAACCTGGCTACATGGGTTACGCTACACGATGTATTCCTACGTGAAAAAAATAGTTCCAAACGAGACCTGTTATGAACAAAACATTTTGCGTATAAAATCTATAATTATACATTAGAACTGCAGGCCGGATTAAAAATAATAATAATAATCTTCATAAAAACCTGCGTTTCTATCATTATTTAAAAACACAACGGATATTTGGAAGTAACGGCGATAAGCTGCCAATTCTAACGAACTCTTGCATGTGGATCAGTCTAGACGCTTAAGGATACTGAAAATTTAACTTCCGTTCGTGGTAACACGGTCAAGATAGCTTCCATAATGTAGCCAGGTTGAGTTTGTCGAGAGTATAGCCATTTGAAGGCGCTCACAGGGAGGTGCTGCGCCATCGCCTAGCCGTAGAAGTTGTTGGCATCTAGATACATGATGTATTTTGACGGTTTGTTTGGGTTGTAGTTCGGAAACTAACGGTTATTGGCCTCGCTGAAATAGAGTGAATAAATATACAAACATTTTAAATAAATCGTTAATTTCTATGATTTAGGAAGATGACATACCTGTACCGGTTTGAGATCATGGAGACCTCGCCTCTTATGCCAGCTTTGATGAATAAGTGCATGTTCAAGTCCGTTAAGAGCTCAAGGCGAACCCCTGTCATGCGCAGGCAAGCTTGCCAAGCTAGCCCAGGTGCTGTGTAGACATGACAGGGGTCTATCTTGTAGTAGTTTAATCAGAGGCTTCTAAAGTTCTCAAACACGTCAGCGAGTTGGAGAGTATCGCTTAGTACGTAGAGGTTGTGGTACTCTCCCAGGCTCAATAATCCGAATTCCTTCCAAACGTTTTGGGTCGTGGGCATAGTCTCGTGGAGACAGTTCTTCTTCCGTCAATGTGTTGTAGAAATGCTCCTGCGCCGGTAACTCATCAAATTTGGTGAATGTATCCATATAATCATATGGATACACCCCTTTCCTTAATAGCAGTGAGGCTTTGTTGGACGGAAACTGGCTGTTAAGATGGTAGAAGCTGGAAGGGGGTAAGTTGTCCACCAACCTTTCCAGCGAGGATGACATAAACTGTAGAGAGTCGATGAACTGCAGCTTCCCCATTGAAAAAGAGATGTATTTTATTGTTCGGGATGCACGTCAAATCTCGGTCTTTGATTTTTCCAAGCCCTCGAGTGATGAGGTGTCCGTCATAATTCTTCAAGTTGTGGATTACCACAGGAATTTTCCCCCGAGGACCTGTACTTGAGGTTGCAGGCGTTGTGTGCTGCACCTCTGAAGGCACCTGTAAAAGATTAAAATCCACATTTTACAACTTAATTACTAGTTTTTTATTACTCATGTTTATACAGTTTATAATTCCTATAAACAATTTGAAAGCTTGCCGGATATGTGATCGTGATCTCGAACACTGTTCCCTTCCAGCGACTTCTCACAGATGTGACAATTCGAGGCGGCTCTAAAGGCATGACATCATCGCTGTTCATCTTTAGGGGCTTCTTGTTAGCCAGCTTAGAGGTTATGACATCGCTCTAAAATCATCGGCGAAGTATCCCATCGATCGAGTGTTATGTAAAGTCTCCACTGGCACCTCAAGGAAGTATGTCTTCGTTCAAGATAATGTATTCATCGTGCAAATGCTTAAAAAGATTATACTGGGCCATTGTGAGCAATGACGCCTTCAATTGAATTTATACTTCTAACCCCTCTAGAATTCAAGCGTTAAAAGTTAAAAAAAAAATGAATGAAGTTTAAATAAAGAAAAATATAAAAATTTAAAGAAAATTATAAAATGTTTATAAAAAAGGGTAAAAATTTGTAATGTGGAAAAAAAACCTTCGAGATTGAAAAAAATAAAAATTAAAAACTTTCGATTAAACAAAATTTTGGTTAAAATAAAATTTAAAATTTTAGAAACTTTCAATTTAAAAAATTGAAAAAGAACAAAAACACAAAATAAAAAAACCGCACCAAATAAAAAACGCGCCAACGGGTTTGCACGGAGACTGCGGCGACTCCCACCCATATCACCACCCTGAGGGGACCAGGCGGACCACCCGGAGCAGTTATGCAGAACCCCCAGTTTCCACTCTACTACCATATTCCAGGTTTTATGACTGTGGCACCATTATCTCCTCTTAGAAACATTTTGATCACTGTTGAGTGGCTTTACAATGGCAGTTCGTCCATAGAAATCTTGCTTTTGCAGTTCTTTCGCACTGTTTTGATGCCGATAGGGTTTGTGAGCAGGCTATTCAGTTCACTTTTGCAGTTGTAGACTTCTGATTTTTCATCAAAACCATAGCAACTTTCATCTGTCTCTGTCATTTAACAAACATTTCCATCCATGCCGATGTTTGTCAGATGCGGTTTTTCCAGTCTTACTGTACGCAGTCATCATCTTGGATACTGTGCCTCATGATATACTGAAAATTTCCATTACCTTGGTTATAGAAGCACCTATCATACGAGCCAGAACAATTTGGCCATGTTGGAATTCCGTCAGCTCTGACATAATTCACTTACAACTGCACAGAATGCTGTCTTGACGACAAATGATGTTTGTAATGTGTAGACGACTTTATATCGATAGTTGCATTACAACAAGCAGACAGCATCACGTGCAAATTCCGCTATAGCAAAAACGTAAATTAAGACACGAATTTTGCGAGGTGTTTTCATATTTTTGTCCATCCCCTGTATGTGTATATTCCTGTTATGTACCTTTCGTCTATTTGTACTGTACGTTCGGATACATTGAAATAGCAATCACCTTTTGATCTGTTTTAAATTTACCTTATATATGGTTTTGGACATTCCCAATTATATAGTTTAATCGCAGTGTGAGGCATGAGTGCGCATGTGCGTTTGCGTTGCTGTGTGTAATAGTGTATACGCAGTAATAAATGCAAACGCACACTCTTACATTTTATCTTCATCCTGTTTGGCGCAGAATGACCTTTATTCTCCTTGCGCCAGAAAACTTCACCAAATCATCTATCGTTTATTTTACCGTTTTAATGTTGCATATTATTGAGCGAATATCAATACTGGAGTGCCAAAATCATAAAATTCGACGCGAGCGGCAACATGTCGGGATTTTTTTTGCTTTAAAAAAAAAAAGTCGAATATAGCTACATATTCGAAAATAACGGATTAGCTACGTTAATCCAGTTACGTGTTTTAGTTGTACATTACTTCAGACTTTTCTTTCGGAATTCTGTGATTAAATTACCCGCGCGCGTTGCTTTTAAAAGCCTTGCCGTGTTTCCACCGACTTTCCGGAAAAAAGCGATGCTGATCGCGTGTGACGGTCGATGCTAACAAATCACCCAAAATATCTCGAGCGCCGAAAATGTCGACAACGAAATATACTGCGCGTATTTGACCTGTTCAAATTTTTATAGTGAAAGCACTTACGAATGCATTTTTTTAGTAGTAGCATTTTTTTTTGAAGAATGGTTTGTTACAACGTAAAAGGCTGTTTATGTAAGGATTTTCTTACTCGAAAATGCTTTTGCTGTTTTATTATGGGTGAAAATGCGTGAGGTTCTTGTACTCAGTTCGGAACTTCGACGTATCTTGATGTCACATATCCACATCGTAAAATGCTGGAAGCACCCAGAGAATGATCACGAAAAATTATCTCAGATGAAAAACTTTTAATATGTTAACAGTTGTTTCATCAGCCACGTGCTATTCTTTTTTAAACGATACTATCGATTCTGTTCACATAAACTGAGTGTCGTTCTATAGAAAGCAAACTACTTAATGTAAGCTGGCTACATAAATAGCTGTTAACGTATTTAATTTTTTTCAAACAACTTCGATAATTCGTTACGATTATATCCTCTCTCTATATAGTTTCTACGCAATACGTCTTTAAAAAAAATATTAGACGTTTGAGGTATTTTCATAGTGGGCCGAGTTCAGTAGCGCGTTTATAAAATTGCCGCCCTTAGGCACAGCCTGTACTGCCGCCCCCTCCCTCCTTTACAAAGAAAGGAATATTTGTCAAAA
>QLNU02015360.1:11725214-11762656 GCA_006491805.2 Dysdera silvatica
TACCATACTCTTAACATTTGATATGTAAAGGAGATTATTCATATAATTATTCAAACTAATAAGATACAATTCGAAATTATTGCTACCATAGTCTCCGACTTCGTGAATTCGAGACATTTTTTGAATCCACAATAATTTTAGTTTGGAATCCTGGAGCCTCTGATATTTTTGCGTGTATTTCGCGTATTTGGGAAAAATACACGTACGCATCCTTGTATGAATTTTTTCGTTATCAGTTTTCATAAATGGGCACGCTGGGCAAATGCCCAGGGCGCAAAATTTTTAGGGCCCTTTGTCTTTCGATTCTGTAGTTTGTATTTGCAGGCAAGTTAAAGTAGTTGCTTACTATTCGTTCACGAAAAGAAGTCCGATGGTACAGTTAGAAATAACGGGAGGTGACGTTACAAACGGCCTATCCCATTACAGCAGAGTGGGGACCAAATTTCAGAACTTGATTTTGGCGCTGACAAACGTTCACCAAAAAGCCAATTCTGAAATTGTAGTCCTCCTCTGCTGTAATGAACTAGCCCGTTTGTGACGTCACCTCCCGTTATTTCTAACTGTTCCATCCAACTTCTTTTCGTGAACGAACAGTATATGTCATCGCTATTGGGGAAACAGGGCAATAATTAAAAGAAAAGTTAGTTTTTCAACGATGTCGAGTTTGGACGATTTTATGTTTAAACACTTTGATTCTGCCCCTTAATAAGTGCCGCCCCTAGGCCTGTGCCTTGTGTGCCTACTTAGAAATCCGCCGCCGGCTGAGTTACAGCGTATTTAGTTATGGTTGTTTATAATCGGTGCACATTAATTTAAGAAGTTAACGAACTGATATAAAGGCTTCAACGCTGTAATGTTTACTATAAAAATGGTATGATTTTCTGCGAAAACGTTCTGTATTTGAGAATATATTACTTTGCCGAAGTTGAATATTTTTGCGTATGTTTTCATGGTATCGATTCAAACAGGTTGGAAGATGACTTTCGAGATATATTTGTGCGCATTGTTTTGGTTCATCAACAAAGCTGGCTGAGAATCTGCCGGAAAATCTTGCTACTTGTGGTACAAGGCGAAAGAGAAAAAAAAAATCAGAAACAAAATAATTTTTTCGCCTGATCGATGACAACAGAGCAAAACTGTATTGATCTTCTTCCTGATGAATGGTGGGCCATTTTTTCCCCGCCGAAACAATTGTAAACAACTCAGCTATAACTGTGAATCTTTCATCTAAATAATTTAGTAATGGTTTGAAACCCTTTGTCCTTTTTCCCAGAATTTTTCGATATAGGATTAGCGAGAGATTTCCTTTTTGCTGTTGCATCGTGAACTCTGCATTTTTATAATTATGATCGTATGTGTATCCATCTCTCCCTCCGTCCATTTAATTTTACGTTTGCCTAGAAACATTTCGTCGTCCGTAAATTAACCTGTAGCAGCAGCTTCTAGAGTCACTTCAACTTAATTTCGAAGCTTTAGACTTACATTTTCATTCATTTTAAAAACAAAACGGCCGAAGCATTCTCCCTGTTAAAAATTCCCCATTTTCTCTTTACAATAATGATAACTAATTTTACGCATTGTGCTTTGAATTTGTCGCTGGTGATTAATGAACTTTTACGTGATTAAATACTCCATTGTAAAGCGGGTGAAAACTGATAAAGTTAACTGTTTGAAATCAGCTGCTTTGCGTTCTTTCATTTGAAAATTAATCTTTGCCCTCGTCTGTTTTCCTTTGTGTCTTGTTTATCTAACTCTGCATCTCTATCAATAATGGAAACATCATCTCTTGTCATTGAAAAAGACAGGCACCATGGTTTCTTCCATGGTACGGGGCATGCACCAAAACCCTGATCGTTTTCACGTAAGAGAAAGCGACATGTCTTGACCACGTCTCCGTATAATTAACCTGGGATGAAAATAATACACAGAGACGTTTTACGCTTGACGTATTTTAAGATATAAAAAACAGTGTTCGACGACAGACGTTGGGGCCCTAGACCAAACATAATGAAATTCCAGAAAGTTGGCACATTTTTGTGAAAGAAGTATTGGATGATAGCCACTGAATAAAGTTTAACATGCTTTGAACTTTCAACACACCCAGGGGAGTTACTAGCAATATTGCGTATGTGTGAAAACAAACTGGACGACTTTAAAAAGTTTTTCATGTTAGCTCTTGCACTTGAAGGGTCTTATTCTATAACTTCCAAATTTTAGTTTGCGTTCGAATTCCATTTGGAGTTTTCGGCAATATGCTTGGAAATGATAATTTTTGGCGTGTTCGCGTAAAAAACGCGTTCGTATTCCTGCACAAATTCGCCAAGCTTTTAAATGAGTTCTTCCAGAACTTCGGTAGTGAATTATTCAGTTTAGAATATCTATTTGGATGATAAGGAAGGAACGGGATACTCCCGTGTCGGTAATTCTTCTGCTATGTTAAAATTGCAGAAGACCTAGCCAACAAAGCGTCTGATATCCATAAGAAATAAATTTATTGCACTTCGGTGTGTTGACGTTTACTGCTTCCAGAAGTTTCTTTTGTATAATGTGAGAGATTTCAAGCATTTGCATACCCAGGAAGTTCATAAGGGGCAATGGAGGGGGAAGGTTATGATCCCGTCAACGCCCCCTGCGCACGCCAGTGCTTTCAGGTTTATAGACTATTATTTATCTAGAAGGCAAAACGTGTGATAGGTTACCTGCAGTTCTTGGCTGCTGACGTTGAATTTTTAAATCCTGCATTTAACTTTCGACCTCGTGTTCGTTTTATCTGTGCCAAGTTGCATGGAGTGAACCACATGAAGTAGCTAAAGTAAGCATGCATCACCGATTACGGTATAATGTAATTTTTTTCCTGCTTCCTAATAACATGCACATTAAATTAAAACGCAAACGATTTGCATTTATTGCTTTTTTCCTGTAATTATTGCCCTTATCCTAAATCGTTAATCAGCTGACCTGTGTAATCTTCTTGCCTCATTTCCCACGAGTTGAATTTTGGCACCGATGAGCCAGTTTTTAATATGCATTTTTTTTTGTTGATTAAAATAATGAGTATGGCCTCTCCTAGTTCTTTTTCTGCTTTTCATTCCTAAAATAGCGTTATTATTATTTTTTTTTCCTTACACAACGTGTAAATTTGCAGGTGAGCCAAAGAAGTCAAAGAATGATAGTGTTACTAGGTAATTCGTAATTATGTAAGCATAATGTGAAAATCATTGGAAAAGGTGTTAAGTTCGTTCCACGATTTGCGAATAAGCGGCAATACAAGCATAGGTGAGTAACGTGCGACCAAACCCAGCCCCGTATTACTTACCTATAGTTGGACTCATGTTTATCCACGAGTGATGTGAGATCGGGGCTTTAGAAACCCGTTTAAGCCTCTAGTTTTGACCGATTGCAGTTTCATCGTAACGTAAGATTAATTAACCTTCAGCAGGTTTTTTTTTTTTTTTTTGGTAGAAATACCTAAACTCGAACAGCACAAAACAGGATTTTTAAAACATGTGCAGCGAGATAACGGGAATGTATAGTTTGTTCACGAAAAGTAGTTCGATGGTACCGTTAGAAGTAACGGGAGCTGACGGCAGCGAACGGTTTTTAGCGAACGTTTGTCTGGGCCAAAAACCACTTCTGAAATGACGTCCTCCCCTCTGCTGTAATCGGCTAGGCCGTTTGTGACGTCAGCTCCCGTTATTTTTAACGGACTACTTTTCGTGAATGAACCATACTCGACAGTCTCATGTAGTTTGTCTAGAAATTTCTCCCGTGACGAAGGTAGTTTTCACCGCATTTAAGAAGAAACTGTGAAAAAAATGTCGCTTATACTTGCCAATAGAGAACGAACTGACCTCATTCTTTTCTGTCGTCGTTCTATTAATTTTCTTTTGAAATGTCAGCTTTGTCTTAGTGTTATATTATCCTGAGTAGTGCCTGGATATCGGTATTCACATCGTTGAATTTGAACTCCCCCACTGCTTAGATGCTAACGTTATCGACGATTCTTCCAACCATGTATTTTTTTTTTTTTTCACAAATTTACTTTAATGTAAAAATTGTCGTCTATGAAAGAGTTCCTTTTTAATGAAACTATGCTACTAATGTGACATCACCGTGGCACGTTTGGCAGTAGAAAAACAATTTATTGAAGAAATTGTTTTCCCAACTAATTCAAACTCATGAGAAATTTGATTTTTTTCAAACAGAAATAATCCGAATGGAAGTTTAGGATAATAGTCACGTTTGGAATCGTCGGAACGTTTGGAATAGTTGGAACGTTAGGTTAGATGTTGGAGAAAAAGTAGTGAGACGTTAAAAAAAAAATATGCGGTTGATCCCCCATGAAAGGTAGATTATCTACTCTCGATGCGTTTTGCTAAATTTTCCTTTATATATGACTTACGTTTTTAACGTCGTTGTTGTCGCAAGCCTTTATATCCATTCTGCGCTTCATTAGCACATTTCTCTTACGTTTATAATTTAAATCGCTTCTTAGAATATATTGTATCTTAAATCATCTCATACAGAAGTTCTCGCCTTCAATTTTCGCATATTCGTGGTTGTTTTTGATCAAAGCATTTTCTGTTCTGTGGCAGAAGCTTATTTTATAAGTTTTAGTTTTCTCTACAAAATATTTCAATTTTGACAAAGAGAGCGAGAATTGCCGTAAAAGTCTTGGCAATTTGTTTTTTTAACAAGAACCTTGAGCCAAAATAAATACTCTATGATTAATTTTCTTTAAATTTTGTGAATGGAGAAATTCACGGGCTTAACTATTGTCAGAGAAAAAGATGTGGCTGAAGTGGTATGTATGGATAGATATCTAAGGTAAATATAGATATATTGAATTATCAGTATATTAAAAAGTATTACTTAGGGGGAATAAAAAAGATAAATTAGGCAAATATAGCGAAAGCGGTTGTAGAATACAAATTTAAAAAACAAACAAAGATAATAGAAATAAAAGCATTGGTGAAAAATATTAACAAACGCATTAACTAAAATTAATTAGCAATAGAAACATCATCGGATGTAATTTTCAGAAAATATTCAAATATTAATGAGAATTATAATGATAACTGTAAGCATTTTTAACGTACCAGAGCTGAGACGTAAAACACCACATGGAACAATGAGTATTTTCGCTACAAACATCATTAATGCAGAAACAACACCTCGTTTTACGCAGAATGACACTCGTTGTCCTTGCGCAGAATGGCTCTTGACCTTGCGCCATAGAAATACAACCAACCAATGGAGCAACAAAAAACCTTCTTGTATTGATTCCAATTCCATTGTTTCGTCCAATTGATGTAAATTCAAGCGAATCGAGTTGATAAAGGATGAGAGAATATTGATGAAATATTCTTACAGAAACACATGTGAAGAGGTTTTGATAACCTCTTCACATGAGAGGCCTTCACAGTTCTCCATAAGTAACAGGTTGTTTCTGTATAGTTTCCTAGGTATAAGCCAAATTATAAAGTTACAGAAATCAGAGTATGATAAATACACTGTATAATTTAATTTTGGGAATTTAAATTTGGGCATCCAGATTAAGCGTTAACGTTTCGGAGAAGTGTGTGTGTGTGGGGGGGGGGAGAGTCCGATTGTTCTTAGAGATTACAAGTAGGCGATTTCCAGGTGTATCTTTCGTTCCCTGTTCGCCAGAAAATTGTGCGCAATTTGGACGATTTTCAGTATGTGCAATCTGGATGTACGGAACTTGGACGACACCGTGTAAACAATCTCTATAGATCAGTGGTTCCCAAACTTTTTGTTCCGCGGAGACGTTTTAAAGAAAAAATTTGATCACGGAGCCTTTGACCCCCTTTTAACCTTCAATGTGTGTTCTTTAGGTAGAGCTTATATCAGGGTTCTTGGAATTGTCAGGGAGTTTGAAATCGTCCTTAAAAGTTAGGGAAAAACGGATTTTTTGATCAAACCTGGGAAAACCATCTTCACTTCCATTTTGAATAGCTTACACTCTCACGAACGTGAAATCGTTTTCTCCGCAACTGAAGTTTAGTTGAAAGTTGGTGGCAGTGATTGGTTAGGGGAAAACCTGGAAAAATCAGAATTTTTTTGCTCCAGTGTGACTGAGAACCCTGTTATATGTAAGTTAGCAATAATTACAAAATGTAGTAATTGATGAGAGGACTGAGGTTGTTTAGTTTTACATAATTCATCAATGTCTGGTTTTATTGAGGATAGCTGCAAACAAAGGTCGGGTTCAGCGTCGAGGCTGCTTCTGTATTTGGTTTCGACTGCTGCATAGGCAGAAAATCCGAATTCACACAAGTAACTTGTGTCACACGGAAAAAGAGATTTTAGCGACGCTAATGGTAGTTATTACTAGATTTTACGTCGCTGTACTTATCGCTAAATTAAATGTAGAAACTACGAAATTTGTCCAAATAAAATTATTACTTAAATCGAACATAACTAATGTTCTTAGGGCATTCAACGTAACATAAACCGTACTGATGTCGCTTCGATAATGAGTATCTCATAAGTGAGTCGTCCTCTATTCCCTAGCTCCATAGAGAACGTATCGCAGAAGTGATGTCGACTTGGGCACTTCGGATTGGTCGTGCAGAATTCGCATCTCGGACTGACCATGCATCGTTTGCATGTCGGATAAGGCGCTGCTACAAGACGTTTCTGCTTTATCGGCAAGTGGTTTAAATCCGTTCTTTAAACTTAACCGAAATTCAGAACATAACTTACTTTAGAAAGCAATTTTCAAAGAGCTGTCTGACGTAATGTCCACGAGGCATTCATAATCATTTGATGTCAGGCAGGTTGGTTTTCGAAGTAACGGCAGATGGATGCATCACCCAGTTATACTCCTTCAGTGTTACTTCTCGGGACATAGGGTCATTTTTTTTTAATACGTCTAAAATGTATTAAGACAATAATGTAGTAAATAAATACTTGGGATGAAAAATAATTTTTCTAAAAATTAGGATTATCACTTACATTTTATTGGACAAGTGGATTATTCTTTCAGAAACTGTCCTTTAATTTTCAATGTTTCCGCGGAAACCCTGGACAAGCACCCAGGAGCACGGTTTGGGAACCTCTGCTATAGATCAACGACATTCTGTTGTAAAGAACGCTTTAACAGTATGTATGGTTTTCTCACTTCAAATCGTTTTACGAATTACCCTATGCCTTTTCTTGAATCACTGTAATTGTCCAGAGAAGTGTTTTAAATCACTCGCATTCAGAGCATCAGTAGGGGCGCTGAGAGCCATCGCGGGGGTCCCCAGCCTTACTTGGACCGACCCTCTATAAACCCTTCCCTGGGCAGTGGCGTAGATATTTTTTTTCAGAACCGCCCCCTCCCCACCACATCATAGGTCATTCCCAGCGCGGACCCCTGGACTTCATCCGGGTCCCCGGGCTGCAGCTCCCCTCTCGTCCGCTTTGATCATCAGCAAAATGCGGGCTTTTTCTTGTAAAATTGCACTCGTAAACGTAAGGTTTTGCGCTCGAATCCACCTCATCAGCGCTATTTCAACACTTCTTCGTTTTTGCAAATTCTCTTTTGTTGAACAAAAACATGTTCGGTTTTTAAACTCATTTCGATAAAGTACTTTCTGCAATTACGAATTTTACGGCAATTTATGTGTTAATCAACTTTGTATAATTCACATCATTTTGAATTTCTTTTCCCTAAACTCAACGATATTTGCGCTTTGCGATTAATTTTTACATTTAATCAAACGTAGAAACCTGTTCCACATTCAATACACACGCATACAATCCGTCTTCCGACTGCTTCGTAGTGTGAACTTCAGGGTGATCGAAATGAAACAATGAAAAGTCGTCCTACAGTGCAACGCTGAGGAGATGAGTCCTATATTTTTATATAGAAGTTGTTAGACTACTTGGAGCAGTTGGCTATTCCAAATAGGGTAAGGGTATATCGATTCGGGGACCATTATTTTTCAAGTTTCTACAGAAACTGCCATTAAGTTGGCAAGCAATCGCCAAAAAACGTCTATCCACCGCGTCGCTTCCCCAACTCCCCCGGAAAAAAATCGATCTGCTTCGATTGACAGTTTTGTCAGGGCTCATCTCCTCGGCGTTGAACTGTATCCTGGTCTAAGTAACTTGGTTACCCCAACTCTCTAGGGCTGTTGCACTAGAATTAAGTCATCCCCTTTAAAACGTAATATTATTTTGTACTTTAGACCTCCCTGCTTCTAAGAAAGAATGGAACTCGGAAAAAATTTCATGCAGAGACTTAGAAAGACGCGCTTTGTTCGTGTTAAGCTTAGAAAATTTTCCAATGGTCATCGATTATAACTCCATGTGAAGCGGTAGTTCGTGTTATCAGTGTTCACATTAAAAGAACTGAAAGTATAGGAATTCCTATACAATTTAACAGGGGTCCAGGAGGCAGTTTGTGTTAAGCGTGTTCGCGTTACCGAGTTTCGACTGTGTGTATGCACGCACACGCGCCTATATATGCATGTATTTTTTTTTTCCATATTCGTTATATATTAATTGGGAAAGGCCCATTCACAAAGGTTGTTTAGAAAATTTTCAAACTGGAACTTTAACCCAAAGAGGCGTTGCGGTGGTACGTCTTTGCCTAGTATGCAGTTATTTCGGGTTTGACTTCCAAAAAAGAACCTTTACCGACTGACTGCTTACTGTGGCTCGGGAGCTGGTTCCCTAGCCATGAGAGATTAGGATTCCTCTGAAAACTGCAGGTCCCGGCGCATAATGACCCTTTCTGTCCTTGCGTCGTAAAACTCTCACGAACTTCAACCGAAAGGCTAGTTTTATATGGAGACATTGTAACTTCTTGCGGATCACGAGATTGCATTTGGTCTGCGAATGCGTTTTTCCCCGCCTGTTAAGTCGTCCCTTTTACACCAGAATCTTGAAATGGATGCTTTATTTAAAAACAGCGTTTAATGTTAATTCATTTGTCTGCCTGTAATATATGGTGCGTTAAGTGACACAAAAGAACACTAATGTGGCAATTTAAAGGCGAATGGCAACTTAATGGCTAAAAAAAGTACCCTTTAAGTATTTATTTTTCCAGTAATTTAGGAACTAGAACGTATGGGTTTGTTATTACTTCCCATTTAAGTTTTCGATTCACTTTTACGGCACTATTGTAATGGATGATAGCATTTCTAAAGGTGTTTTTTTTTTATGTCGAATAAATAAACAATAATAAAATATGCAGCAGACGCCATTTCGGTTAACTGGCATTTCAATTAAGCGTCGTTCTAGTGTACTGAAGTCTCGTGGGAAACGTTGTGATACAGTAAGAACATCGGGAACCACCGTTGTGTGTGTTTAAGGCTCAAAATTGTTCGTTTATGTGAAAATTTGACTTTAATTAAAGGAATAATTAATCAAACTTTGTTTCAGCAAAATATATATTTTGTTTTCCTTTCCTTTATTCAAACTACGCTTGCTTGATTTGCTAAATAATTTATGAGTTTGTATTTTTATTATATCTTATTTATTTGTTTACTTATTTTTCCTTTTTTTTTTTCTTCTTATCATTGGACATGAATTATTGTTGTTCTGTTTCGAGTCGCTGGTGTAGAACCTGGGCAGCATAGGCTTCGTCAGATGTAAAAGTCGTTACTCGTTGCTACGCGGGCAGAATTGTTTTAATATTATTAGGTAATAGGCTATATATGTTTCATATATAATTTTGCTCAAAATAAAGGAATTATCATTATTATTAATGTATATAAATCTTTCCATTTCTTAACTATTATCTGCCTGCATTGGCGAGCGCAAACGCGTTTGGCTGCCGCACGAATAATCCGGGTTTGATTCCAGTAGACACTTACCACTTGCCGGTTTTTCCCTACTAGTCCGTGGTCCGGGGTTTGAATTCGTAGCCAAAATACCTTTTAAATTCCTCATGACACTGTAAGTCGTGGCGCAACACGATCTCAGTTGTTCATGCGCCACAAAACAAACTTGAGCCGTTTTTATTTTCTGTAGAGTTACTATTATCTGTGCGCAATTCTTAATAAGTAGTTCTATAATACTTGAAGAAAACATAACGCAGAAAAATAAGCATTTCAAGTAGTATTTTTAGCTGGGAAGATTTCTATTTGAAGGAATAGATATTCTCTTAGTATTGCGTGTGCCATGTATCAATTTAACGTACGGACAAGCGAGATAAAAAGTACATTTATTATTTTTTTTAATTTATTTTTCGTCTCACAAATTCCGTGATTTTTGGAAGTGACTTACGAAATAGGAAAGACTTAAACTTCTCTCCAAATTTGGAGTCCCGTTCTCTTTCTAAGAAAAGATTCCGGAAAAAAAAAGTTTAAATATGAAAAATTCAGTTGACTCTCTGAAAAATTTTGAAAAATAAATATTTTTCGACTAATAAATTGGGGGAAAACCTTTTCGACATATGGAACCATTGAATAAGGGAAGGAAAAACCAAGCTGCGCTTTTGTCTAAAATATCAAACATTGTTAGCTTCAGCTTGGAGTTTCTAGGGGGTGGGGGCTTGCTGTCAGAAGGGCGCATTATACATTTCACATACACATAAATATATATAGGGTGTTCAGTAACTCTGGGGTAATAACCACACAGCGGTATTCTTGGAACAATTTTGAGGTATAAGTGGCCATTATTTTGGTAACAGATCAATACTTTTTGTCATATTTACCCAAAACGTCTAACCAATGAGGAAGCTATCTGCATAGGTTAACACCTTTCCTGGTTAGTTTAAAACGAATTACATAAAACTTGTTTCTTCAGGGGCGTGGTGTAAAGCACTAGGAAGTTTAATTGGTAATTAATTTCAAAACGAAACGCGTGCGCAGTTTTTCCCTCTCCAACTAGTTGGATAGATTTTATTCAGAAGCAGTCGCTGGCTTTGGACAATACTAAACGATGTTACAATACTAAAATCAGTAGTCCGGACGTAAATCCATCCTAGGGGCTAAAAAAAAAAACACCTCACTGCGCGTATGTTTCGTTTTTGAAATTTAATTACCAATTAAACCGCTTAGTGCTTTACACCCCACCCATACAGAAACAAGTTTTCTGTAATTCGTCTTAAACTAACCCTCGAAGGTGTTAACAGATGCAGACAGCTTCCTCATTGGTTGGACGTCTTTGGCGAATATCACAAAAAGTATTGACCTGTCACCAAAATGAAGGCCACTTTTATATCTCAAACCCAGGACCCCTATGTGGTTATTTTCCGAGGGTTACTGAACACCCTGTATATAAAACATGTCAAGAGCACGAAACACCTACTTTGGATTTTTCTTAAAATTTTTATGAGAAATCTGTTATTGGGATTGACGGAAAGTTTTCGTTTGTTCGTAGGGGAAATTTAAAGATCGGAGACCTGAAAGGGTGTTCCAACAGACCTCGGTTGGTGGGAGGGTGCTCGAGCCCGCTCAGCCCCCCCCCCCTAGCCTGCACGCCTGGATAAGGTGACAGTTTCTTAGAAAATTGTTTTTCATGAAAACCACCCGTACGTGTCCAAAACACTTACTCTGTCCCTAACAAAAAAATCGACTGAGATGGAGAAATGACAATTTTCACCCATGTCGCATAAACCGTCGTCATTTCATCAAAAAACAGTTTAGGCCACCGGCACAGAAATTATAAATCACTTACCAAAAAATAAACCATTGTCAACCATTAGGTCCTGCAACAATTTAACCGAAGGGTGGGGGGTGGGGCAGAAAGAATTGTGAGTTAATGACCTCTCACATCAACACCAGCAATTAAGTGCAAGAGGCGTGAAACCGCAATTTTTCCTTTCTGCCATACGTTGATCGATGGAGCAAAACAAAGTGACTTGCCCAATGACGCCCCAATCTCTCTGTTTTTTTTCTTTCCGAAGCTTCAATTTTTATTTAAAAACGTAGATGTAAAATCATGCAATACAAGGTCTTTCCTTCTGTCATAGGTTGAATTATAAATTCAGATATAAAGTACAACTGTTTCCACATATCATAATGAGGCGCGATACCAGTGTAAAGTAAAACGAATGAAGTATTTTTTAAAATAAAATTACAAAACGCGCATGTACACATTTTATTCTGATAGAGTACGGTTGAGGTTGGAGAGTATGGAGCTCTTGATACTTACGATGCACATTTTAGCCATTTCTCTGTTAATACTCTGTATTTTATCTAATTCCCTGTTGAGCGTGTTTTTATTTTATTTATTAGTAATATCGGTATGATTTCAGATTGCGCCCAGTGCCCTCCCCTTTTTTCTGCGTACCCACAGTCTGGGGTTCGATTCCCTCGGCGAAGAAAAAATAATTAGGATTCTTCCGAAAATTAGCTTTTCATTTATCATTACCTTAGCTATTCTCCTGTCATAAAAAATTTATTTGCAATATGCATGTGTAGGTATAAGTTTTGATCAAAACAAACATCACCACGCCAATTTGTAGGTATTCTTTATGTGGAAATAGATCTAAATTCAGATTTAAACTCGGCATTTGTATATTCCGTCAATTGCGCTATTATACACATATTCGTAATATAAGTCAAAACTATTAATTGTAAATGATATCGTGAGACACTACGCAGAAACTGATAACCAAAATATAATCGTAGTTGAAACACTGGCGAATCCAGCGCGGGGCGGAGAGGGCGATCTCCCCTAGCTATATAGGAAAAAAATAAAGACGATGAAGAATATTTTATGTGTTGTTTGTTACAACTGTAATAAATAAAAGTCTTACACTAAAGTCTCCAAATCTTGGAGAAATGCGATCAAGACGTTTTTCCACGAATCTACAAGCTACTCGCCTTTCAAACTACGTTTTCAGTAAGGGTTACTTCAGCAAAACGTAGTTTTTTATCCTTGAAGCGCCGTCAAACTTGGCTTCGAACGCGGATGACAGAAGAGACTTTTAATACACACCCACAGAGACATTCATATTGATGTAAAAAAAGGTATTGACAAATTTTCAAAGAAACCAAGATGGCTCGACTTTGCACTATAAACTTCAAGTTTTTTAAAAAGTCGCTTATTATAAAAAAAGTAAAATAATTACGATGTTTTTGTAGTTTAAATTTAAACTTGTTCTATTAATTACATTGTAAATTATCGTTTTTGGTTATTGTATATGTCTCCTTTACTAGGTTATCCTTCTGTCATACTTGACTATAATCTACCCTAAACCATATAGTTTAATTAAAGAAAAGCCCAGCTTTAATTCATTGTCGTAAATTAAATATTTTGGTGAGTATAAAGCAGGGTTGTCCAACCTTTTTGGGTAGCGGGCCACTTAAAGAATTTTCACGGATCTTGCGAGCCAGCGGTTTCTTAAAAAAAAAAATTGAAAAAAAATAACTTACACTGAACAGCCTCCCTTTAGAGTTTCTTCCAGTTATTTGTGCGTGTATTTGCGATATAGAAAGGTCACCTATGGTGTCTCCATTATTTCCGAAAGAAATCTAATATTTTTGTTTGGGAAACTTTTTTTATTTCAAACAGTTGTAGGCGGGCAGAATTAATATTATTGGCCCGCGGGCCGTATGTTGGAAAACCTTGGTATAAAGGAAGGCTAGTAATATAACAACATTTACCTAAACTATTTAATAGTCCAAAACTAAAAAAATTTCCCGGTAAGGGCCCCGAAGCCGCCCCCCCCCCTCCGTCATAAATAAAGGATCCGCCCTTGAGTTGAAATATCGACTTCAACTTCCACTTCGACTAACTATATTATTTAAAAACAAATTACACACAAACGCAGTTTAATTTGAGCTGGAGATACATTTTACAATTGTTTCGGTGGAAAATCAAGCGTCCACCATCGTCAGAAAATTTGTCCAAACTACGCTTGTATCTCCAGCTCAAATTAAACTGCGTTTGTGTGTAATTTGTTTTAAATATTATTTTGCGCAGTGTATCGCTCATATTTCTCTCATAACTATATTGTGTTTATTACTATTAATTACGTTTAATCAAACTGGTAATGAAACAATGCTTAAAAGTATAACTTCAATTCAATAAAACTTTGAAAGGCGTATGAGGATAAAAGGTATTTTTGATAACATTAATAATTGTTTTAAAGATACTGCTGGATTTTCTTCTAACAATTGCACTTCCATAGTCTCATCTGTCTTTTGGACGAAACTCCATTATTTCGTCTAAAACAACAACAACAACACGACACAAGTAAAAGAGGTACGAGTTATATTATTTTATAGAACACCATTTGTGTGTTAAGAATATGAAGTAGAGCCTGGTGAGGGGACGTATATAGTTAAAAATTCGTAGTGTGGACGTTGGCTCCCGGTAAGAAGCGTTGAGCTGAATTGAGTACATTTGGAATATTTTCTTGAACACTCAACTCTGAACATTTGATTAGCTGTAGCACGCATGTTAATGTTTGTTTTTTTTGTTTTTTTTCGTATTAGGTATATAAAATTTATTTTTACAACGAAGTATTTAAAAATATAATTACTACTTTTTTTTTTAAAAACGAGCAGTAGGGTTAAGAGCATAAAAAGTTGCAGATTATGTAAATTAAATGATTAGAGAATGTTTCCGGGTGGGGGTGGGGGAGATATATTGTATTTCTTTAATTCTTAGAGTTTTGATGACTGGCTTTCAAAGGTACAGGCTGATGTTAAAGTCCGGCAAAAAGAATTTCACGTTTCTTGAATTGTGGGCGGATCCATTCCCCACGCAGAAGCTAAAGTGCGTGAACTATTTGACCTGTGACCTGAGCGAGCAGGGCGGAAATACAGCCTCTTCCATCCCAAGAGAATGAAACTGCGTTGATTTATTTTCTGTCTGAAATGCTATGCGTTGTGTTATTCGGACATTTTTTGAAAATGAAGTTTTGTTTCTTACAGCAGGCGCTCCTTCCACATGCATATGCGATACATTTTGTATCTTTCTATTGCGTTTTGCTCAAAGTATACTTCTTTTTATATATATATGTCTTTTGTCGTCAGTGCATTCTTTACATTTAATGTAATTCTAAGAGAAACGAAAGATCGGTTTCTCGTTCGTCCATGCCGGGATCGAAATCGCGTGTTTGCGAAGCAATGGGGTCGTTCCTTCTGCCTTGGTTGCGCCTCGCGCCTTTCCCGTCTGACGGAGGGAGCCAGGCGCGAACATTCCTGTAGCTTTTTACGAAGGTCCCCTATGAGGTTCGCGGGCAAAGGCGCTGCCGTCGTCGTCGTGCTGGGCTGGCAGTGGTGATCCGTTACGCACGCTCCACGGAACCCGCTTCTGCTTTTCCATCGTCGCCTCTTGCGCGTTAGTTCTCCAGTGTTATATCCCGAATCCTTCCCTCATTTTCACCTTCCCGGAGAGGGCTCGCCAACCTATCTCTGGGGCCCCATTGTGATCCGATGGCCTGAGAGAGGACAGGCGAGCCTCGGACCCACCAGGACCATGGTTGCTCTTGCCGCCCTCTGCGGGCCCCTAGACCTGGCTACGGGCTGCCACCATCAATACCATCACCTTTGCTGTTGTGGTCGCCGGCGGAGGCGTGGGTCACCTGCTGAAATTGGAAGCTAGTGGACTTTCTGCTCCCGGTGCAAAACTTTTGAGTCCTCGACTCGAGATTGTTACCCGACGGGTACGGACAAAAGAAAGTAACTATAAGTGTGACTCCTCGTGCTCCGATGCCCTTCTACTTTTTCGCCGATGAATGATGTCTGTATTCCGTTTCAAAGTTGCTTTGCTCTTGCCCTTCGAACTTCAGAGCTTTCTGTCACACAGAGATACAGCCCATAGAATAATGCCTCGTCTCTTCATGTGATACTATTCCCTTCAGCGATCCGCGAGGTTTGGTGACCGCGCCGAGCGGCGTGATATTTTTTTCGCATGTGGCCTTAATCCATCGCAGTGAGCACGCTTCACGGCCAGTACGGGTGCATAGCCCGCGCGATCCAGCCACCCGTCCGATCGCCGACCGAAACCATTGACCGTTCCGAAGCCGCATCGGTGCTCGTCGAATACTTTTCGGGCCGTCCGGTTTCGTCGCGGCCGCTCCCCGCGGGGGGCGGCGGTGGTTCGGGGACACGTCCCCCGTGGATGGACCAAAGAGACTCCATCGCTATAGCCGAGCATAGCTTCACCGACGACGGACCCCTGCCGCCCCCGGAACGCTGTGAAGAGCCGGACGATTTGTGTGGTGCCCGCCGCAGACGTCTCTTCCACCTTTCGCGCAAACCTTTGGTTCAACTCAGCACCGTGGTGCTTTTTCTCATCGCTATCTTCATCATTGGATTCATCGTACTATCGCCTCTTTTTCATTATTTGCTCTGATTCAAAAGGAACCAGGTAATTATTTATTGTTGCGCCGTGTCCCAGAACGGGGCAACTGTGTGATTGTAGTGTCCGCTTCACTGTTTACAAATGTTATAGGAAGTGAAACAAATTATGTATAATGGGCAAGTGAAGGTTGTCATATCCTTTGCATCCAGTTCTCACTTGTCCCTCTGGGGGGAAAAAAAAAGTCCACATACATATAAAGGGGATTTAGGTTCACACAATTTTAAGTTGGCCCTTTCCCCTTCAGAAAAAAAAAATTCATTTATCAAAATTATGGTTCAATGTTTTGAGCGTACATTTATATAGTTTACCGTATTGATATTAAGAAAACAAAAAGATCTATAGCTCACTTTTAAAGAAAATATGTACAGTGTGCTGGAAAAGGATGACCATTTTTTATACTTGTCATTACGTTTTCCACATTTATCTATTTTTAATATTTTATCTTGTTAAAAATGAAGGGAAAAAAATGTGGTTGAAGGATTTTTGGTTTCATACACAGAACCAGGGAGAACATTTTTTAATTGATATTTTAACAATATTTCGTAATGAGAAACATAAAACAGGAT
The DNA here is from genome assembly GCA_006491805.2 of Dysdera silvatica. Lineage (NCBI taxonomy): Eukaryota > Metazoa > Arthropoda > Arachnida > Araneae > Dysderidae > Dysdera > Dysdera silvatica. The sequence goes on from QLNU02015360.1 coordinate 11,742,065, forward strand.
AAAATGTGTACTTAAAATTAAAATATCAAAATTCTGTTCAGGAGGTTTATTTATATTTGTACATATAATATATTTACGAAATTTCAAGGCAATAGCTTGAATCGCTTAAAAGCCGTAGAATTTTGAAGTTGAAAAAAATTGTAGAAATGGAATTACGAGTAAATTGAACTTAAATTTAAAAATGACCTATTATTATTATTATTATTATTATTATTATTATTATTATATATCATTAGTAAAAGTTTCGACATGTTTCACTTGACTTGCAAACAAAATTTTGGTCTTATTAGATTTGTGAAGATTCATATTTTTTTAAGCAAATAATTTTTTCAAGTTTGGTCATTTTTTGGGGGATAGACCCTCCCCCTAGTTATTTAAAAGAGGGATACGAGATTCCAGGAATTAATGAAAATAGCCTTAGACAGTTGTGTTTTAACTTTAACTGGCCACTCGTGCCTTCCATTGAAACAAGACCCACTTGTCTGTTGTTCTCTTCATGGGATCTTACTTTTTAGGCTTAACACGACTTTTTCTCAACGAATTTTAGTAATTGCACGTTTTAAATGTAACTACATACTAGGCAACTAACTCTAAGGTATCAAATGAAATCAGTGTGTTAACAATGCATCGAATAGCTGGATGCATGCAACTCGAAATCTTCCTATTTTTTTAATAAAAAAAACACTCAACGTCTATCAGTTAAACCCACCTCAGTGCGATGATTTTTTTTGTAATGAATTTGTAACGTTTATACGGACTTTCGGTTGATCCTCACAACTCTGTTGTAAAAGCACTTTATAATTGAAGAGTCCTGTTTTGTTTTCAGAACCTTAGGAAATTATTGCAAATATCGCGATAAAAGATTATTAATATAATATTATTAATATATATATATAATCATTAATATATTCAATAAAATCGGAAGATACGAGTCATTCGAGAATCACCCTTGTAGTGGTTGGTAGACCGCCAATATTGATATTTGACAGAAGAGTTTGCCATTAGGAAAGTGCAGTATCCTTAGCACAAAGGAAGTTCGCGATTTTTTTTATTACAGCGAGAACCAAGATTTCTTTGTAAGGGCAGAGCAGTCTTAACCCGCTTCCCCCACTGGCGCAGAATGACCAGTGTTGTCCTTGCGCCATAAAACCACCAGCAACCAACTTCTTCCCCCACTCTTCAAAACCAACTGACTAGAATGATATTGATTAGAAACTTTTACGGCGTTGGGAGAAAAAAAAATTGTCCATATAAGTATTTAATTCGCATATAGGTTAATTCAAATTTACAAAACAACTTAGTATTTACAATTAAAGCCTTTGAGCCCGGCGGACTGGGTTCGACTCCAAGCAAGGTCGCCTAACTTGTAAATAATCGTAGGTCTGAGGTCCGATGAAGCCTCCTGGTCTCGTCTTAGGTAGCTCTTGGACTCTAAACGAGCCTCGAACTTACAGGTTTTTAAGTTCTTTCGAAATTTTACATTTGTTTTGTGTAAAATTAAAGCAAAATCCGTTTTGATAATTCGTCAATTGGCAATTCTGCAACTGTGGATTCAATCTTATTTCCCTTTTCAAATCCAAAGACCATGATGTGTATGCTATATCCGGTGTCTCGCTAAATCCGTTTTAGAATTTAAAATTTTGAATTATGAAAATAAATTATGTATATGCAACATATGTGCATGCACAATGCCTACCGTAATATCTAACTTTAAATTTACTTAAAATTTAATGAACGTGTTATATATTACCATTTGAATTTCAGTACAATAAGCAAAAAAAAAAAAGATATAAACTTGCATTAGTAATTATTTCTAAAATATTGCTTATTTGAAAATGCTTAAAAAACAGCCTATAGTTATATGCTTCGTTGTGCAGTATCTGAGTTTACTTAGTTTTCGCTGTAAATTATTTAGCACGTTAAATACATAGTCATCTGTGCAACACATTGCCACAAAGATGCTTTTATTGTGAATGAAAGGGGTGAGAGTTCGCATAAGAAATTCTAGAATTTTAAGTGCTGGGAAGTTCATTTCATCATGTTCTTGCGTCTCAGTAAAAAAGACATTATCGATCACTTTTTTTTTTTGTAAAATTCTCTACATTTTGTTTAAAAAATCCCGTCATTTTTTACTCGTTAATTCCGGGGTTATCAAAAGTTTTGTTCGTTGAAAACGATTAAACTGTACATTTCACTTAATTATTATACCAAATAAAATTTATTATTGTTGCACCGTTTTGCTCCATTGTACATTTATTGCATTTTTACCTTTGTATGTTGGATTTATGTTATTCTTAAAATTGTATACTCATGTTTGTAAAAATTGCAACACCATGAAGGACTCGTCCGAATTGAATGAAATTTAATGTACAAACGACCTGTGTTGATACAAATAAACGATTAAAATTACAAAGCAAAAAAACAATATTACATGTCGAAAATCAGTATTTGGTGAAGCCACCACGCGCTGCAATAAGTGATGCTATACGACGTGGCATGGAATCAAACAGATGTTGAATGTGTGCCTGAGGAAGAGCATTCCAGATTGCTTGTATGCGACCCCAAAGTTCATCTGTAGTAGCTATGGGACGAGGATCACGAGCGAGACGCCGACCAACGAAATCCCACACATGTTCAATCGGCGACATATCCGGCGAATAGGCAGGCCAAGGAAGAAGCTGTATCTGTTGTGATGAAAAGAAGTCTTGTACCGGTTGCTGTTAAAATTACCCACAATTCGTAGCAGCTGAGATCATCCATAATACGCAATCGCACCCCAGACTATAACGCTGGGGGGTTCGTCCACTATGACGTTGGATAACGCACTCCGGAAGGTGGCGTTCACCGGTATAGCGTCTAACACGGATGCGGCCATCACTGTACCCCAAATTAAAGCGGGATTCATCAGAAAACACCACTTGTTGCCAATCAGCACGCCAGTCTCTATGTCCATGAGCCCATTGTAGCCGCAGGCGCCGATGGTTTTGCGTCAGGAGGATCCTGTATAAAGGAACTCTTGCACGCAGTCCACGGTGCAGTAGACGCCGACGAATTGATGAAGCACACAATGATACACCTGTAGCAGTGCACCAACGTTCTGCCAACTGTCCAGATGAAGCAAAACGGTCCGTCACCGCCATGCGGACCAGGTGTCTATCATCCCGTGCTGACGTCACCTTTCGGCGTCCACTCCCGGATTTCCGAGTTGTCTGGTTCTCTTGAACCCACTGCTTCCACACTCGCATCACTGTGCTGCTGTTACGCCCCATACGAGCTGCTATTGCACGATAAGAAAACCCTCCTTCACGAAGGCCGATCATTCGTCCCCGTTCAAACTCCGTAACTTGCTGAAATGTCGCCCTCTTTCGTCGTAGAGGCATAGTGACGTCTCATGTAACGTTTACCACTAGCAGATAGCCATACACGCCCCGCTACAGCCCTCTATTTATACGGATCCATCAGCAGTTCAGAGGGCGCTGCTCAGCCCACGCATGCGTGATGACTCTGAAATTCTAATCATTTGAATAGCATACCCTAATTTGCATTTCCTGAAAGTTTCAGCTCAATCACATGATTCCTTCATGGTGTTGCAATTTTTACAAACATGAGTTTATATACGGTCTCACCTTGTCTGGCGCAGAATGGCCCTTGTTGTCCTTGCGCCATAAAAATACAACCAACCAACCAAAATCTACAGCTTTCTCTTTAAATCAGGAAATTCATTAAATTCGAGCATATTATTTATTTATGTGTGTGTGTGTGTGTATATATCTTAGAAAATACACTCTGACTGAAAAATGCATATTGAGAAAATAGTTTACCAACGTGTTTCCGTATTGAAAAGTTCAATTTACTTTTCTTGTGCATACCGATGACGATTTTGACGATGAACCTCTTATTTAAAAAAATTTGTTAAAACTCGCAGGCGTTAGTAGAATTCGTAGAGGCATTTAGATAGATTGTAACACAATAGAAAGAGGAAACAGCTCACGAGTGTGCTATTGGAAAGGAATAGATTCCCTCAATATTGTTTTTTAATAATTGTAAATTCTAGAATTCGTATTCACTAATTTATTTTGTTTCTTATAGTTTGCAAATGACACTACTTGTTATAACCGGCCATAATTCACGTGTCTTGTGATTTTTCCTGTAGGAGAGTTAAATACAGTGAAACTCTGATAAGTCGATTTTCAATGAGTCGAAATTTTCTACAAATCGAATTAATAAATAATGAATAAGGCCCGGAATGTTTTAACGTACATCTTTAATTATGTCCTAGGGCGCCTAAAATGTTGCCATACTGAATGAAGATGAATGTTGCCATACTGCAAGGTTAGTTTAACTGTACTAGGCTGGCAATTGATTGAAGATCAGATTAAAACAAATATTCTAAAATTCCACATCATTTTCTCTCAGCGATAGACATGGGTCTATCATCGATAAACTATCCGTAATAGATAACTCGCAAAAATTTATAAGTGCTGTCCAACATCTTTTGTAGCTCTGGGAAGGACCCTTTTGGCTATATAAAAGATCTTTTACATGATAGACGATGAAACTGAACTGTTTAGAACATCGAGAGAGAGACTGTGTTATATCGTCATAGAAATTGTACTGTATAAAACGTACGATTTAATGTACATCGAATTTTTCTACTCGGCAATTAATAATAAACATATTTGTTTTAAAATGCGGGACATAAGATTTTCAAGCGTTAAAAAATTTTAAGTACATATTTATTCACTTTAGGTGCATGAATCATTTTAAGTGCATATATATATATATGGATACCCTGAGGTCCTTTAGTGCATATTTTAAGGTTATTTAGTGCATATTTTGAGGTTTTTAGTACCTATTTGCATGCATATTTGACTGGTTTTCTAGTGCATATAATCCGGGCTCTAGTAATGAAGAACACGTGTGTGTGTATGCATGCATTCATGCCTCTCCATCTCGAATTTTCGATAACTCGACATTTTTTTTGAATTCGGTTTCGACTTAACGAAGTTCCTTTTGTATTTTGGTATTGCGCAGCATCTTGTCCTTGTGAATAGTTTGTTTTCAATTTAAATCTTATCGTGTTGTGGTATTCATCGAAACCTATGTTTAAGATGTGTTGCTATGCAATTTTGTTGACATTTAAAAAAAAATTCCTTTCTAACTTTTCAATTGATAGCGAGCATCATTAGATAGCTGATTATTTCGATCTCAGTTTCCCCCTTTTTTATTATTTTTATTCTGTTTTGAATGGCGGCTAAGCACCGAGCCGAGTCTCCTAATTTGTTTTCAACTTGTTGATTTCACATTGTCGAAATTCAAGCGTCTCTTTGTGAAAGGGACGTTCTATTGAAAGGAATTGGAATGCTAGAATGTTCTCGATCATCTATTCGTTCATGGCCTTTTTTTCAGTCCGCTTCTAAAAGAAAAAATTTCTTCGAGATGCAATTTTTTTATTTACTTTTTTTTTTTATAAATAAATCATCGAATAGCACGAAACTTCTCCAAATAGCTTAATAAATAGACGTGTGAAACGCAGTGTAGAAATAAGGTATAGAAAGGAAATTCAAATTAAACTTTATTCAGACGAATGCACGTATTCACATGAGGTGGTAATGATGTATAATTCAATAGTTAAGCTGTTCCTTCTGAACAGCAAAGTGTAAAGACTGTGGGATTTGACATAGCCCCTGTTGCCAAGAATTGGATATAATTTGTGGAAGTCTACGACTCCTAAATAACATAAAAGAGTTGGTTGATTAATATAGGTATATGGAAGGTATAAATTATGAAATAAGTGATAGATATGATTCTCACCCCTTTATTACAGAGTTCAATGGACTATTGGATTTTGATAGGGAAAATTAAAATGTATTTATGTCTACTGGCTTTTCAAATTTACAAAAATTAGAACGAGTACCCTGCTCTGATCTCTCCTCAATCCCCGCTTTAATAATGGAGGGCCCCCTTTGCCATCAGGGTTGATGTTAAACAGTGTGCACGACTTTTAACCGCGACTTTTAAAAATTCCAAATTTTTTATATGACTGCATAGAAAATAACTTTTTGAGATCTACAGTCCCCCAAAAAGCGGGGGTTTTGTCCTGATTTACAAATTTGACCTTCCACAAAAGCCTGCTTTTTAATTAATAATAATACAATTTTTATATCAACTTTTAATAAAATTAAAATTTGAGCAGGGATTGGCTATTAGTATTTTTCACACATTTTTATTTCAGGATTTATATGAAAGTTCCTTTTTTTTCGTAAGTAAATAATTTTATTTTGTCGCCGAAGAACATCTCATGGAATACACAGCGAAAATTGTATTTTTGCCCACCTTCAGGGAATTCCGAAGTTTTAAGACAAAACGCTATAAAGATTAACCGGGGGCTTACCATAAATTGTAGAATTTTGTCGTTGGTTCGGAAGCGAAAGATAAGGAGAACAAATGTGTGTTAGGAGTAGAGTATGTTTATCAATTGCGAAGCATGCTAGTAATAAACTTTTATTCTCCTCCTTAGTTTTATTATTTTTTTTTTCTCTAGTATTTTTTTCCTTTTTCTTTCTTTCTTTCTTTCTTTCTTTCTTTCTTTCTTTATCTTTTTTTCTTTTTTTTGCCTCTACAATTTTATTTTCCTTTAACTTTCCGAAAATTTATTTTATCTTTTCCACTTTGCGTTAATTTTGCCATTTTCATTCTTATATACCTCTACTGCGTTCGTTTTCTTTTACTTTTTTTTCTTTTTCATATCAGATATAAAATTTCCCGTTTGATTTAACAGAATGTTGTATCGAGTCTTTACACCAGTTTGGCTAATCGTAATCGGCACGTCTATTGCGTTATTCATTGAGTTAAAAGCAGAAAGAAAGAATATAATGCATACGATGTAAAAAATAATATATAACATGTAATGAAAGAATATTAACATATGTTTAGAGTTAGGAAGAAAGCTTCATGGCGCGCCCCTAGATGTGTTGTGTAATGCGTTGGGCTATCATTCAAAGAATGCAGGTTTCTTTTCTGTAAGCATTCAGTGCTTGCCAGGGCTTTGTTACACCTCCGCAGTTCGTAGTGTTCTGCCTTAGGTGAAAGAGGTTCAGAGTCCACAGATAACACCTAAGTCCTGACTCAACGTGTACTTATGCCATTAAACACGAAAAACCAAACTGAGAGAGTTTTATAGTGTTTTGAACTGTATGCCATTTAAAGTAGAAAATAATCATTTATACTGTAATACGAAATTTAGATTTGAATCTCTTCTCAGTTAGGAGTATTTGAAAATTCACCAGTGCATATTTCTTATAACTTTAGGAAATAAAATGGACGCCACTTACGCGTAAATGAACCACATGTATCATGTGCTGTACTCATTGCTTTTAAGTTTTATTACTATAATTTCAGTATTTCATCATTTAGAGAGGCTCGCCAAAAATTAAGCACCCCACTTCAAGGATGATAGACTTCCTTCTTGTTGTGTTTATAGGAAAAAAGTTCAGCTAAAATTTCTTTTATCGAGCGAAAAATCGAAAACACTTTTAATCGAATAAGGTTTGCACTTTCCTGAAGCCCCTCTTTCGAACGTAGACGAGGTTATTGTTGCACAGCTGTCCCCTCCCATAAACAGTTGGTTAATCAATCATAGAAGCTATCGGCTGATGTGGTTCCACCACTGACAGGACGGTTGCAAACCCCGCAATTTAACCAGGGCGGTCGGTTACTGTATCAGTGTGTCAACCGTTGCGCCTTGCAAGCCAGCCAGCCAGACTGAACACGTGCTATTGTAAGTATCTGGTAAATTAAAAAAGTGCCGTAAATGTTAGAAAGAAGAAACTGGATTTGCTCAACACCTAATTACTGGTAAATGCAACGTTTATTGTTACGGTAGTTTTGTTGTCCCTTGAAGATCATTACCTGTTGATGAGTATCTCTTAAGATTACTTGTTTGTGGAGCTTTTGTATAACTCCATATGAGTTTTATGGTGTTTTGATATAAATTATATTCATCAATGTGTGTTAATACGGATGATGTAACTGGATGTCCAATTGCTCGTATGGCCTTTGGACGTAAACCGAAATCACCACCAGTTGGCTGGTGGTTATTTAGTGTGTTCTTTTCCAGTGTTTTTTTGTCCATTAACATTTTACGCCTTTTCTGTCGTAATTCTTTAAATTCTCCAGAATTGTTCTAAATTAATTCTTGCTTTGAGAATTCGCCATTATTTTTCACTCGGTAACCCACTTGGCTTTGTAAATTTGTTTTATTAATAGAAGATTTTTTTTTTTTTCGTTTTGTGGGAGTCGAATTTGCTGATACTGATTCCACATTAGAAAAAAATGCCCATGTCATCGTTATGGAATTTGGATAATTGGAATTTGGACGTTTGTTAAAGTAATATATTGCATTTTTGGCGGATATGATTGTCCAAGAAGTTAATGTAATAATGAATATAATCCGGTGATATTTAAGTGTAATGTAAAACACTTTTTTTCCTCGAATTGAGTATTAAAAGTTCTCCATTTTGAAGAAGAAACCTCTTAGAGAGAAAATATATATACCATGACTCTGTATTTACCATTCAGTCTATAATATTACTAATATTCTTTTTAGTTATGTTTCTGAATCTCCTCCACAGACGCATTGAACCTACAAAGTCATTTATTTCAAATCATCGATGATGGAGTGATAAACTGCCTTTGAGCTTTGGGAAATCAGAGCTCGAGAAATTTTCTTATGCACGTATGTCACCGAAATCTCCTAGGATTTATCATGAATTACCTGCCCTTTGCTTTTGCATCATTTTTCTTCACTAGTTTGTGAGAGGAATGACTCATGTTCTTTTAATCGGTTCATCGTGTAAGCGTGTGTTGGTTAAAGAAAAATCTATAATATAAATAATATAAACGAATATTTCTCAACACGTCATCATTGATTTAACATATTCTGTCTGCTTTCTGTTAATTCTCTTCATTAAACTTTTTTTTTTTTTAGATTGTGTCAAGTGCATTGTCACGAGATAAGGGTTGAATATTCTAAGTCTTGACACAACATGTGTCCTTAGTTACTTCTGTGCCATAATAAAATATAGGCTACAAGCAACTAATTATACTATGGTAGAAATCTTTTTTTTAAATTAAGAACAGATTATTGTTTTCTGGGTTCTAATGGTTTCTATTATTTCCGCTTTTATGTTTGTGATATCTCATAAATGGAGGACGTTATTTTTCCACCTCAGCGCTCCACTTAGCACTATCTCGAGTTTGCACCATGTCCCAAATTTTCTAACTTCCTTCTTTGGATTTCTCTCATTCAGTCGCAAACCTTGTATTTTTCTGTCCACCTCTTCCAAACATGCAATAATTACGTGTACTTCTTGGTAGTGTGATGGTATTAATTTCGTTTAATGATGGTTTTAGTTTCGTTTAGTGAAGGTTTTAAGTTTCGTTTCATGACATAATTCATGTCCCCATTTCCTGCTATTTCTAACTATGGTGTATGTTTATAGACATATTTTCATTTAATTTTCCTTAGCATAATTGACTATTATTATGGGCTTTACTCCTGTACATTAACGTCGAAGGAAGTTCTATGCGGGCCGCTTTCGGCCGTTAGGTTGTGAATATCTTCATTTTTTTTAAACTGACGTCAGACGCTTATTCCTCTAAAGCAGCAGTTCTTAAACTGTGGTCAGCGGACCCGACCCTCCCAGTGTTCTACAAAGGTTTGGAAAAATACTTAGACAAGAGCATTTACTCGTTAATGCTAAGGATAAATTATGGGGAAATGAAAATTATACAAATTTAAAGTGTCTATTTATTGAGGTAACAGAAATTGAAGTAGACAAGCCGAAAATGTACATATGGCTAAGCATCTCCGGTTTTCACAGCAGTAATACGCATGTTTTGGCTGAGAACTGTCTAGGCTGGGGGGGAGCGCTTGATGGCCTTTCGTGTGACTTTGCACAACAGTGCCAACAAACAAAAGCCGCCTTTGCAGCTATTCAGAATATTTTGATGTTTGCGTTCTTGGAAAGTCTTGTATTACTTATAAAAAATTTTCTCGTCCTTTGGAGTATGTTTTCGAAGAAAGTCGCATATAATAGGATTGCAGGGCTCGCATTTGAGTCAATCTAAGATTGTTAGCGAAGACTTCACAGTAATCGCGAGTTATTTTTGGCCGGGCCTTTTCATATTGTTGTTTAAGAGTAAAATTACTTCTAGATATTTCCGAGGTGAATTTTGTGCTTGTCTTTTGACCTAACATGGACTGCTGGATGAATTTGGAACGAAAAAGTTGTAGATTCCGATGATGAGGGTGCCTCGAGTTCTAAGCAATGTGAACCTACCAGTCTTCTTAGAACTTTCGCCTTTATAGCAAGGAATATTTTTGTCCATGAGTTCCACGTGTTTAAACCTAGAAGACAAGCAACTTCCACAGTGTGTGTTATATTATGACGTATTGTCCAATGAAGCCATGAAACCATCGAAACTGCGAAGGCATCTTGAAACTGAACACATCACAAAGAGCATTGACTTTTTTAGATGTAAGGAGCAGGAGCTTCGTGAAAGCAAGAAAATTGTGAAAAGGTCTACAAGTGTGTGCAATAACGCGAATGCCGTGAGGGCGTCGTTTGAAGTTGCTAACCTGATATCAAAAACTGGAAAACCTCACACAATTGATGAAGAACTTGTAATACTAGCTCCAAAAAATTATGGTTTCTGCATTGATCAGTGAGAAAGCAGCCAAAGATCTCTCTTTGATACCGTTATCAAATGATTAAGGAGCAGTTATTACAAAGAGTTCGCATGTCCCTCTATTTTGCTTTGCAACTGGATGAAAGCACAGATATTACAAACAAAGAAACGCTGATGTGCTACATTAGGTATGAACATCTCAAGAGTGTTTATGAGGACTTACACTTCATCACCTATTTGATGCACACTACAGCTGAAGTATTTTCCAGCTTAAACGTGTTTATAACATCTCATAATATGGACTCGTTGAGATGCGTTGGAGTTAGCACAGATGGAGCACGAGCAATGTCGGGAAGGCTTACTGAATTTGCAGCACGAATAAAGGAAACCGCCCCATCAGCAACATAGCTCCATTGCTGCTTACGCAGAGATACACTAGTGGTCAAGAAGATAACAGTAGAGCTTAAACATACCTTAAACGAATCAGTCAAAATTGTCAACTTCATTAAAAACAAGTCACTGAATTCAAGACTTTTTGAGCAGCTCTGCAAAGAAATAGATAGTGGATATCATCAGCTTTTGTTTCACTGTGAAGTTCGCTGGCCTTCACGAGGTAAAGTTTTGTCTCGGTTATGGGAATTAAGAGACGAAATAAGACTATTTCTCTTGGATAAGCAATTTCATCTTAGCGATCGTTTGAATGGTTTTTCCTGGTTAGTCAAGTTAGCATACTTATCAGATATCTTCATCCATTTGAATAATCTGAACACAAGTCTTCAAGGAGAAAAAACAACCGCCTTTTTAGTTGAAGACAAGATCGAAGCAATGATTAAAAAGTTGGAGTTGTAGCGTCAGCGCATACTGAATGGAAAATATGAGGAAACCTTTCTAAACTTCTCCAATTTTCTTCGTTCCACGGAAGAAGAGTTGTCAGAGAACGACAAGTCACTCTTCGCACAACATTTGAAACACTTGCGGCAGTCGTTCAGAGAATATTTCCCTGCGCCTGATGCAAGCAAAAATTGGATCAGAGATCCATTTTCAGTTAGAGTACATGAAATAGAAGGGCTTACAGAAGCAGAAGACGACCAGCTCATAGAGTTAACAACGGGCGGTGCTCTGAAAATGCAGTTCAAACAAATGACACCTGCAAACTTTTGGGCTTGCATACAGGATGAATTTCCAGGGCTATCAAAGAAGGCCATGAAAGTATTAATGCCTTTCGTAACAACTTACTTGTGTGAAAAACCATTCTCTACTCTCATCTATCTTAAAAATAAGTACAGAAGCCGTTTGGAAAATGTTGAATCCGAACTTAGGATTCAGGTTTTTAGTATTAAGCCCGATATATCACGACTTGTCAGTGAAATGCAGCATCATCCCTCTCACGGGAAATGATTAACAAGTAGTGTTGTGCCATCTCTTGTTAGTATTCATTACTAACACGTTCGCTAACTACGAGAATACTCGTAATTGGCATGGGAAGCTAAAATATTATTTCATATGCCAACTAAGAGTATACTCGTGTGAATTTATTTATTGCTAAAAGTAATCCGTTATATCTATATTTAAAAAATAAAACAACAGAAAATAATTTAAAAGCATGAAAATGCTGATAGGATCTTGGCGCGTGAGAACGGACACACCATATCAACTTCGCTGCTAAAGTGTTAATCCAAAAATTGTATTTTATATACCTTCGATTAATTGGATGTAATTGTTACAATTAACATTTACAATAAAATGCAAATAAAATTAAAATGTGTGCGTAGATTTAATGTTCCTTTCTTAAATGATGAAATCAATGATGACACACCAGAAATAAATATGTATGATGCAAATTCCAGACTTCGGGTTAATTCTTGGGGGTCCGCTGACCAGGAAAGTTAAAGAAGCGCTGTTTTAAAGAGTTAACGCAATTTCTCTAAGAAATTTCTATTTCAAAGGAAGTTCTTACTAAGAATTTTAGCGAATTTTAACGAACTTTAGAATTAACTGGATCTGTAACCAAAAACCACCAACAGACAAACATTTTATTACAAATACAATAGGTTTGCTGCAAACCACTATAAATGGTTACGTGGTAGATGCACACGTGGTTTTTGCACGTAACTGCTCTCAATAGGGTGTTTAGGTACTTCCAAAGGTCAGTTTTGCACCTGAAGTATACTTAAAGTGGTTACCTAAAGTATGGAATAATAATGAGTATATCTATTAAAATTCGTTAGTTTTGCTTTGTATACTTCGTACAGTACAATGATTTGCAGATCTTTCCCTCCCACTTTTACCCTAGGCTAGATAATGGGCAAAGCTTTTTTTCGCATTGGCGGTTTTACGATTTTTTTGTTTTTTTATTTTGATTGTTTTTTCATTTTGCTAATTTCATTATAATTGTTTCATTTTATTTTCATTGCACTTTTTAATATTATTTCGTATTTTAATTTAATTGTATCTTTATATCTCTTGTTCAGGGTAAACTGAACTTGTCATGATCGAGATTTTCATTTAATCAAATTTAGCGATATAGCGTAAGGAAATTAGGCGTTTTTCAGGTCATTGAACATTTGAAAATCACTTATTTTATGTTATTCTTTCATCTAGTTGAATGTATTTCCTCCGTCTATTTTATCCCCTTTCATCTAACTCCTTTCTTATTAAATTCAACAAATTTACGGTTTCGTCTTTTAAACACTTGATTGAAATTTGATGATAAATTGTTTTTTATATATGAGAGATAATTACCCTTCATTAGGGTTAGCTACAGACAGGGCGAGCTACGGCCGTCTAGCTCAGTTGGAAGAGCCCTTGTCCGGCTACCAAGAGATCGTGGGTTCGGTTCCCGCCAGGCACCGTGAAATCATTCTTTTCTTTGCGAGCAATTTTCAAAAAAATACACTCCTGTGGCTCTGTGTGCTGCTCATTTGACATTCGTGCTAACCCTGTGGAGGTTAATAATATCTCATATACCGGGCGAGTTTTTTTAACTTCGGAAATATCTCGAGAAATACGCATCGCATGAAAAAAAAGTTATAACAAACTCATATTTCCAAGAGGGCATCCAACCATAAAACCAGCCCACCCTCCCTCGGGGGTTTAAAATTTCAAATGGGAACCCCTAGATTTTATTGCAGATTCGGATTCTACGGAGAAAAACATGTAACTTTCGTCTGAAACATTTATTTTTATTCACGATCAGCGGCGCTGTAATAGACTTAAGTTTGTTAGTTTTTTTTTGATGGGAATTTCCATGTGTCATTGAAATGCTTCAAAGCTGATCAAATGTCGATCAGGCAGAACTTGTTTCCGGCATGTTCTCTCACCATCGTGTTGCTTTATTTTGGCGAGTCCTCTCGCCTCTCACTATCGGGGGTGCTCTCATCATTTTAGTAAGTGCTGGAAATGTTGGCCTTTAACTTGGATGTATTTTTTAATCCTCGCTTCAAATGATTGTATACAACTCAAAAGTGCGTCTGCTGTAAGTTGGGCGCAAGTATTTCTGATTCGCTCAATCATGTTTGCACGAGTTGTTGGCACTTGCTGGTAAACTTTATCTTTCAGGAAACCACATAAAAAGAAATCTGGAGATGTGAGGTCTGATGATCTTGCGGGCCAATTTATAGCAGACACATTTCATTTGAAGCGAGGACTAATAAATGCATTGAAGTTAAAGGTCAACATTTCCAGCACTTCCTAGAATGGTGAGAGCACCCCGATGTTGAGATGCAAGCGAATTCGCCGAAATAAAATATTCCGATTGTGAGAGAACATACCGGAAACAAGTTCTGCCTTGTCAACATTTGATCAGCGTTGAGCTATTTCAATGACACATGTGGGAGTTCCCATTAAAAAAAAAAAAAAATCGGTTAACAAATTTACGCCGATTAACAGCACTACTGATCGCGAATAAAAAAAAAAAAAAGTTTCGGGAAAAGTTACACACTTTTCCTTGTAGAATCTGAACCTGCAATAAAATGTAGGGGTTTCCATTTGAAATTTTAAACTTGCCCCCCGCCCCACCCCTAGTGCGCAAAGGGCGGGCTAATTTTATGGGGTTGGATTACCCCCACGAAAATATGATGAGTTTGTTATAACATTTTTTTCGTACTATGTGTATTTCTCGAGATATTTCGATGTCCCAAGTTAAAAAAAACTCTCCCGGTATAAAAAAACAATTTATCATCGGCTGTGGTGAGAAAAATTTCCCGTCTTTAATACTTGAACTAAAAATTGAATATTTGGCTGATTTTTACCAATTGTTCTGTTTAGTTTTGAATTCCATCTTCCAACTGCGTTATTTGTTCGATGACGCTGTCTATTCACGTTCCATAAGGCAATATCAAGTTCGGGATTGTCCGTCCACTACTCTACAAAATAATCTAAATATTCTAAGAGCTTTCACTCTTTTAGTGCAATCGTCATTGTTAGAATCCATGCGTCTTTAACTACATTTAAAGTTAAGTATGCCAAAGCATATTCTGCATAGCTGATGTGTACGGAGATGGAAGACTAGAATAATGTGGTCACTTTAGATTTCGCTTCTAATCATTTAACAATCCTATGTTTTGGATTTTTCTCCACAAACTTTAGTTGAAATGAAAATTAAAACCAGACGTTAATGTATTTTGTAATTCACGCTTGCTTGCTTTGATGGTGGACACTGTGAAATCTAATTTTATTAATTCCGGACTACATCCTGAATAATAGGTCCTCAGTTTATGAAACAGGTTACCATATGGTGGTTCTATTTTACCAGGTGGCATTGGAAATATTGCCGGACATACATTTGTTTCCGAATTTGAGCTGCAATAGTCTACATATATTGTATATAATTGTACAAATTGTTTTGGACAGTTTTTAAAAGTTCCATCGAAGAAACACTTTGAACCATTACTTAAGAGATTTTCTGCTACTTCTGTAGCAAATACTGAAATTCTTTTTTCCTTCACCAGTTAGAAAATCTACGAGAAGAAATCATTAGAAAGACAAATTACATTTTTTATTTTTTTATTTTTTTAAAAGGTCTAAAACATTCTGTAGATTTTCTGTTGTTCCCATTATTTTTCTTCGTTCTAAACACAAGGATGTCTTTGCGTTGCTGCAAACTGACGTTTCTCTAACGAGACCATATCCCTTTTCATAAGTTTTAGTAATTTCTTCCTTAAAAATTTTCCGTACAGGCGCAGATGTTTCTTCTCCTACTCTTTTTTTTTTTCAATTCTCCACCGTCCCTTCACCTGTTTTCGCGCTATATTGGGGATGCACGAATGATTTTTTTTAATGATAACTTTGTGCTCCAGATTTGTTTCCACCATTCCCATTTTTCAAACAAAACCACGATATGCCTCCTTTGCTTTGCCAATGCATTCTATGTTGGTAGCTATCTAATACCAAACAAGACGTGCATCTAGTCGTGGTTAATAATTCTGTGAATTTCACATATTTTTATAGTCGTCAAATTCTAATGAGTATAATAACGGTTAAGAAAGCACAACAAGGTTGAAAATTCAGCATCTCGACAGTTCAACATCTCGCACACCCAAAATTACTCAATAATGAACTATAACAATTCGTACACCGCCGTCTGGACCAATGTAAATTCAGCAAGTACTAGCATCCTTTTCGGAACAAAATAGTTAACTTCCTAACCCGTCGCAAATGAATAATTTCATTTCTGAAATGCAGTAGTTTTATTTTTAATATTACTTTGTAGCAACTTGTTAATATTATTTTATAGTAATTTTATATTATTATTTTATAGTAATTTTATATTATTATTTTATAGTAATTTTATATTATTATTTATAGTATATTAATATTTTTAAATTCATTTTTTCTTTTACAGTAATTTATATTAATTTTTATTTTATAGCAATTTATATTAATTTTTATTTTATAGCAATTTATATTAATATGTAGTTTCGGCAATTCACCGTGATGGTCTGGACCATTGGCGTACGCAAGAGGGTGTTGATGGGGGTTGTAAACCCCCCCATTGCGATGAAGTTTTGTAAAAAGTTATGCAAAGAAATATGTAAAAACATAGGAATATATGAGTTGTATCTCTGTAACCCCTCCCATTAAGCCTATAACCCTCCCCTTATGAACTTTCTGGCGCACGCTCATGGTCTGACCAAAGTAAATTCAGCAATCTATATTTCAGGACGGGATGAAGCAGTTCGCCAAGTTTCACCCATTCTTGTGTCAAACTGCCAATGATATATATATAGGTAAATGATAATATAATACGCCCCAGGCCTCACAATGGTTATGGGCCTGAACTTGGTAACCCAGTGTATGTTAGTCGTGTATTTGGCGGCCTATAAAATATTAATTGGTTCCTGAATTCTCATTTTGAAAAGCTTGAGAGAGAGAGAGTATGAGGAAATATACGTATTACTGATTATAAACGGCTTTTTACTGAAGAGTGCTCGCTTTTGAATCTTTTTCGTTTCCCCCCCCCAACACAGAATTACGGTAGTATAACTACCGTTATTTTACTTTGAAAAGGATTCGGAAGCTTGGCCGTAAAAGTCATTCAAGACCTGTGCTAAGTATTTGCTCTTTATTTTAATGTATAATTTCCTTGATCCTTTGTTCTTATATTTATCTGTCTGTCTGGACTTTTTTTTTAAAAAAAAAAGGGAACTGTTTCTTATTCGACCGTGTGTTAATCTTTTAAACACCCAAGTCAAAGTTTACAACTTGTCAACGAAAATACAGGAAAGCAAGGCGCGGATCTAGTTAAAACCATTCGCATTTTTCTGACTTGAATTGTAGATTTAAGTCGCAAGAGAGGATTTAAAGTTAAAGAAGCAACATTGTTAATTTGAACGAGATTTGCATTTTCTAATGTATCGTAAACAAAAATGTGATTGAAGTTTATTCTAAAATTTTCCGTTTACAGAAGTAACGGTAGTGTTTTAGGGAACTGCTATTCATTAAAAGTACTTCCAAATGAACCTCATTCGAGGAGCAGCAAAGAACTGAATGAATGCGTCCTGTTATTCTCAAGTCTGGAGACTGGTATATACAGAAGAATTTCCTGTATAAAGTTACGCTAAATCGTAATGCTAGCTTCGGCAAAAAAAGCTCTGTGTTTTTGATGGCTCAAAGGTATTACGTTGCTCCAAAATGGATGTAGCAAAAGCTGCATTTCAACCAGCATATTGCCCAACAATGTTTTTAAACAATTGTTTAAGTGTAAAAGCGTCTCATTGTGCTATCAGGTCACAAAAGGAAAGCTTCAAATTTATCACAACCCCTGTTTCGGAAGTCGTACGATTCGATATAATCGCGTTCCTGTGTTCGGTGCGTTTGATTTTTTTTTTTCCTCTCCTGGAGAGCTTTTTGCTGGAAGGAAAAAGAAGGCCCTTTTCGCGCCTTTGATGGACGGCCAAAAACAATCAGCGGTTGAAAGCTGTGGCCGACCCTTTCAAAGTGCGTGACCAAAACGTTCTGACGTAAAATTCGCTATAAAAATGTGACCCTGGAAATGGAAAAATAAATTATGGCTGGCTTGTTTGTTTGTTTGGCTTTTTTATGGCGCAAGAGCATCTGGGCTATACTGCGCCAAAAAAAATTATGGAAACACTCCAAAGGTTAGGCGAAAGGGAGTGAGGGGAAAAAAAAGTAGGCGGTAAACCAAATGCTTTCTTGCCAACAATCGTCCTGCTAGATGATAAAGTTTTTTCTTTTTCAATGATTCTATGCTTCTGTTCAGAATTCCGGTTAGTTAAAAAAAAAAAAAGAAAAATGGGGTGTTTGCATTGCCTCCGTTCGAAACGATATTCAAGGGCAATACGAGATAGGGGTTACTTTGTAGGGCCTGATAGTAGAAAATAGAACTATCTAACGAGTTCGGAATTCATGGTTTATAATGATGTATGTTCCGGATGATTATCTTGAATTTGCATGCGAGGGAAAACGGCCCGCTAGTCGTGTTTTGAGCGGTTTTGTTGCGCCACCTTTTTCTGTAAGCAGGAAATATAAAAGTTAATTGGGGGATATTAATGCATTTGTATGTATCAAATCTAAGCTACCTAAATATGCAGGGTTCCTAGGAAAGTCTGAATGCGGCCAATAATTTTTAAACGAAGACATCTTTCAACGGAAGGTAGGTATTGGTATGGTAAAATGACTATGCACTAACAGATGAGATGAACATTAGCGCCCCTGGTAGCGAATTGAGGAAGTTAAAAATTTTATTTCGAAAAATCGTGAAGGTGGGAACATATTTTCATGTAGAAAGTAGTAGAGTATCCTTCAGTTAGTAGAAAAAAATATACACGTACTGCCACAAAGTTGATTTTACCATGTTTGGCGCAGTATAGCCCAGATGCTCTTGCGCCATAAAAAAGCCAAACAATCAATCAACAAAGTGAGGTATCCCTGAAGTTTCAATACATCGCTTTCAGTTAATACTTTCTGGTATCTTAAAAGTTGAGTTTAAGTTCTTGTATGAAAGAAACCACGGTTTCACACACTATAAGAACGTCAACTCAACTTTCGAAATACCAGAAAGCATCGCTAGCGAATCCAAGGGAGAGGTCGATGGGGCAATCGTCTCCCACCCCGAGCCGGGATTATATCATGGAAAATTGAATGAAAAGCATAGGACACTTGGCTAAAAGTAGGAATCGGAAACAAATACCCTCCCTGAAAGATTTCCTCATCCGCCATTGGAAAGTATTAACTGAAAGCTATGCATTGAAATTTCCGGAACACCTCAGATTGTGGCAGTACATGTACATATTACATGTGAGTCGTATACATTTTCCTATAAATTGAAGGATGCTCTACAACTTTCTAATTGAAAATATTTCCTCATCTTCATTATTTTTCGAAATAAAATTTTTAACTTCCTCAATTCGCCACCAGGGGCGCTGCTGTTCATCTCATCTGATAGTGCATAGTCATTTTACTATACCAATACCTAACTTTCTTTGCAATATCTGTCTTGGTTCAAAAGTTATTGGCCGCATCCGGTCTTTCCTAGGAACCCTGTATATATAGAGAGAGAGCAAAATGCGATATTTGTCATTTAATCATGAACAGCCAGGGCCGGATTAAGGCTTCGTGGGTCCCTAGACAAATTTTTTATGGGCCCCTTGTATTATAAATTAAATCTGTGTAATAATCACAGTAGGATCCGTATATAACGAGGGTCTATGCTCGCTATATCCGATCGCTCGCTAAATCGGTTCTGGAATTTAAATTTTAATCTTTGAAAGTGAAGTCCGTTTCCATTCCCAATATGTGTAATAATGCTCTCCAGGTTTCCCCAGTAAAATATGCACATCGTCTAGAAATTGACAAATAAAGAACCAAAACCTCCAGTCGTTGTAATTTAAGAGCTACGAGATGAATTATTTTACACGGTGGGTTCCTGATTTCTCCATTAGGCCTTTGTAGTCTTGTCTTTATCGTTTACCGCCTCCTCACCATCAGTTTGTTCTGCTTGAAACTCCCGAGCAGTTAAATACGTTCTAGTGTAATAAACGGCGCATTTCTATTGCGTGATGATGGCTAGCTCTCACATATTACTGAGCAGCCTTAAAATTCTCGAAACAAGTAAAGCTACCGTGATGTAACGAGCTGCACATGATGCTAAACCATATTCTAAGCGCAAAAATAGACATTATGGCCTTTTGAAATGGCAAAAATATTTAATTTCAATATTTGAAAAGTTGGAACACGTGAAGGACTCGTAGTTTTTTTAATTTATTCTCCTTAGCGTCATTTACGTTGGCTAAAATCGTAAAGTGAATGAAATAGTGGTGTGAGAAAACGCAGATCTTCCTGAAACGACCTTTTCCGTAAAGAAACGGTAATGGTGTTTCTAAAGCTCGGATGGTTAATGGTTTTAATTTTTATTTTAAAAGAACTCATTTAATGGCTTTC
>QLNU02015360.1:11762756-11779470 GCA_006491805.2 Dysdera silvatica
TGTAAAATCAGTGTGCCGTCGACGCAGTTGGCTGAACCGACTTGTTTGTGTTATTACTGCCGATATGTCTCCACATATGACTACCCAGCCTCGTGAAGGCCTTTTATCTACCCTACTCGATGTGCACAAAATGTATAGCCAATGCTTATTAGGCTAAATTCGCGGAATTTTGAAAGTACACTCGCTGTGTGTACTTTGTGGCTAGTAAAATGTACGATAACAATACAATATCTGTCCTTGCGTCATACTAGTTGAACGAACTAACAAAAGATTGAAAAGACGAAAGTGGCCTTTCTAATCGAAACGAACAAACGTATTACGTCTGTAAAAGAATTCAGTATATTGGAAAAATGTCCTCTTCTGTTTTATTTTTTAAGAATGAAATGATATTGAATAGTTTTGTGATTGCATTTCCGCGTTGTATTTCGTTTCGTGGGCATGTTTTCAAAATGTGTTTTGTACAATGGCTGCTGGCGCTGCACTCACATATTCCGAACATTTTATGTCGCTGTTATGTTTTTCTCAAGGTATACCTTTCATTTGTAAGATATTATTACCCTTTTCCGGGATGAGGACTGCGTTTTCTTCTTCTAAACAAAAACAAACAAACCAAAAAATAAATAAATAAAAAAAAAGTTCTAGATTGAGTTAATTGTACGTTGGTGTCGAAAATTTTTCTGTACCTTTTCATTTATATTTTGTTTCAGGGAATTTTTCAAGTTTATGCAATTTTCGTGAAGAAACACATTGTGCGTTCGCGCAGACCTGACGCCTGATACCGTTAGCAGACGGGTTAGTCCATTGCAGTTTAGGGAAGGGCGTCTTGCCGAAACTGGTTTTTCATGCGGGAAAAACCAGTTCCTCCAAGACGGCCTTCCCTAAACTGCAATGGACTAACCCGTCTGCTAACGGTATCACGCGCCAACTGAGCGCGAATGCACAGTACCTATAGAGCCTTTTGCAGGGTATTCGGCCACATCGAAAACATGGAAAGGTTAAGGAGGTTTGAAATTTCAAATGCCCAAGTCAGGGAAATTTGAAATTCAGTGTTATAATAAATAGCTTATTAAATAATTTCTTGAACTGTCTTTTCGTACATCCTTGCATACTGGAAATTTCAAAAACTTAATTTTGACCAGCCTTCTCTAAAAATTAGTGTTTTGCACAGCAGAACGATAACTTGTATAAAATTATTAAGCCCATATGTTTCAGGAAAGAACGTTTTCCGAAAATAAAATTTTTTTTTAAAGTGTTTTTGTTAAAATACCTTATCTGTAAGCGATTCCGATTACACCAGTTTCTTTTCTCCGTATATGTAGTCAGGCATGCTTTTTAAATGGAATAAGAGACGAAACTGTGCTTTTACGATTATATAGTTGAAACCTTTTATAACGAACTCGAAGAGTTGTCGTTGTAAATTTTTAATTAATGTAAAACTTTAGTTTAAAGTAGTACATTTTGTTAAATACAATTTTTTGAATTTGTAAATTCACTGTAATTGAGTTATAAATGGCTTTGGGGTTTCTGTTAGTGGATTGTATGGTTGTGAAACTTGTTTTGTTTATGCAAATTTTTATGCTTTGTAATATGCTACTTACTGTGCTTAGCGGCTGGAAATCAGTTAAGATTTGGTCTGGAAAACCTTGGAAAAAGTCAAGGAAGTTTGAAAGTGAATTTGTGGCCAGACACCGTCTATTTACGAATATCCCCTGTGAGGGAGGCGTACTGTCAAAGACAAACGTTGGGAGCGGCTTGAGGTGATGATGCGTTACCTATGCTTCACATTACCTGCTTCTTAGTGCGCATAGTATTACCCCAAATTCTTCACTAGATTCAGAATTAAAGGGCATTCAACTTCTGTGAATGTAATTGATTGTGTTCAAAACGGACATTTCAAGCTTTTTATGTTCGTCAAATTTTTAATTGGCAATATTTTGTATCGACATTTAAATTCACAAATTACTCCTCAGTCAAGGGATTGTGTCAAGTGTTTTAACGTTTGCCGATAGAAATATCATTTCAATAGCTTTTAAATTTTCTAGCATTGGTATAATACTAAGTATCTCTTATTGTTCCTTTCAACCGTTTCCAGTGTCATGAGTTATTGATGTTTTATGTGTGTGTGTATAGCAGACGGAGGGTTTTTTTTTTAAGAGAAGCCACGAACTGCTTGACATAGTTACATAATTGATGAAACAAATAATAATTTCACTTATTGTTGTCAAAAATATTTTTAAGTATATCTTTTCTTAATTTTAAATTGTGGTTTCTTATTGTGAAACTAAAGAAAATTTGGCCGGGTTTCTTGTCATTTTGTTTAAATAGGTTTCCTCTTCGTAATTTTTTTTTTTTCACTTGCTGTACTATCAGTTGATATTCAATTCCTTTGTGATAAAATGCGTTTATATAATTTTCAAAAGTTCTACCGAGTCTTGTGAATGGGAGCCCGAGGAAGAGAAAAAAAAAAACACAACCCTTTAATGCTTTTTACTCACTTTTTGTGTTTTCTGCTATTTACTCATCTGAAACAAAAATAAGTCTCTTTTGCTTGACGATATTGATAACGCTATTGTAAACGAAAGGGTGAGGCACAGAAAAAGAGACAATTTACATGTGCCCGCATGATGAAGATTCGATTTGTTAAAATCCAGCTCCCTTAAATCGCTAACGTTCCAAAATCGGAACATATGGTTTAGGGTCTCCGTATGGTGTTTTTATATTTAACTATGAACCATTACTACATACCATAGTACCATATTTATTTCAGTGTACCATAGTACTACATTTCATATACTTTTTTATACGTATACGAAATGTTTTGTAATTTTCCATAACATTGGATTTTTGGCAATTTAAATTTAAAACGGCAACGAAAACGTGAAGAAAGAGTGAAGTTCTGAACATTATACAAATAAATTTAGTAAGTTTAGATGTTAAAGTTTAAGATAAAAAATATTACAAGAAGTCCTTTATACGCATAGGCAAAAATCGTAGCATGTAAAATATTGTTTACCTACACAATGTGTCGTCAAAACTCGTATTTCTATTTTGAAACATTGGCAAGTAAGCTATTAAGATTGCTTTTTTCCGTTTTCATTTGGATGTTGTACTCATTGAACTGTATGCCTTCCCATTAATTTAATCTTTAAAGAGGTTATTCAGATTTAAAAAATTTGGACTTTTAATTGTGATGTGCACATGTTTACTGTGAATGAAATGCAGAGGAGATACATTACTGTGACGTATTGTTTTTACATATGTGCGTATCTGTGTGTCTACTGTTCATATTCTAAAATACTAAATACGTAAATAATCAGGTGTACCGCAACAAATTAAATAATTGCTAGAAATCGGACTAATGCAGCTTGCATGTGTGTGATTTCACATTGCCACGTAAACGTAATTGCAAGCATCTTATCAAATTATGGTACTAAATAACGAAATGTTAAATATTAACCTACCTTTAATAATAATCACCATTAATTCAAGTTAATTTAATTTAATAAATGATTTTTACTTAATAATTTTCGACACCCAAGTAGAAAGAAGCTCAAACTAGAGCTGTTTTTTGTTTAGGAGAAAAAGAGAATGTCGAAAATTATTAAGTAAAAATAAATTCCCCCACGAAAACTCACAAAAAACTTTCCTTGGTGGCTTTGTGTGTTGACCATTATTTGGCAATTGTGTTACCTCTGAGAAGGGTAATAATATCTTTCATTAATAAATGATACACTGATAAACACAATTGACACAGATAGTAACCACATAATCTAATGTAGCTTTCAACCAAATAATCTAATGTAGCTTTAAACGTTTTTCCTTAGCTTTTTCGCCATCTTCCATGGAAGCTTCCACGGTTACTGTTACGAACGCTTCTCTGATTGAAGATATCGAAAAAGCTAAAAAGAAATGTTTAAAGCTACATTAAATCGTTACCAGCTGTGCCAATCATGTTTATTATTTATTAAGTGTATCGTGCAGTGAGTCAATCTTCAAGTTCATTAATTCAATCTTAGTTTAGTAAAATAGGAAGCTACGCTAAATTACACGCCACGCTGAAGTTGCAAAATGACATGAATGCAAAAGTACAAGTAAGAAAATAAGAGTATGAAAATAAACACATAATATCATAAAAGTATTTTTAATTCTACATTTCTAGTGCTGTTCCTTGAATCTTATCTATGTTTATCTTGAAGCTTTTAATAACTTGAAATTGTGAAAAGATGAGCGATGCATTGCGCAATAAAATATTTATCTAAAAAACGAAATACGCACAAACGCGTTTAATGTGCGTTGGAGTGACATTTTGCAATTGTTTCGGTGGAAACAAACGTCCACCTTCATCAGAAATTTGTCTAAACTGTTTGTCCAAACTGCTGGACAAACAGTTTAGACAAATTTCTGATGCAGACGGACATTTGTTTTCCACCGAAACAATTGTAAAATGTCGCTCCAACTCATATTAAACTACGTTTGTGCGTATTTCGTTTTTAAATAACTTTAAATTGTTCGGAATAGAGCACACAATTTCCGACCCAACAAACTTACGACCTAATAGCTCTCGAGATAGAGAATGTGGCTATTAAACCATCCTCCTAGAAAGGAAACTAAATATAAACGCTTAAAGCTAAAACTAAATTTAAAATAAAACCTAGCACTAAAAAACTTTGTCTAGCAGCATTTATTGGAGAATATACTAAAGTAGGAAAATGAACGTAATAAATTAAGTTAGGGAATTGCCTAATCTAGTTAACTGTAACCAGACTTGTAAATCTTCTCCGAGAGAATTCCCGTATAAACATTGTCAAGAATTAACGAATAAAATAGTTAAATGTTGTACTTGGTTTCTTATCAGAATTAAAAGACCTAATTCAACAAGTATATTACCATGGCATAAGAGAATAAACTATTACAAATTCTATGCAAGGAATTAAACTAAAAATGGAAATATATATATAATATAGTAAAAATATGTAGAAATAAAACTATGTATAAAATCATACACCAGTAGCATTAATCGCAGAATATACTAAAATAGCGCAAGTAAAATTATAATGGAGCAAGTTAAGGAATTCTAGATAATTTTGATTGTCGCAACCGCAAAGAGAATTTTTCACCTAGAAATATATTCTAGTATAGCAGTGTTCTCTAGAATAGCAATATTCTCTAGAATAACACAAAATAGTTAAATATGTTATAAATGGGATTAATATTTAACATCAAAGGATTTTGGTTTTCATTAAAATACGATGGTATTACAAGGAAATATACACTCAAACCTATTTCTGTGCGGTCTTTTTTTGTGCGATTTTTTATTTGTGCGATTTTTTTTGTGCGGTATATGAAAATTTCAATCAAATTGGAACATAATTGGCGAAGTTATCAATAAAAAAAAATTAGTAGGTTTGATCGGCCATTTAGTTCTTTCAATTTTTGATATGTATTTCATCACATTACATATGTATTGAATTCTATAATCGCATAATTTAATTGTTGAACGCACAAGAATTTCCATGTAAATAAATGAAATGTGCAATAGCATATTGCGATGGAATTCTTGCGTAGCAAAGCAAAAATGCATTGATCGCAAATAAACATTGAAGGACATCTGCATCGTGTTAGTTCGGGTTTTCCTGAAACGGATTGCGTGTCTCGTTAGGTCGCTGAGTTGGTTTTTTGCTAATGAGATAGTTGGCGACTAGTCTCATGCTTTGTTTTGTTTGTTTTATGCCAATTCTGAAAGAACTTCAAAATTCCAAAAGGAGCTTCAATCTTGTATATCTGGCTACCGAGACATATACAAGCGTCTAGTGAAACAACAGTCGTCGCAAAAACTGATCACCGACTACATGGTAACTGAAAAAAAAGTCAACTCTAAACGAGTGCGAGGTAGTATCTTCAAGTGACGAAAGCGATTTTGAACCAGTTTACCACAAGAAAGTTCGCGTATTGT
The DNA here is from genome assembly GCA_006491805.2 of Dysdera silvatica. Lineage (NCBI taxonomy): Eukaryota > Metazoa > Arthropoda > Arachnida > Araneae > Dysderidae > Dysdera > Dysdera silvatica. The sequence continues at coordinate 11,768,710 of QLNU02015360.1, forward strand.
CAGACTACGAAGGATAATGGTTATACGTTTTGAAAAGTTTTGTATGTGTAAAATAAGTACATATGTAAATAAAATATTTAAAAATGTTCGCATGTGTATTTTCTAAATCAGATTCTAAAAGGTTTAGCGAGATTCCAAATAGCTGCCAAGCCTTGTGTCTTGATTTCGTTTAAAAAAGCAATTCCTAGTTATTTCGTAAGGTTTTGAGTTATTTTCCACACGAGACTTTTTATGCGGTCCCTATTCACCACACAAAAAAAAAAAAACTTTTTAATTTTGTTGCGAAAACTATTTCTTACAGCTACTCGTGAAGTTTTGTGCGATTTTTTTTTTTATGAGTTTTCTTTTATGCGGTCCCTATCCACCGCACAAAAACAGGTTTGAGTGTCTTACTAATGTATTCTCTCTCCTCAAGCTCACATGTTTTCGATTTCCTTGTGAGTTCATCATCCTATTGCGCATTTTTTCTGTCTAATTTTAAGCCCCCTGGATTTATTCTTTTCCCCTATGCTGCCACACATCGTGCTAACCACCCAGAATGTTTGCTTTCTATAATATATTCATGATATTTAAAAATATGTATGCGGGGATTTTGCTAATATTCCATTTTTTTTAATTTCGAATATTTTTTCCCGTATTAACCTCTAACATAAAGACGTTTTTCGAAGTTAAAAAAGAAACGTAAAATCAAGAAAACCTTGGGCCCATATTTTTAAATATCACGGATAGATTATATACGCAGGGAAGGGGAAAAACTGCCGTTTATGGTTCACACATACATGTATGCATGCTTATGCTTAAGCATTGTAGAAATGCGGTAGAAATGTATATTCTAAAAAGTTAAATTCTTTGAACTTAGTTTTAAGTTCAGTGTCGATCGCCTATTTTAAAAATTTGTTAGACCACGCCCATAGGCGTGAACTTTGTCTTTACCAGATCAAACAGACTGGTGTGATGGAGAATGCTTCGTTTCCCTTTACTCACAAGGTTAGAACAATTAATTAACCTACTCTAGCTGATCCTTTTCTCAACACTTTACCCACTGGTCGTCAGTTTCATCTCTGGTTTTCAGATTGCGCGCATGTTTGATCGTATATTCTAACCCTTTCAGACCCGAAGTCATTCCTTAAAGCAAAAAAAAAATTTTCTTCAATTAATTACAACACTTAGGGCGTAAATATGTCATAAGTGAGATTTTTTTCAATATTCACTACCATAACTGCCAAAAAAAAAAAAGGAGCCCACACGATTGTGTGGGTGAAGACTTTATTCACCAATATATAAGTAATAAAGGAATTACAAATTAAAAACTGGACTCACAGAATTGTGCGTACACGGTCTGAAAGGGCTAACCTGTAAATGTCCTTATTTGTAAGTCGTGTCTGTTTCTTACGCGATCAAACCTAAGCAGTCAGAAAGTTATTATGATGTTGTTTGAAGAAAATGTCGCCTTAATTTGGCTTAATGTTTTAAACTTTGCATTAAATAATATGAATATAAATTTATAGCCAGTGTTTAATAACTATTCTATAGAGAAATTATTTTAGGTAAGATTTGTGTGCATAATTTTGCCTTGGAAAAGATAGCTCATTTGATGCATAGCGAAATTTATACACGTGTCATAGTTTAAATCGTACTGGTCGAATTTCACCGAATATTCATTTATAAAGTTTTTTTCTCTCTCTTATTCTGTAGTTTTGATATACTTCGTCATAAGTTTCGCCTCAGCGCAATTCACGTATTTCATAATTATTTTGCATATTAGTAGCTTGTTAAATAGACCACCTCGTTTGGGCCCAACGGCCCTAAACGCCTCCTTCGTATCAACTGGGTTGGGTTCAACTTGTAGTAAGAGCAAGCTTGTATGTAAATCATAAGCCTAGGGTTATATGGCCCCATGAGGCCTCGAGCCCCCTCTAATAATTTGAAATAAATTGCAATTTTACATATACTGTAATGTATAAATGTACAAAATATGCACTTGCCCTCCCCTTCCAATAATTTTGAAAACTCCACGTTGATGATGTGTCTCATCCCAAACGCCCCATAGCGCCATCTTGAAACGTAAAATAGACAAATACTTTCTCGCTTATATCAGGTGTTGGTCCAATTTCTCTCTTTTTCCTTGCATCTATTAAACTTATCAGTTGAACTATGATTTAATTATTTGTATTTGTAATGCTCAATTTTTCTCCTTCTGATAAAATTCCACCAACGATTAAACGATAAACTACTAAAAAACATTGACATCTATTTAATCATGGATCATTATAACTTTTTGGTGGAGGTTATTAATGCTCTCTCTCAAGGGTTAGTTAGATACGACTGTATCTCTTATTTGAGAGAGATGATTTCATATTTCGTTTTTCCATATCTTTTATAATTTTCCCCACTCATTTGTGCGTACGATCAGTTGCACCGATGGATTTACGCCTTTTTGCAATATGCACGGACTTCTAAAATCCAGAACTCGAAGACAATACACTATTCATGACTGAGTCGTAATCAATTATCCGCCTTTATTCTCTACAATATTGATAAAATCTCTTTACGTTCGCAGTTCCCCGAATTGCTTTATTTTTTTTTCCGTCTCGCTATTTTAAATTTAAAATTTTCCTTTATGTGACCATGACGTACGAAAAACAGTCTGCTGCGATTGGCTTTGAATTAAATATTCGTGGATTCAATTATTACAATACCTTTTATCGATTTATTTTCCAGGAAGCAATCTCAGCAGAAACCCCAATTTGCAGGTTTGCGTAACGTCGGAAGCTTTCCGGTTTCGTAATATAAATGTCTCTTTAATTAGGATAACAATCCATTACATCGTCTCGTGCGTCACCACGTCCGTCTGCTTTTCGAAAAAGGGATTTTAATTCATGCGACATTCTATACGAAACCTTTAGCCTTTGCCTTTCTAAAAAAATTCTGCTAGTGACGTTCGCTAGCGCATTTCATATCTGTGCGTCACATTATTTTTCTGTTTGTGTGCTTCTAGTGTCCACCTAGTAGAGGGATTAGCCTGTTGTGGGCAAGGTGGATGCTGCAAGTGTAATTCTAATTTAGTATAGGAATCATTTTTACTATGACTGGTTAATATGCCTGTGGCTTTGGCTTAACTTTATTATTGTTAAATCTAAATTTGAAGTCCGCTGACGTTTTTAAGTAAATAGGATTGACGCGTTTTCTAATATGACGCTTTTATTCCAGTGTTGCGGTTTTAACCATTCACACTTACGTGTACACACATGTGCGTCATTGTCTTTAAAGGGCCCTGCGGTGGTGCAGTGGTAATGCGTTCGCTTGGCGTGTGGTTATCGGTGGTTCGACCCCTAACCGCGCCAAAAACAGAACGCTTACCCACTAACTGTTCACCGTAAACCGAAGGTTGGTTCCGTAGGCCTTAAGGAATTCGGAATCCTCGGAAAACCTGTAGTTCCCGGCGCGCCAGGGTCCTTGCTGTCCTTGCGCCTTAAAACTCAAGCAATTGCCTTAAAAAATGGCCTGGGACATCGACCTTTGCTTTCTGTGCGCCTAAAACAAACTGTTTCATGCCTGAAAATTAGTACTTAAACACCTGGGGCTCAGAGTTCAGACTCCTGCTATCCAATTCCTTTTCTGACCTTTTTTTTTATTTTTTTTTATTTTTTGGGGACGGCTCCGAATAGATGTTCTAACGAATCTTCTGTATTGATTAGTCGCCATTAGTAGAGAGAAAGTTCCTGGCGATGTCACTAATAGGTACCTCGTTTATTTTTTGTTTTCGAAACCAATTTTTTTCCTAGTTCATTAAATCCTAAGGGTTTTAGTCCGATCGCAAAAGCTCATTTGGAAACGTTTAAAAGTAGAAGCCACTATTTAAAAGACTGGAATGAGACCACGTAGGAAAGCGTGAATTTAAGTAATCTAAAGCGAAGTAGTTTATTACGCGTAATAAATAATAATTGAAGAAGTACACTCGCTAAGTACGTTTGCTTTTTAATTTTTTATCTAGTCGAGACGAAGTGAGATTAGATGTAGAAGGAACCAAACGCGTGATATTGAACTGACATAACACGTTCAATACTAATTTTGTATAGAAGACATGAGCAAACAATAGACAACTGCTATTTTTGCATATAAGAATGTAAACAGCCAATAGAGAACAGTTATTTTTGTATATAAGAATGTAAGCAACCAATAGAGAATTTATTTTTGTATATAAGGATGTAAGCAACCAATAGAGAATTTATTTTTATATATAAAGACATAAGCAACCAGTAGCGAGAGCCGCTATTGTTATATACGAGAATGTAAGCAACCAACAGGAAACGGTTATTTTTGCATATAAGAATATAAGCAACTAATAGAGAACCGCTATTTTTGTATGCAAGAATGTAGGCAACCAGTAGAGAACATTTATTTTTGTAAGAATGTAAGCAACCAATAGAGAAGTTATTTTTGTATATGAAGACATAAGCAACCAGTAGCGAGAACCGCTATTTTTATGCATGCGAATGTAAGCAACCAATTGAGAACTAAGTTTTAGTTTTTGTGAGAGAGATTTTTACCCTTTTCAGGATTAACACAATTGTCCAATGGTCAACATATAAAGCCATCGGGGCATGTTTTTGCAAGTTTTCGAAAAATTACAAAAAAACGCGCCCCGGTGCATTTATTTGTTGACCATTTGGCAATTGTGTTAGACTTGAAGGGTAAAAGTACAGTATAACCTATTTATAACGATACTCTAGGGACCGAGAAAAAATACCGTTATAGAAAATTTATCGTTATAGACAGGGCAGAACTTGCTACACTCTACAGAGGAAGTTATTTAATATGGGTGTGGCGTTATTATGATAACATGATGAACTTGCATTATTGAATAACACTATTATGTTGAACTTATATTTTTAATTGATACATTACAGATTAAGAAAAAAAAAATATAAAACATGTCTTACGAACATAAATCATAAGAATCAAATTGCAGTTCGAAAATGTAACACAGCCTATATTTGAACTACATTTCTATTATGCAGTTTAAAAATGGATAATATAATAGTAAAAATAAAATTGGAGTTACATTTTTAATTCAAAAATCAAGAATATTTCGAAACAGAAATGAAATACATACTGCACAGAATTCGAATCTTTAAATATGACGAAGAAAATTGAACATGGGAAGTAATCCGATATTTTCCTTCGCTTGGATTTTGCAGAAAATGTAGCCGTCATCATTTCCTCAAAAACGTCGCAATTGTTGACTGAGGGACGCCATATTTTTTAGAAACTTCCACTTGTTTTAACCCGCTGTCAATATCTCTGATTACTTTTAGTTTCTCCTGAAAAGAAATCGTTTTCTTTGGGACCATTTTCCACACTACTACTAGGTACATACAAGAGCTTTCAACACGAAAAGTCACACATGTATTGTCGCTGTGAAAGAATTTAACGAGCAAACAAATTTGGATGGGTCGATTTTATGCAGGTGAGTACAGAAAAGATGGGCATAAATCACTTGACAAACAGGTGGCTAAGTTGGAACAATGGGCGTTCACTAAAAACGAACTGATCACAATTTCTTACAAGGTCGTCCCTATCACATTGTGCACGCACTCCCCCCCCCCTCTACCCATTGTAGTGTCAATCTCCAAGGAATGGAAACCACTTTTGTTGTTCCGAAAGTAGAACATTATTCCCCCTTATATTCTAGGATGAACTGCCTTTGTGTACAATTTTCTTCAGTATTAATGATTTGTCAAAGCTGTTGTTTGGAAAATCTTGGACACAACACAGGGGAAAAAAGTTTGAAATACGCAAAATTATCATTATATATAAGTTCACTGAAAAACAAATTATCGTTATTGACAAGTTCGATATACACTAAAACTATAGGAAATCTGCCGCGACCGTGGAAAATATCGTTATAAACCGGTTTATCGTTATAGACAGGTTTTACTGTATTTCTTACATAAAAATCTAACATACGAAAAAAAAGGACAATCGTTCCTCTGCCTCGGTGACCGAGCTGGTTAAGGCACACTGGCTCGTACGGTGGGTCCCCGGTTCGAATCAGGCCCAGGGCGGTGTCTCTTTTTCCTCTTTGCCAAAAAAAAAAACCAAAAAAACCTGCAGTCTGAGCTCCTATGTGTGCTTAAAAAAAAATCATTAGTCAAGTTCTGGTTGAGTGGATTTTAAAATGTGTATAAATATGGAACACTAGTTCTATTATACTCTACAATACTGGAAATGAGGCGAGCACGTTCTGTTCTGATGTGCGTAATGCGCTAGTTGACAATTCTCTATTTAAATGGCCACAGATTTTAGCAGTTATTTTTGAAAATTTTCAGGCAAGATCAGTTTCACCCGCAATTACCTTAGCTTTTCATTCCATCAATCTCGATTTTCTACGTTTGCTGTCGACAGAGCCATAGAAATAAACGTAACTTTCTATCTGATTGAAAATGCCAGTGAAATATCAGTCGGTGATCGGGCTGTCTAAAAATTCACAACCACGTAAAAAAACAATTCTGTAATAGGTCGATCTTGCCAACCCGCTGCTCTAAATTGCTTTGATTCTGGCCAGAGGCAGTTATTACCCGGCAAGTGTGGCAGCTCCTCCAAAATCCGCTTTGTGGTAGGTCAAGGGCGTAAACCGTTCCGGTGCGGCACTTTCAAAACTCCGGTGTGTTAAACCGCGACCGTCCCAATAAATGCCATAGTGCTAAATACCAAAGAGCTACCTGGACTATTAATTGCCACGGGTCCGCCCTCGTTTGCCATTTTCCTATCTGAAAGTGAAAAAGAAATTCCAAGTACAGGGCGCAGTAAGTTAATTGCGCTATATTAACGCTGCACTGCAAGCACACAACTAAGGAACAGAAATTACTCTTATGCAGATAATTATAATATGTAGATTGTTCTATACGTAATTTATATGCTTTTTTTTTTTTTTTCATCAAAAATGTGACGACGACAAAAAACACGTTCAGAAACGAGAATTAAAATTCTCAAAGTCCAGAATATTTGAAAACCTGTGTGTTTTAAGAATAATGGTGTTTTTTCTTCCTCCTGTTATTAGTCCACGAAACTGTTTTTTACAATCATAATCACACTTCTTTAGAGGGTAAAATGTTTGCTAATTTATGACTCCCAGGAAGCGAAAGCGCTTATTTAATTATCGTTTGTAGTAAGTACTCGTTTCATCGTGATAAAAGCAAATTAACAAACTTCCAATTAGTGGGATAGGCTACATTAATATTGCCTCCTCTGAGAACAATACCTTATTAGTAAACAGCAAGAATCCAATTTTTTGAAAACAGTTTGATGTCCGATTTGTGTGTTAGATTATGTCTTAATGGGAGACAGTAGTCATATTGTGAAGCAGGCTTAAATATGGCTGATATCGACTGTAGCCGGAAGAGTTTTTCCAAATAATCCTTCAAGATTCGATTCGACATGCTCGCACGTGTTCTCGGGCCACATATACATGGTACCTTTTTCGTCTTTTTTTTTCCTCCTGTGTGTCATAGTTGTCATCCTATGTATTTATTGCATTTTCTAAATGGAATGAAGAGAACTTCTGCGCTGCGCGTTTCAGATATTTATTAGGAAACTACTCGGGTAACAATTGAGAAAGCATCCTATAATAGCACAGCATAACAATACTCCTCTTATTTTTAACATAATTTAGACTGAAAGCTACAATATCTGGCTATGAATGAGGGTATACCTATGTTGTCTTTATACATGAGTCAGAGGGAATGTGCGTTGGAGTTGATTGAATCTTGTGTTTGTCCTAGGGCAGTCTTCCACAGTTCTTATCTCTGTGCACTTCCATTACAATCTTGTAAGATGGAAATATAATAGTATATTTTCACTTTAAGAATTCAGCATCATAGTTGACCTCAGGACTTCCCAGATACGAAATGTAAGTTGCATTATAAATGTTCTGTCTTACAAGCGCGGAATTTTAATTATAGCCTGCGTGTGAAAACTGTATCGCCTTATTAAAACATTTAATGAGAGAGAGAGAAGTAGCCTTGTATATAAATCAGTCGAGGACAAAAGATTTCACGGTCTAATTTTTAAAGCATCGATTTATTGCAAAATTAACGAAACATGCTTAATGCCCTTTATTAAAGTTTTACAGACATATTTATGTTAATCTTTAAAATTACCAAATATCTAACTTGGAACCCTGGGTGTGTAGCGACAAATTTAGTTGAGCATATTTGTATTGGAGGTGAATATGTTTTACATAATGTTCAAAAACTGTAACGGCTATCGTTTTTACGTTCGTAAAGGTATTGTCACGTAATTCATCATACTTTTTAGTCTCGGATTTAAGATTGCGTCTCGCTCCCTAAACTCGAGCCTGGCGGAAAGTACTCCGTTTTTCGAATGGAATAGAGAAAATTTATGCTGATTAAAATTTGCCATTAAAAGTCGAATAAATTGTGTAGTTTTGACACAATACCTGTCTGACCCTACTGCGGTATTACATCAAGTTGTACAATTTAAAAGAGTAATTTTTGTTCGTGAAAGAGAAACATCGAAGCATGTTTTTTTATTACTTTTTTCTGAAACACATCATTATCTTCTTTTCTGGCGACATAATCTACTCTAAACGTGCACATATTTTTCAAGTAGTTTAAATAATCACGGATTTTTTTGAAATGTTTTCTTTGCAGCCAAGAATTGCCCTTTAATTATTTCTCGGACATATTATTTTTCCGCCTGATAGTTCTCTTGCAGTTTGCGATCAACAGCTTTGCGTTAACTCGCTCGTTCGCCCGTCAATTCTTTTGTATATTTATTAAGAGTGTCACCATAAAAAAGTCCACTTCTCAGCTTTTTTTGTACTCGCGACAATGCATTGAAAAATGGTCTTCGATAGCCTTTTATGACAAAGAGGAACTTCGTTGCTAAATGACGGAGATTAAGAAATCCGTTCGACTTCCTTTTTGCGTACGTTTCTTTAAAATTTTTGGCGAACATTCACTTTTACCCACTTTTTTGTTAGCGGAGTGCCATGCTGAAACCGCTCATTTTTAATACAAAAACTTCTTTTTTGAGAGTTCACGGGATGTCCCACTGCTACCAGAGGCGTGTACAGAGAGGAAAAGAAACGCAACGTAATGGATGGTTGCTGCTCTTCGCGCCATTTCTCCGTTTCTTTAGTTTTGTAAAATCGTCTAAAGTTTCCATCCTGTTTTTGTTTTTTTCCTAACATGTACCGAATTTTTTACGCTGTTTGAAAAATCTTTGACACTGTTTGATTCTTAGCTCACTCACGCGCATGTTTTGTTTTCTTTCTGTATATATTTTAAACCGTAGTTTTTTGACATCGGGTATTTTGTTTCATTATTTCACAGTGTTGTAAGTAAATATTCAAACGTTTTTCCACTCTTGTCAGACCGACTGTAAAATCTTTTATGGATAATGGTTTTGACACACGCAGTTAGAGGCTCAAGCGATTTTTTTTTTTTTTAAAAGAAAAAGAGGCACCGTCTCGGCCTGAGGTCCAAATAGGGACCCTCCATGTGACTCTGAGTACCTGTAACTCACTAGGCTACAGACACACGAGGACAGTGCTGCTTTTCTTCGTATTTAACGTTATAACGTATTAACTTTCGCATGGGTAACAATTTGCCAAATTTTGGTCAACACGTAAAGTTACCAGGACATGTTTTTTTTATGATTTTTGTGCGGAATTAAAATGGATAATGTTTTTGACACCTACAATTAGGCGTTCAAACTAGAGGTTTTTTTTATATAAAGATGAAAAGGCTCTAGTTTGAGCTTTTGAGTGTCAAAAACATTATTCATCTGAGTTCCTCACAGAACTCATATAAATAACATTCCCCCAGTGGCTTTGTATGTTGACCAAAATTTGGCGAATTGGGGGTTTTCCTGCGAAGGGTAATAATATAAAGCAGGGTTGTCCAACCTTTTTAGGCAGCGGGCCATTTAAAGATTTTTCACGGATATCGCGGGCCAGCGGTTTCTAAAAAAAACAAAAAAACCAACAACACGTAAAAGCCTCCCTTTTAGAGTTTCTTCCAGTTATTTGTTTGTTCTTTCGATATAGAAATTACTCACCTATACTGTCCCTACAAGTTTTTCCATTTTTGTGAAAAAAAAATAAATAAACGTAAAACTTCCGTTTGGGATTTTTTTTTCATTCCAAACAGCTGTCGGCGGGCTTGATTAACACTGTTCGCGGGCCGGATTGTGGCCCGCGGACCGTATGTTGGACAACCCTGATGTAAAACTTTTCATGTCTTCTGTGGACATGGTTACAAAGTAGACAGACTATCTAGTCATGGAGAACAACACAATTCCCGGAAATAGAAAGCTACGGTCCCCTTATGCTTTGCCCAATTTGTTAGTAACGTTAGCTAAATAGTCACATAGGAATCTGCTCAAATCTAACACATACATCGAAATGTGTCGGTTTTTAAATCAATAATAAATTATATGTCGGTGACTATTAAATAAGATTTTATGCGCTCCGAATACTTGATTTTGTGTGATTTATGTTGGTATTCGTTTGTCAAAGAAAAAATCACTGTCATTAAAATTTATTAAATTTTTTAAATTTGATGTATTAGTAACTGATAAAGTATTTTTATGTTAAAAATCGCACCTTGCTTACCAATGGCCAGTTATAGAAATAATAGAAATTAGCCTATCATTCAAGTGAGCATCTGAACCTGACATGTTAAATTCACTTGAAAAAAATGAAACTTATAGGTACATTTCGTGCATAATTTT
>QLNU02015360.1:11779570-11808469 GCA_006491805.2 Dysdera silvatica
ATGTACTTTGCTTTGTACATTGATGTACTTTGCTTTTGTACATTGATGTACTTTGCTTTTGTACATTGATGTACTTTGCTTTTGTACATTGATGTACTTTACTTTGCTTAGATTGTGAAGTTTTCAGGGAAAAACCGCTCGGCCATTTCTTGAAATTTTCACAGGAGTAATTTTCTTTTCCCTTTCACATCTTTCTTCTCCTTTAAATGACGTACATCGCGTTAGCATTTAGAACATGCGGATTCCACGTGACAAACATTCTAAAGCTTAAAAAAGTATGCGGGAGCAAAATTACTTTTAAAAAAAAATTAAAAAAAAAACAAAAACAGTACGACAGAAATCTTTTGATATGCACTCCACCTCTAAAATAGATTTTTCACTCACTTTGTCTAAAATTAAAAAAATTGGTGACTATTCTATAACGGATGGTAAATCGTTTACTAAATCGCTTGAGGTTGTTTTATTTGTATAGCAGACTGGCATCACCGCGACCCCGAAGGGACCCCCTCTACAGAGACGTTATATCATATGGTCATTATATCGAATTTACAATAAATTAACATTACACATATAGGAAACAGCCGGGATTATTGCGGTAGGTCGTTACATCGCATTGAGTCGCTATAACGCAAGTTTACTGTATATGCATTTTTTCAAACATTTCGTTTGGTTGTCTTCGCGTTTTATAATCCATTTTTTTAATGCACTTTTTTTTAATGTATGTCTTAGTGAGCTGTAATTAAAATGAATTTTTATCCCACAAATGTAAAATGCAATATTGAGAAAGCGCAAAAATATTGTTTATTAGGACCCCCTTCCCCCCCCCCGGTCGTCTTAAATTTCGCACGTACGAAGATTTATATGTTATATGCTAGGCTCGTCAAAAAGGTGTTAAATGACTCCCTACAAAAAAAAAAAAAAAATAAGGGGGGGAGGGTGCATACAAAAGTTACGTCTACATTATACTGGTGTCTAATTGAACAACAGCATTATAAATTAAAAAAAAAATTGTGGCAGTGATACGAAGTGACTTTCAATTTAAAAAATCAAACAAAAAAAACTGCAATATATCTATCAAGAGCAATAAAACGGGGCCTGAGTGTATACATTTATAATAATTATTGTTTCTCTATGCGGTGACGAGTTTTCGAAATAATGATGTGTGTACATCTTAAAGCACATTTTACACGTTTTAAGCTATTTTATTAATGGATTTTTACTATATGATTAATTTCATCATTCGGTTGTTACGAACTAATACATATGTATTGGTATAAAATTCGAACGTACTTGTTCTTAACTATATTTTATGTGCACTGGAGCACAATATGTAGTTCGCTCGAAGACAAGATTAACTTCGTTTTCTAAGGAATATACACATTTCTAAAGCTCGCTCTGTCACCTCTCATGATGCAGTCATTTGGATAAGGGATTTTTTTTTATACTAATTTTTAAATCGATAAATTAGTCATTTATCGAGTTCCATTCTTTTGCGCCCGGACATTGTTTTCTCAGTCGATTTTTGAAGTGGTTTTCCTTTTCATTTTTATTTTATCAACGGATATTATGAGAGAGAAAAAAAGATCTGGGTCGTTAGTTGGTCAAATCAATTAATGAATAAGAACGCTGATTTTTTTTTTTTTAAATTGCATGCCTTATCGAAATCTTAGTATCGGTTCGAATATCGTTATTTAGCACATCAACATCGCTTTCGAAACGTATTCGTGTTCATTTTGTATTTTGCGTTACTGGTTATACACATTTACTCGTGTTTTCTTTTTAAAATTTCGAGAATAGATATCTTTTGAATTTTAAAGACTTGTATCTTTGGATTAAAATGGTTAATCAAAATATAGCAGACGTATGCATAATTCTGTTCTCGTTGCCTCCCCTTCCCCATTATTTCCTTTAACTTTTGCCAATACTAATTTCCGAGCCTTTGGGGGGTGATTGCAGTTCTGTATTCTGTAACGGTATTGTACGCTAAAAAATAACAGCTTTTTAGATACTTTCTTCGACGAGATGTACTGTTGTAGTTAAGGTCATTTTTGCACAATCTGAAAACTGCTAAACTGCCTATTATTTTTCAGTCCTTCATTTTTTGAGAGTTAGTTGTATTGCCAAACAATATAAACCGGCATGAACAAATTTAATAAATCTAGTTAGTGTTTTATGGACGTCTTTATTTCGATATCTCGCTTCGTAACGGAATCGAATCATAAATTCGCGTTTTGAATGTCTTTGTGCAATGTTTAAATGACTGTTATTGCCATGAAGTTTTTGCAGCTCTAGTTTCGCCCGTAAAGATGCTTCATAAGTAAATTACTCTAAAAGTTAAGGAGCAGAAAGTTGACAACTTCCACATTGAAATAACACGCAAGTGTCCCTGTTTGATTGTGATTCAGTGTAAAAATGAAGTTTCCTTTTTAAAAGTTTCTGTTTAAAAATAAATCTCTAAACTTCAAGTCTTCCCTTTCTAGCGCTAGCATCGAGAATAAATACTTGTCAATTCTGCGAGGTGTACAGCGTCTTTTCTGGATTTAGTTAACCTGTTATCGATCAGTGCTTAGGGAAACTGATTGAATTTTAAATCGGGGTTTCCTTTTCGTACTTGCACTGTATTTGTACCCTGATAACGTGGGCATACGTTTTAAGAACATGAGAATCTCCCCTTCACAGCCACCGAAACTGCAAAAGCTGCGCTAGTCCCCAATTTTACGTACAAAATGAAACAGTATTTAAATGATACTTTTTTATTTTCTTGTCTTTTTCGTTGCGCCTGCAAAAGCACGATACGGGAAGTTGAAAAGGTGGTTTTCACGGTTTCCTTACATACTACCTGAAAATGCTGAAACGTATGCTTAGGCAAGGAAAACCATTTTGGTTGTAAAATCGAGAAATACCCATTCACGTTTCCTTTTCCATGCGTCCATTATCCAGCAGTATGCATGGTTAAAGAACAGTGGCGAGTGGAGACGCGACTTTATTCACAAAATTACTTTTATGTTTTCATCGTTTGTCTAGTTTATTCTTTTGTCACTGTAGAACTGACGTCTAAAAAAACGTGTGAACTCTACTAAAGTGTAACCAAATTCAACAAAGCCGTATTTTAAAAATATGCTACGAAGAAATTTTTTTTATTAGTCCTCTAATGAAATGCAATACTTGACGTTTAATTTGTGCGAGAGTGCGCTGAACGTGTTCATCTTGGTTTCACAATGAGAGAATGCGAAAAAACCTCATCGAGTACCCCTAAATTTTGTCTATTATCGTCCATGCCTGGAAACTGGCAATCTAATCTGAAAATTAGATTTCAACTTCATTTCACGTTACATCAAGTTGAACAATTCTTAATATCAACTAATGAAATGCACATTAACCAGCAAATATTGCCTCTTTTCGAGCATTTTTAACTTTTCCCGTTCTTTGATTATACGTATCGTACTTTAGGACTAAATTTGTTGTAGAAAAGCTGTTGTATTTTATAACTGTACCGATTTACCATAAATAAACGTGTGCTTTATTAGAGGAAGCGATAGCTATTTTCACCAATTCAATTTCCTTCTTCAGTAAGTAGTGGTAATGTGGTCGGCCGTGTGAGAAACCTGGGTTTCTCTCTCGATGGTACCCAGCTCGTTCCGCTTTTGTCTACGGCCACGCCGTCCAGGATGTAATTTCCTTGGTAGTAGAGGTTCGCATTACTCGGAAGGATGTAGATCCTGAAATAGAACACAAACCTCGTCTGTCCTTGCAGCATAAAACATAAACGGAAATCCTTACTGTGTGTCCTTGCGCCATAAAAATGCAACAAAATAACCATAAACGGAAATAAACCCTTTCCTCGACAGAAATATCAGCACTACAGATTGACTCTTCTTCAGCTCACCCCATTTTATGGTCGCCGTTTTTAAGTCGCTGTTTTTGATAGCTTTCTCCAGTTTTCATGACTTCCAAGATGACTAACACGATTTTTGCGTATGCCGTTGGAGCTTGGGGAACTACCCCTCACAGAACACTCCTTGGTTTAGTCCAACAGGAATCCAAGCTTCTTAGTAAACTCACCAGAGCACCTTGGTTTTTCATAAATGAATCCACCTATACTGATAGCCGCATGAAACTTCTTTTGGATTATATACTTAGTCATCGAATTAGGATCTTCAAGAAAATTGACAATTGCGCAAATCCTACTCTGACGTCTCCAATACTACCCGCCAGTCGTTTCTTCTTTTTGAGGCCTTGGGCCTATTGACCTACGTCTTTCCAGTTTGTGCCTTCCTGCTGCAATTGCAAGTGCTCTGTGATTACTTGATTGCTGAACATATTTGGTATCTAATTCTTTACTGTCATTTGTATATACTGTAATGTGCTGCTTATGTTCACTGTAAATATCATTTCCTTTGACCTCATACTTCCATTTAAAAATCTGTAAATTACCACAATCTTTTATATGTTTTGCTTTGTATATTTGAACTTGTTTGTATATATTTTATTTACGACGCTACCTACGCTGAACTTTTTGCTTGTATTTATTTGCATTTTCATTATTTCTTTATAGTATCTTGCTTATAATTGTGTATTTTTATAATTTCATTTATTGATGTAAACCTGATCCACCTTGCCTTGGACTTGTATTTATATTTTTATTTCTAAAATGAGCAGGGCGCTTTGCTGGACTCACAAGTACAACCTCAAACTAAGGGCTATATTCTAGCCACTATTTACAAATTTTTGTCCCCTTACTTCCTTCTAATTTCTCAAAACAATCAGAGGTTATACAGCATTGCTGCGACACTCAGAGTAGAAAACTCGACATCTCCTACATTAAGATGACTTCCAATCCTTTCCTCTTTCTCTTTCTCTATCTCTTTTTCTATTTTATTTTTTTTAATTTTCATTCATCAGTTCTTTCCGTCTCTTATTATTTGGCCGCCCTTTTTTTCGTTTTACATTGATAGCTACGTTTATTGCTAGTTTCTCCGCATTATTCTTTCCCCTTCTCATCAGAGATCTTTTGTCCATACCGTCTCAATCTTGACTCTTGTGCTTTTCTCGACACACCTGTTATCTTCATGACCCCTCTTATTTGCTCATTTCTGACCCGATCCTTCATTTCAACACTTTAAATTGGTTACCCTATATTTATAAATATCGTTTATACAGCGGTTTGTTCCAATAGTGATAAGTTTAACTACTAAAGACACAGGACTTTGCATGATGGAAAGTCTATCGTTTTTTAAATTGGAAAACCAGGAGGCTTATTTTTAACGCAAAAGGGAAACTGATGATTTTTCTGAGGACCAACGGTAGAGTCCAGAGGGAAAAGTTAAATGTTAGTAGTACACCAACACGTAGCAAAATCTTCTTTATAGTAATCACTATAGACGTCACGGAAGCCTATGTGGAGGTACTAAGTTGAACGAACTTGTATACGTACTAGATTGTACCATCTTACTGAGTTTAAACGTGGATAACTCGTGAACAGGTTTGAAGTTTTCCCTATTTCCAAATTTGAAATATTTATTAAATGTTTAAAAAAAAAAAGGCGTAAAAAATGCATTACGCGCCTAAGTTTTTCTGAAGAATATGAATTCGCAGTTAATTACCTAGTTTTTTATAGGGAAGGGGATATTTCGTCGCCTAAAATTAAGTGCAGAAGATCACACCTAAGGAATTTCAAGATGAGTGAGAGTATTAGAGCCAAAGCAGTCTTTGTGCTGGCGATTAAATCCAGGCGACGTATTAGGTAATATGGTTTTCTGTCAAATGTTTTATTTAGTAGTTCTCTCAAGAAGAGAGAGAGAGAGAAACAGTGTGCTCCGTCTATTCGACCTTACATTTGTTTCTTTGTCACAATCTGCCAAATGTTAAGATAGATGAATTTTTCCGTTGCCCTTTTAAAATATTACTACGCAGATGATATATTTGTTGTTTCTGTGATAAATGATATTTATTAGTAATTGTTAGCTTCTATCTATTATAGAGTCGAATTTGGTTAATTTGAAGTTGAACCACCGTAAACTTAGTTCGAATTATCCAAGAATTCAGATTCGAAATGTTTTATGTAATTGTGAACAATTTTCAAGTTCAGGTCTGTTTGAAAATAATTATTAATTGAATTTAAGTACTCAACGTTCGGGTTTGTCTTTGCGAACCACCTTCCGAGGCGTTCTCAGTCGATGACGGTTGTCGACTGATGGCAGCGTAATCTCTCGCGGTTTTTTTGGAAATCGCTAACGGAACATGTTATTTGACCAACGCCAGCACAGAAGGCGTTGGCGAGAGAGCTCGAAAATTGTTTACCATTTCAAATACCCTCTGAAAGTCTTTGTGAAGCTATTTATATAATTTAGATTCACCGGAACCGGGAGAACAGTTCAAATTATCCAAGGAATCAAACCCGTTTGAATTATCCAAGTTCCGTTGTATATGGTGTTTTCTTTTTACTTCACTCTCGACTCTCAATACTACTCAACGCTCTTTATTGTTTCTTGCCGATCCCAAACCAAGAGTTTGACTCCATTGGAGACAGAGGTTGGTTCTTCGGAAATTTAACTTCTGACGTAGCATGATCTTAGTTGTCCTTGCTCCATAAAATACAAGCAACCCTTTTCTTAAGTTAAAATATCAGCACTTCAAAATTCTTATTCTTTGTTTATAAATATCACCAACGACGCTTTATCGCAATACTGAAATTTATCTGCTGAACACACACGACTTTGCGTGATGAAAAATCTGTCATTTTGTAATTCAAAAACCGTGGGGGTGGAGCTTGTTCTTGAAACACGAGGGAAACTGGTAAGCTGTTCTCTCTTTTAAAGATTCCGCACAGTCCAGAAGAACATTAAAAATTAGTAAAACACCAAAGTGTCGGCACATCTCGCAGAATCCTGTTTACAGTAGTCATAAATGGATATTGCGAAAGCTTTCGTGAAAGTATTGAGTTGGAAAAGCTTGTGTATTTAAGTGACACCATCATACCCAATTTAGTGTAAATAACTCGTGAGCAGAATTTTAGTGCTCCCTATTTCCAAGTTTGAAATATTCATGTAATGTGACGTGTAAAAAAGACGTGAAGAAAATGCAAAAAGCATTACTCACGGAATTTTTTTCCGACGAATATAAATTGACAGTTAATTGCGTAGTTTTTTATAGGGAAGGGAATTTTCGTCACCTAACAATTAGGTGGAGAAGATCGGAGCTAAGAAAATTCAAGATGCATATTAAGGCCAAAGTAATCTTTCTGCAGTTGATTAAATCCCAGCACCATATTAGGTAATGTGGTTTTTTGTTCAATGTTTTATTTATTCGTTTCTTAGGGCGTCAGTTTAATTTCGTACAACTAACGTTTTTGGTTAGTGAAATGGAGGGTCCTATTTCTCAAACTTTTGAATTTAATAAAGCCCCATTTAGTTCATTTAATAAAGCCCCATTTAGTTCATTTAATAAGGCCCCATTCAGTTCATTTAATACTCAGATCACCAAAATACTCACGTTACATATGGTCGTGGAAAAAAGTTAAAGGTCAAGTAGAAAAGCAATAGGAATACGGACTATACAAAATTAATAAAAAAGAAATACGCAAATGTAATGGGAAAATAAATGGGCGATTTTTATTCTACCACGTGCTTTGTTAAAAAAAGATTCCAAAGAAGTTTCTGTATGACCAATACTTATACAATACTATTGAACAATACTGCAGTTTCTAACTTCTGCCCACGGCAGAAGTTACGAACTGCAGTATTGTTCAATTAGCCCTCAAAGTAATAAATGGTGCTTAACATAAAAATAATGTGGAAGTTAATAGTGAATTTGAGTGTCCTCATCATGTTGAGTTGGCGTTAAGCCGATTGACTCTGGAGACTCAAAGTGGGCTAAACTTAGCTTTTATTAAACAAAACATTACAAAATTAAAATTAATCAAATATTAAACAACGCAAAAACGCATGCTTATTCTGCGTAAGCATACGTTTTACGAAGTATAAGCGGCTAATCGTCTGGAGCGGAAGAAGCGCGAACGAGCTAGTCAGTACTTCTTTAATCCGCATGATATAGCCGACTTGTACATGCGCAGTAACACTCACAACAGGACCGCAGCACAAGACGTCACCAGATGCATATGATACTGCGTAACGTCATATCGACGTAAGTTCTTAGCACGCTATGCTTGATTAAGAATGACAAGTCGAACTCTGCCTCTTAGGCGAGTAAATTGAAAAATTAAAGCAAGAGTCAGTATCTTCAACATCTTCCTACGTGCATATAAGAAAATTGGTTTTGGTGTATCTATTTACAACGCGGTTGTTTTGTTCGTTTTACAACACGTTTTTTTTGTTCGTTTTTACAACACGGTTTTTTTGTTCGTTTTTACAACACGGTTCTTTTGTTCGTTTTTACAACACGGTTCTTTTGTTCGTTTTTACAACACGGTTCTTTTGTTCGTTTTTACAACACGGTTCTTTTGTTCGTTTTATTCACCATGAACAACTGGTCTGTACTTAATAACACCCTTTTAGGGCTTTAATAACGTTACTAAAGTAGTGATTTGCGAACCGAATTTATAATGTTAATGAAATAGTAGTTTGCGAACCGAATCAACCTTTATGGATACTTGCGATGTCGTGAACAGTGCATTATGGACAAAACCTTCGGGCTAAGCACGATCGTCTGAAGTAGCTATTACGCATTCGTGGGTGTTTTTGGTTGAAATTCGCGTCTCTGATGGTAATTCCTGGAGTATGAATCACAAAAGTTCTCCACGTAACCGCAAGATGGTGACACAAACTATTTCCTTAGCTGATATTTTTTTTAACTGATTCGTATAACCAACGTTATTGCTGGTAATTCCTTGGTCTAATGTTCGGTAGCATTGCACATAATAGAAGCTTTAAATGTTCTATGATCTTCGGACGACCAGGTCGTTACAGTTAGAATTGTAGCTATTCTGGTTTTATTTGTGCCCAGGAACTTTGACAGTGACGTTGACACCTTGTGGTCCGTATTAAGCAAGTCAACTGCGCCAAAGCGAGCTATCCATCCTGCAAGAAATGTACACGCTACCATTTCGGTTGTCTTGGTTCGTTATAGAGTAGTCTTCTGACTATCTAGCGTACCTATCAACACAAGTCGTCAAATACCCATTCTCCTTGAATGGAGGGAGCTGGTCAATGTGGATATAAAAATAAACATTTGAGATGCAGGCGTTGGGAAGACAAAACGATTCAAGTGAAGATTTTGTGTGGCAGTTTAGCTCGGACTTCTGGCATTGAAGGCAAGACCAGAATCAGGGTTTCGTTCTTTTTAATCGACTTTCACATAAACTGACTGGTTATCTTTATAGTAACCTTTGCACCGGTGTGAAGCCATGCCGTATCTGAAAAACTGTGAAACGGAACGATATTTGGTACATATGGTCATATAGAACCCCTAAAAACGTTACAATATGAAGGCTTAGAGGAGACAAAGGTCTCAACTCGAGACCAGAATTAGGCAGTAATTGCTAATTCCCATCACTTATTTGCTTACCAGCCGTTTCTTCGTAATCAACCTAGCGCCGTTAAGCTTAATGTCAGATATGCGCGAAAGCGCATCTACAACTAGGTTTTCATTGCCAGGTGTATGGCGAATGTCAGAAATGAACAGTTCAATATACTCAAAATGATTGACTTGCCTAGGGATAATTCGATTTGCACATTGGTGAAAAACGAAAACCAAAGATTTATGATCGATATAAACCTGGTATTTTCATTTTTTTTAACTCGCGGCTCCTTTTACCTCTCATAAATCGTTAGTGGCTCCCAAATATATAAAAGTATACAAATCATGTTATACATTTTTTTGGTATAACATGCTGCATAAAATTTTGGTCAATGTTATGGTATGGCACCCTTGACTGAAACACGTAGCGGCCCAAGAAGCCATGGCGCATAGTTTAAAAGCCTTTGATGTAAACAGTGAACTCACGTACTTTGAACGTATGTTAAAAGTAACAAATAGCTAAATATATTGCCAACAACCCCTTGTCACAAATACTATGCTGGTATAAGCCTACGAGAGAAAAAACTTAAAAGGTTGACTGTGGCATCAGTAGTAAAGTTAGATGCGTGGACAACCAAAGAAAACTTAGCTCTCGTGTCAGTATGTACCAAATGGACGAACTCTATTCCTGCTCCGGTTCTCGGCAAGAACAGATGGGCCTGCTCCATAGCCCTGCACTTTCTCCTATTTTTCTACTTTGACTTCTGTTTTCAGACCCATTTATGTTTTATTCCCCCGGTTATTGCTTTGCATCGATGGTTTGGATTGCTAGGTTTAATTGCCTTTTTTCTACCATGTTCCATACTGCTATCTCTTCCAGTGCTTTTACTTGCAATGGCGGCATATTTATTCTCAAAGAATGCAACGGAGTGCGGCAGCTGTTTTTTGCATCAGGAATTGTGGGCTGCCTCAGTCCGCCGTTGCTGTTTTGGGGGCTGCCTTGCCGTGTGGAGCCTTCGTCTGCTGCGGTTGCTGTCTTTCGCTTCCCGTGCTGTACCTTTCCGTTTCTTCGTCCGCTTCTTGTATGCTGCTATGTATCTTGGTGCCTTCGTGGTCGGTATTTTGTTGTTTTGAGCTTGGAGCCCTGGACTCCCCTTCATCATTCTCCACTACATGCCCTCCTTTATCAAATACTACAGACTACGACCGACCTCTATAAATGAAAGTCCGCTGTGTTTCAAAAACCATCTCGTACCTCATCGCTCTGAGGGCAAAGTTATTGCTACTTCATTGTAGTCTCGTATCACCATGCCTTTCTTAGAAATACAGACTGCTAGCTCAGTCAAATTTTCCAATCATCGTTTGCGTATAAAATAAAACGAACGAATTGGGCCAACTTGTTTTGCAGGTTTCATCAGACCCACGATCTCTTATTTTCCTCTTAGTTTTATTTTTTTTTTTAAATCTCAGATTTTAACTCTTAATGGTAACCAACATTATTTATTGTTTTCTACCTATTCGCAGCCTCGGGTTTGATTCCCTTGACGATAGAGCTTCAGATTTTTCGGAAAACTAAGTTCTGGCGCAATATGGTCAAAGCTGTCCTTGCGCCATAAAACACAAGTAGCTCTTTTCTTAGACTAAATATCAGCACTTCGAAATCCTTACCTTATATTTATAAATATCATCTACAGTGCCTTGTTGCTATAGTGAAATTTAACTACTGAAAGGAAGTATAGGCTTGATGGGAAGTTGGTATTTTGTAATTGAGAAACCACGAGACTTGCTCTTGAAACAAGAAGGAAACTTATAAGCTGTTCTTTCCTCTGAAAATTATCCGCACAGTCCACAACGAGACTTTAAAGGTCAGTAAAGCAACGACACGTCGGCAGACTCCATAGAATCTATTTTATAGTAATTGCAAATGAACATCGCGAAAGCTTTCGTTGAAATATTTAGTTGGACGAGCTTGTGTACGTAGATCCCTAACTCGATCTGCGTCACATCGAGTTTAAGTGTAGACGGCTCTCCAGAAGACTTGAAAGTGCTCCCCAATTCCAAGTTTGAGATGCGCAGCCAAAGTGATGTGACAGAATGCATTATTCGCTAAACTTTTTTTGACGGATATGAATATCAGAAATCATTTAAATTAACCGCAAATTATCGTTTCTTACAATGGTGGGTTCTACTGGTTTCTGTATATTCACTACTAATTAAAATAACTGAAAAAGCACTCCGAATTTTCTTTGGTGATTAAATAATCAAATTTCGCTTGATTCGTCTTTGAAAATAAATTCTTCTTTCACTAAATAATATCACAACAAAAGATATACGCAGATATAAACACTAATGTATTAACACAAAAACACATTTACAATTCGTACTTATATTTAAAACAAATGTATTTAGGAGAAACCCTTTCCTCGTACGTTGAAGACGACGTCGTAGGGTGCGTACAGACATGCAACAGAACATCGTTACGTAACGTCCCGTGTTACGCGATGTTACGGGGCGAACATCGCCGCGTATCATCATTACGTCCTGTCAGTTCATGCCAATATCCAGTCTACACTGACAAAACGTTGTTCGCAAACCGGTCTAAATACACGAACATGGGGTGCAGTGTAGCCCCATAGCATTCCCTTGATGCCACGGGGGGGGGGGCAACTCATGGGACTCGGAAATGTTACGATGTTCTGTTGCAAATAAGATCCAGACGGGATACGTGATGGCGTTACGATCAGCGCCGTAACCAGGCTGGGGGTTAATAGAAGTTGAACCCCCTGAAAATGTAGTCGGCCCCACCTCCGGAATTTTTTTGTCAAAAATCAAATGTTGTAAATTTTATTTTAAATTTTTTGTTTTGTACGAAATTGTACATGACAATGGAAATTGTTCTTTGATGTTAGAAATGTATTCAAAATAGCTCTCTACTGTAGATTTTGTGTATATAACGTGTTTTTTTATATACGTTTGAATCTTCATATACTTTATAATAAGGATTGGGGAAATTATAGAGAGGTATACTAAAATTTATTTCTTAATGCAAAATTTACATTAAGAAATTTATTTATTAATTTTAAATATATTAGTCTACTTATATATTTAGTATTATTAAATATATTAATAAAATACATCAAAACATTTACGAATTTTAGAAGCCTTGTAACTTTCGAGCCCCTTGTAACAAGCGTGTAGCTACGGGCCTGATGACGATGCGGTGTTCTATTGCATGTGTGGACATGGCCTAACACCCAAAAGCCCTTTTTACCGCCCCCCCTTAAAATTATCAAACTCCCCTTTTCATTTCCTCAGCTAGTAGCAAATTTTGTATTTACTGTTCCGCCTCCCCACCCAAACATGCCTTGATAACGTGAGCAGCGTGGCCATGATTTTAGTTTTAGTTCGGGTTAGGGACAAGATTAATATTTTATTTTTGTGCTATATTTTCTACTGTGGCATGCGTATGTATATTTAGATATATAATTATATTTAATGTTTCTTCACATGATTATGATTTGAGGGCCCGACATGGACTTGACAGTTAATTATTTAGTTTTTTATAGAAAGGGGAAATTTCGTCGCCTAGCAATTAGGTGGAGAAGATCGCGTCCAAGGAATTTCGAGACCACTATTAGTGCCAAAGCGGTCTTTGTGCAGTTGATTAAATCCACGCGACGTATTGGGTAATGTGGTTTTCCGTTAAATGTTTTATTTATTAGTTTCTTAAGAGTTTCGCTTTAATTTCGCTCACTTAACTTTTCTGGTTTCCGAAAGATGGTGTCTTATTTCACGGACTTCGAAAATGCAATAAATCTCTACTCGGCTTATTTCTCAGACCGCTGAAGTATCGATCCGCCCAAAGTATCCCTCTTATGTTAAATAGTAAATAAATGATTGGACGATGGATCATTCTTTTATCAACCTTGCGGTGGCCCATTGGCAGCTTTCGCCTAGCCTATCGTTACTTCGGTTTGGACACACCCAGTCGTAATGAAAAAAAAAGCTTACCAACTAAATGCTCACTGTAGTCTGGAGGTTGCTTCCCTGGGCTTTAAGAAATTCAGACTCCGTGGAGGGGAAATGTAGGCCCACTGCCCCACGGTGGCGAAATGATAACGCATTTGCCCATCGTACCCGTTAACCCGGGTTCGACAGCCAATGATACCGTAGAGTGCGTACCATTTTCTTTGCCCACCGTAGTCTGAAGTTCGGTTTCCCTGGTACCAAACGTTCGAATTCCTCAGAAAACTATAAGCTCCGTGTAGGTTATGTGCGATGGAAATGAACTTTGGAAATGCTTGTAAATCCCATCGTTTTCTAGAGAGAGAAAAGGACAATTATAATAAACAAGGTGGAAAAGAAATTTAATTGCAGCGTTGGCAATTTCAATGCAGCAGGTGATTAAGATTAAATTTTTGTGTGCATTAGAGAGAAGGGGGAATAGGCTTTAAATATTTTTTCCCCTTTACGAATGGAACGTGCATTAATCTTCCGCTAATTGTTTATTGCTAATTGGTTTGCCCTTTTATTTGAAATTACGTTGCACAGGATTATGCTAATGTGTTTATCCGCATTCGAGATGTGCGAGGAGTGGCTGAGTTGCTTAAATGAGGTAACTCTCCAATGTGAGTCAGCATGGCAGTTGACTCACTGAAAAGGGTTACGACTCGGTAATTCCCGTTAGTCTGACTAATGAAAACAGATATTTAGTTAATTATTAATGACATTATTATTATTTTTTAATAGACGTTTGCATTATTAAAATATAAAATATTTTTTTTAGATCTTGTTAATATCTTGTTAAAAAAGCAATAGATACAGTATGGAGGCAAACTGTGTAAATTATTTTATTTTTCATTTAAATATCGAAGGCGGATTTTCCCCTTTTACTTTTAAATGTCATTTCAATACAAATTACAATTTAGAAGTATGCAGGAGAATAAGTTTACATATGAAAGAGTGAGAGATACAGAGCCATTAGTCCACTCCTCTCCTACTCTTCCCAACAATTGTTCTTCTGCTTACAGGTTGAGAAGCTAGCGAGTCGTTCAAAGGCGCTAATTCCAAAAAGCGAGCCAAAGTTACTGTGTCAACTCCAAAAACTGAGTTATTCTGCCCAACTTGATAGTCCGTACTCTGCTGCCGATTAAAATAAATATATATATAAAATTAATGGTGGTTTTCTCTCTTCGCCTGTTTTTCAGTTTTCTTAATAGTCTACGCGAAAAAGAAGTTGCAAGGACTCTATTAATATTCCCCGAGTATCTCTCTGCATCCCCTCTTTTCCTGCGCAGTTTGCGGAAACCTATGTCGAAAAAGAAAAATCGTGAAATCGATTCATTTATTTTTCGCTTCGAATTCGTGGCGAAAATATTCAGCAAGAGGAAGCAAAATGTGTTCTAAATATAGATGGAATGAAATCGCGTTTTACCCGTCTCCCGTATATTAGAGCTTTCGTCTTCTCTCTCCTATTTTCATTTCCCGCACTGTCAAGTTTCGGAATTTTCAATTGTTTCGAGGTTCTTGCATTTCCGTACCATATTAGTGCATTTTTCAGCTCTCGTTGCCAAATGTTCGGAACTTTTCCGTACTTCTTTCTGTACGATTGTTTCGCCATATTTATGGTCGGTGATACGTGGATAGCCAACAATTTTTTTTTTTCCCCTCTTCTATGCTACGGCTTATCTTCCTCTTGCCGCGATAAGCTGCTGTAGTAGTGTGTGTGTGTTTGTTCTTTATCCCCTTAGCGTTAGGGCGGAAATTTCGTTCTTTCCAACCGTTATTAACTGCCCGGGTTAAACGTTATTCTTCGCCTTCCAGAATTCGAAATTGATGCTAAGCCGGCTGAACCGAGCACTCTCCAAAATTAGACGTAAGGAAAAAATATCTGCTTCTCAAAAAATGGAACCTTGGAAATTTGAAACACTTGCCGCAAGTTAAGAGATATTAAATAGAGAGCATTTTTTTTCTTCGTTCTTCCGGCGCCTCAAAAAATATTTAACTGCTGGAAAATTTCATTGGCGCAACGTGATATGACACAGCCGCGTTTTCATATTATCGACCATTTCGTCGGTTTTCTCCTTTGTTAGGTCATTTGCGGGCGTTATAGGATAACCTCATGCTCATTCTATTCCGCGTCTTAAAAAGTTAACATGTCGGTTTCGTGTCTGCATTCAGACGTCATGGCGACTGACCGTTAATGGCGAAAAGATGTCAGTTTATAGTAACAAACAATTGATCACAAAATTAGACAGCCCGTTTTATTGGCAACTAAAATTTCAGTGCTCAAAATTTTTTTTTTTTCGATTTGTTGCAACTTGTTCAGAAGCTGGTTTGAAACCATGCTTGGCGAGAAAATGGCCTTTGTTCGTGCGAAACAAGAAAACGGGGTGAGAATGTATTCCCTATCCATTCTGCACCTACGGCGTTTCAGCAAAAATGTGTTCCGTGCCACCTTTAAAGTATATATATGTCGTTTAATGTCATTGTTTTATCGAAGCGATCTTGGTTAAGGTCACTACTGTCCTTGTATCGCAACATTCGATCGAGAGCCGATCCGATGATTGCCTGCATTTCTGAAATCTCTGCTTCAGTGTATCGACGTCGGTGTTGTCACATTGACTGGTGTCTGCTTTTCTTTTAACGGTGGCGTTCCCCTGGTCACGGCAACCACCTTTAAGCTTTCTGTATGGGGTACGTGATTTTCATCAAGCCTGGTTCTGTGAAAACGTGTTTGGAGGTCCCGTTGAACTGTCGGTCCTAACTCAGATGACGTGTAATGCGTTTCTAGGATGTAACATGCACAAAGCAAGTTTTTAATTAGTGTCTTTCTTCTAAGGCCTTTTCGAAACCAATCCACACAATTTTTTCAGTTGTTCATGGTCTTCCCAAGTTGATGTAATTTCATGACGAATTGATGTATGAATTGACAAAACATGTCGATTACCCGTAATTGTCCTTAAAAATTGCAAGAGCTGTGGATAATCTTCGATTAGACTTGAAACTCTGAAAAATTACCCTCTTTTTATTTTTACTTTATTTCTTAAAATTTTTTTAAATAATGCAGGTTCCATAAATTACATGCAATAACTTGCCTACAACTAAAAGAAATGCACCCCTTTAGTAAACAAGAAACTAATTTGACGAAAGGAGAGAAAACTTTTCTATTATTTTTTAATAAATCGCGTTTTTTTGGTTTTACTATTTTCTTCTAAAAAACTTTATCGTCACGTTTTTACGATTTGGTTTGGCAGTTATATCACGTTTTATCGTTTCCATCGCACATTTCGAAGTTATTATCGGTTATTTTTGTCCCAGTGCTATATGAAAATAAAAGTATTACGTTGCGAGTGATGGATGTGGAGCCGTTTTATTTATTTGAAATGCCGAAGAGTAAACCTCGCGCCATTATATATGGGGTGCTCTATTTTCATCATCTCCTTCTCTCCTTAATGGTATAGTGGTTAAACCCCAACTCACGTTAATCCCGGTAAGCATAGATGTTTGTAAACGTGTTGCGATTTAGAGCGTACACTAAACCCATTCTTGGTCTTATCTTAGATGAGCCAGTGAAATCTTGGCCATAAACGATAAATCAGTTAAAAGTTAAGTTAGTGTATTTTTAATTTTGTTGTTTGCATTATTATTGTTACCATTATTATTATTATTATTATTTATTTTGTCATTTATGTTGATTATTATTTATTTTGCGATTTATGTTCATTATTATTTCTTGTATCATTATTTTAATATTGCAAGTATGTTATTTTTTTATGGTCTTAAGCGTAACTCTACCCTTAATGAATGTTTCACTGCTATAAAAGCGTTTTATTATAAAAAACGCTTCGAAGTTATATATTCCTAAGCAGTGGTAAAAGCGAGGGCTTGGTATTCAAACTGAATTGAAAGTAGGAAATAAAAACGGCATACCCGGAGGGAAAGAAATAGCATGAACCATCAGCGGGTAGTTAAAAAAAAAAGTCGTGGGTTAGTGATATTAAAAAACCTTGGTTCATATACTGGCTTCCAAAAGTTAAGCATGCAATGCAAATTTTCAATTTTCGAAAGCGTATTTTAATTTGACTGGCTTTCCGAGGGGGGCCCGAGCCCCTCCCTTGTGCTAACAAAACGAAAAATTATTACGCCAACAGACACTGGTAAATTATTTTATTAAAAATGTAAGATAAAATTAGTGATGTTCCCAAGATTTCCCTGAACTCTGGTGACATTGATGAGACTGCTGTTGAGGCAAGCAACAGCAGCAGCAGTGGTCTGGGACTGTCTTCAAACGCTTTCCAGGAAAGTAAAGGTAGACCAAAACACGATATCAAAAACGGTTGAAATAGAAATTCTGACTGCAGATATTTTTAATTATGTCAAGAAATCTAACCTCACTGATGGAGATAAGACAAGAGTGCTGGCCATTGTAAAATTGTACAAACATAATCTACTACTTCTAATTATTTAAGTATATTGCATTATAGAATTATTAGTAATTCAATAATGATAAAAGTACACAAAAAGACAAACGTAATTGATATGGCGTCTGGCCCTTTATTTCCACCAAAAATTCCTTGCACCACTGGGCCCATACATAGTTAAATTCACCGGAATTGTATGTGTAGAATTCATACAATCGCACCTGAAGCGGCGAATTCTACACATACAATTCTGGCGAATTTAACTGATTTTAAAAAATCACCGGACAGAGCCCGACGTCCGCCGACATTAAATACCCGTGAAAATTCCTGGAAATGGCGCATTATAGCCATTCGAAACCTTGAATGTGGTGGATGCAAATACTAAATTCGCTGCAGTGCCCGAATGGCTAATTTTTGGAAAAAAATTCACTGAACAAAAAATGTTTCTTTTGATGTTCTTCACCTGTTACACATACTTGGCAGTTCCCAACTCTTTTCCAGTGTGTTAAAAAAGGCATTTTTAGGCTTATTTTCACTAAACAGTAACACAGATCAAAATCAGAAAACGGAATTCCGGATTTCTTTGTCTCTGCTGTATTATTAGCTCATTCACTTAAATTATGTATCAAAAATTGCATTTAATTCATGCAATTGGCTACGTAGCAACGTGATGGACGTAAACAGTAGTTACGCTCTACAGCCAAACCGGCCCCTTTGCGGACACGGGCAAACACGTATTATTTGGTGTCCCTAACAACCCTCTCTTATTTTGTCGGTGGACCACCCCTTTATATGGACCACCCTTTATATGCTAATCAGGCAGTCGTTGAAGATGCCAGCTTTCTGAAGGATTGGAGGTTGTGTATTTAAATGCTGATACGCAGTATGCAAAAAATGTGCAAGTTTTGTATGAACTGATGCTAATCCTAACTTCTAGTTTTAGGCTAAAAGTGTACTTGTTTTTCTTTTAATGTTGTTTAATCCTATTAATTACTTAAAATATAAATATTAATCCTAATTCTACTAATCATGCTAATCATGTTTATACTAATCATATTAATCCTATTTATACTAATCATATTAATCCTATTTATACTAATCCTATTTATACTGATCCTATTAATCCTATGTAACCCATATTTCAATTACATGATTGCCGATTTCCCAAAATTCTTCAGTTTCATATTGAAATGCCTTCGTGAAATAAAATACTTCGAAAGTTGCGGGATAAAAATATGTATCCTTGTATTGAAATAATATGCAAATGCGTTTCCCGATTTTTTTCCCCCCACTACCTGTGCATAATGTGCCGTAGTACGATAGCAATGTTTTCAGATACCGTTTTACGTATATCTGAAACTGCATCGCTGTTTATTTGAGATAGGAACTAGATAATGGTTTATAGATGTCTTTAAATTACGTTACGTAAATTATGTGGTTCATTTCTCCCGCAACCGGCAATCTATTTTTTATCAGTATTTATTTTTTTTTTTTTAAATTTCAATTGTGCGATGTACATTTCATCTTTAATGCATGCTGCCTAAAAATAACTAATATTTTGCCGTTATAAATTAAATTTGTTTACTTTTGGAAAGTGAATGTTGAGTCTGTTTCTACATGAAGAAACCTATTTGATAATTAAATGTATGTTTTTAATTCGAAACCATGGACAGAAACGTGCAGTTTTCATTTTGAACGTTTGTTCGATGCACATTCAAGCACTTTGACAACATTTCCTTCAGTTTTCTTTCCCCCGACACCCACTCTCTTTTGAAAGTTCAGTTCGCAATAATTTTCTCTTTCTCGAAGTGCATTGACATTGTCATATTGTTCTGTTGGGATGCCGGAAAAGAAGTAAAGTAAAAGATAAATACCCGAAAGCAACTTTATGGAAAATCCGCTGTTTTCAGCCGAAACTGCAAAGCTCAAACTGCAGTAGTCATATGCACTTCGCTGTGCATTGCAAATTTTTCTGTATTTGCAAGCAACTTCATTGAAATGTCCTGTCCTCCTTTAGTTTTTTCCCCTCTCTGGTGTTCCATTGGTTTTTACTGCCACTGCCTATTTTCCCACGTTTTCCTGCCCCTTTGCATAACATATTCTGAGTTGTCAATTTATTTGCTACACATAGCTATATGATAGCATATTGCTTTTCTCCTGCTTCTCGAAACAGACCTAGTTCGTCATTGGAGAGGAATCCAGTGAGCGCTGTGTGCCGATGCGCCTTGCTGGGAAGTATTGTACCATGCGAAAATTATCTTGGCCAATTACTGTAAATTGGATTACGGTATATTCATGTTATAAATAACCCTTAGCCTGAAAGAAACGTGATTGGGTTGATATCTGTTTATACCGTTTTCTGTATATTTGTTGTAATTATATGTGAAAGGGTCAAAGCGGCAGCCGTTAAGGAAATACAGAGCCAGCCCTAGAGTTTGCGAGGCCCAAGGTAAGATGTACTGCGCGAGACCCTATACAAGAGGACCCGCATATAACGAGGACCTTGAGACAAAAGAAAATGCTCGCTATATCCAACCGCAAAATCTTCATCATTGAAAACAATTGAATTCTATCGTATTTAATCCTTATACCAATAAATTTTCTGAATATTTTTGATTGAGAGGGGAGGACAAGGGGGAGAAACAAATTTCTAAAAGGAAATGAAATATACGTTTAAATACTGATCGTATTTAATCAATGACTCAAGTGTTTGTAACAGAATATATTAATATTTAATTTGAACACTGTGACTTAGTTTTGCAGGATTACTTGGACTTCATGTCTAAATTTCTGCTCAAATCACAATATTCTCGTTCGATATAAAACTATTCACACCTAAAATTGTTCTCAAATACTTCATACAGTTCGCTTACTTTATTTTCTACGTCTATAGCGCATTAGGCAATTTGAGATGGGATCGATGACGTGTAACTAGACCTCCTAAATATATTACGTTTACACGTAGGTCTTAATAACGGACTCAGTAATATTTATTATAACTCCTTTTTTTCGCTGCAGTTATTTCAAAATCCATAAATAACTAAACTAATCCAAACTTGTTATAACTGCTAAGATTCATTTTAGTGACAGTATGGAAAATATTCCCTAAAACATTCTGTCCTTTTCAACCACATGCCCACTTTCTTTACCATTTTTTCTCGTTAAATGTAAGACGTTCATTGTCTTCACGTTAACTGTCAGACTTTCTTCCCATATATTGGCCATAAATTAAACTTCGTTTTTTGTTGCAGAGGTGTAAATTTATTTATTTTGTAGTAATTCCCTACTTTCATTTAAATAGAGAAATTTTACATTATTTGAAATTGTTACTTGCAAAGTTATTTTTCATTTACTTTTTAATACTCAAAATATTTGAATTTTCGTATAAAAATTTTCAAAGTTACTACAAAAAGCATTGCAATCTAAGGAAGTATTGCTCTAGAAACCCGATGGCGCGATGCCCTAGGCCGTCGCCTAACTCACCTTAACCTACGGCCGCCTTTGAATACAGGTATCGTCATTCATCATACCGCATTCAAAATCGTCACATGGTTTATACACACATTTCACCTATTCTGATGTTTCATCTAACGCTGACTCTCGAAGAACTAAACCTTTTATGCCACACACAGTTCGTTCACATAATGTTTTATGTGCAATCAATCACTTTCATGACGGGAGATGATCGTACTTGATGAATCGAAACTCAGTATATATTTTAAGAGTAGATTTTTTTTTATGCGTTCTTTACTGTCACGCTTTATGCTTCGTCTATGTCTTTCATCGCCGTGCTAGGATTTCAACATGTGTACTCTACTCTTTTAGTTTAATTTATCGACCCACGTTTGTCTTCTATGATTTCTGCTATATTTTCGGTTTTAGCAGGTTTTTGCCGTTTTAATAATTACCCTTTTGTCAAATGAAAATACTAAATGGAATTCCGAAGTCAGAGTTCTCACGTCCCTAGAATTATTAGGAAATTTGAAATCGTCCTAAAAAAGTCAGGGAAAAACAAGATTTTTTTGGTCAAACCTGGGAAAGTCAGGGAAAATCTTTCTAACTTCTGTTCTTAATAGCTAAATTTCACGCGAACATGAATCTATTTTACCCGAAACCGAAGTTCAGTTGAAAGTTTTGTTTGCGATTAGTCAGGGAATTTTGTTGGAAAAGTCAGGGAAAAACTTGGTGAAGTCTGGCAATTTTTTTCTCCAAAGTGAGTTAGAACTGTGCGAAGTAGTTTTCAATACAGTACGTTGTTTTCGTCTACACAATATGTATTGACAACATAAATGAATGGTTTATATATATGTATAAATAAAGTATAAATGAATAGATAAGCTTACGATATTCATTTATACTTTCACTACACATGAATGTATATTTTGTAATTGTGGTATGATGTACATACATTTACACCTATTAATAACCTTCATTTACTCGCTTGATTTTCTACATTTTGATTTATATTTATGTTTACATTATCTACTATTTCCTATTTATATAATTTTATCATATTGATTGCTGCTGCTTCATGCGCGCTCTTCATTGATAAACTTGTTTGTATTTTTATTTTACTGCTTACTATTGTTTTTTATTTGTTTTCATTTCTCACCAATCTATTTGCTTGATTTTCTACATTTTCATTTATATTTACATTATCTACTATTTTTCATATATATATATATATATATATGTATTTTTGTTTTTTTGATGAATTATATTTTCCCCGTTATGCCTTGCTCCTTTTGTTTTTGTTCAAAATTCTCCGGCCGATTGTTGTAATACCGAACAAGCTCAAGTAATGTTACCGCTTTTACTGTGCATTAAAGATATCTAAATTAATGGCCGAACTTCTGTGACGAAACTGGTATTCTTTCTATTACCATCGGAAGCTAAATCATTCAATGCCCACCACCGCTTCTTTTCTTTTACATTATACTGTATCTGGGAGAACATGACTTAAATCGCTATTTTCTTCCTTCACCCGTAGTTGATATCAAGTGGAAATTGTCCCCCCCCCTCTCTCAAATGTGTAGTTTTTGCGCGCTATGTTATGCATGAAAACTATGTCCGTAATTCAGTTGCATACAACTTCAAGACCCGTCGTCAGAATTGTGCAGAAACAATACGCAAGTGACTGCTAACCTAAATTGCTTTCTTTAAACGTAGTGCTGATTTCTGCGTCGTTTTTATTCTGACTACACGACCCCATTCAGTTCCTAGCTAAACAACATGTTCAACAAGAAGTTACGGAATTGTTGGCACTTGTTCAGATTTAATCTTCGACAACCGAAATTTTGTTTCTACGTTAGGAATATGCTGGGAAATTATACAGAGCTACGCAGACTAGAAATTTGTACTGCACGAAAAGTAACTTCGTTTACTTTCGGAGTATTTCCGTGAAGTGAAGCAAGTTTTGTAAACATTTTTTTTTTCAGTAGAATTTTGGTAATACTTTACGGAAGCATATCATTAATAGGAAAACTTCGCTTTTTTCTTCTTCTGTGCAACGTGAGTATACGAGGTTTTGTTTTATTTTGGCTGGAGATCCTAATCATGTTCTTTCATTTCAATCAGTTGTTTTCACAAATTTCCTTAGTTATATATTTGTTTTTTACTTTTAATGCGCACCTTTGTTTGTATCAAACCTAGCCCAGGGACTTTTAGTGCTGTGAGAAGTTTTTTAAACATGAAAATGGATATTTTACATGATTTTAGCAATACGATGTTTCTGTTCAATTATTTGAAATGCCTAAATCGTATATTCTTTTAATCGAAGTAGCATAATGGTGGAATTTTAGGATTGGTGAGAGGTAATGAAATAAAAATTAAAAATGAGATATATAGTATTTTATTCTCGTGGATTACGATGGCATTTTTCAACGATGCAAGCGTTACGTTACACCTGAACTCAAAAGCAACTTAAACATCTGCTTCAAATGCTATTTTTTAAACCTCGAAACCGTATAAAAAATTTAAATTCCTGTGGGCTTAATTTTTGTTGAAACGAAAGCAAAGGAACTTTTAAAGTTAGAAGTATAGCAATGTTTTCTGAAAGAAATAACACCGCTAGCGGAAAATATTATATCAAGAATATATTAACTTTTGAATTTTTTTAAATATATGAGTTTTTATTTTTTTTTTTTAAAGCGACCTAAGGGTGAAATATCTAAATTGCATCCACGAAATACATAATTTTAAAAACTATTCATATCATTTAAAAATAGCGTTTGATGGCTAACACACCAGATTTTAAATAAATGATTTTGATTCATGTTATAAATATTTTTTTCAATCATAGATAACAAATTTATCCACTAGTTTTATTACTTGTTTTTTAAATCGCTCAAGTATTATGTATATTAACTATAGCACTTTTTTAATAATGTGTATTTTGCATTTCTTCAGTATAAGTGGTACTTATGTCATCTTGGAGTTTGCTATGTATACAATATTTTAACCACTACTTTAATGTTGACAAGCATCTGTCAGTTATTGCACTCTGTTATTTGTAAAGCGCGATCAATATCTCATTTTAATATTATTAGGAGTCGAGAGCATGCTTGAAAATAAAAGAATGGTGGCGACCCTCTTCAAGTTTGTTCGTTATTTAGTAATTGTTTAGACCACTTTGTTTACCATGATGGTTCAAAGTGTTGTGACAGGATTATCTTCTATTTCAACGGGCATTTCCTCCCCGTTTTATCCTTTGTTCGGTTGAAAATGTGTGAAAATTCGTGTTGAAAATGTAAATTAAAATTACGCGCCAGCGTTAACTAATAGTGATAGGAATTGATAATTACTCTTAGGCTTGTTGACGAAGGCCAGCTTTTGTTATTTTTGCAAACATGTCAATTACACCGCGTCTGCTTTCTCTTCAAGTAAAATGTAAGTATAAGAAAGTGGTCTACATGCTTTTTATGTTGTTAAGACGTTATACATTGGTTCTAGTAAGTTACATATAACCGTATAAATAAACTGTACCCTATGCACACTCCCAGATTTTGTAATGAATTCTTTCCATTTTGATTGCCTGCCTGCCTCATTATGGAAAGTCTAGTTCCTCGCTTGAACATTTGTTTTCTGACCTTTGAATGTCAGTTCAGCTCTCCTCCCCTCCCCCCACTCCTTACAACAACTCAACCGATTGACAGTTTAATGTGAAAGTAATGTTTGTTGTAACTGCCGTACCCAGTTTTTAGTCTATTTCTTCTGAGAGTTCACTCTCTCTGAAATGACTACCCAGTCATTCATCTATTACTATAGAGTTTTGCCAGATGATCGACTAAAACTACGGTGTCGAAACACATTGAAATTGACCTTTTCTCTTTCTTCTGTCAGATGTATCGTAAATGAAAACGATGTGTGTGTAAGGTTTACATTTTTTTGTAAAAATTGGTAAACCGACTAACTGTCCAACATTGGGGCTGGTGGGGGGGGGGGGGATACTGTAAGTTGTAAACTATATCTTTTTTTCTCTTTTTTTTAACGAGCTTTTGCAGGCCGCTGTGGGCCGCGAACATTTATCTGTATGTGTGGAAGGGTGGGTGAGCATCTTTGCAGTTTATCATCGTCGACCGTCATTCTTATCGTCGTTTTGGGGAAGATGGGTGGGGAGCTGCAGAATGATGGAGGACGCTGTCGGTTTATCGGAGGCGCCCCGATATCGATCGATCGGCATCACGATGCGCTTTGGATAAAGGAACAGATGGGGCAGGAAAAGTCTGACACAGCCCGTTTGAACGTCCGAGACGTTCATGACGTTCCGTCGGTTGTAATATTCGGAATCGATGTCCTTCCGTAATTTCCGAATCTATCTGTGGGTGGTTCGCGCCATTGAACGAATAGAGGGGCGGACGACGATCAAAAAAGAGATTTCGTCGCTATCCGTATCGCTTTCTTTCCTTATGTATATTTCCCTTTTTGACGAGCAGCTCCCCGAAAATATTATAAGCTGCTTCCTATTTCCAACCTTTGGAGATTGCATTTTTTTCTGTATGGTTGCCCTAGTATTGTGATGCTGATTTTTCTATGAATAAATCCAACTGGGTAGCATTTTTAAAAGTTTAATAATTTTTTTTGCATAAAATGACGTTATTTATAAAGAACTAATTTTATAGCCCCTTCCCCACCTTGAGTTCAGCGTAGGTAAAATCATGCTCAGTTCGCCCAATTTTTGCGAAAAGGAGTATAAGTACCTGACATACATTTTTCCGACACATTATACTATATTTAAATGTGTCGGTGTTTTATAATTTATTGATTAGATATACTAGGGGTCTTCTACCCGCGGGCCACTTGCGGCCCGTCGACATCTTTCATGTGGCCCGCCGGCTCATGTAAAAATACAAATTGTTTCATACAAAAATAACATCCCTTGATTCCTTTGAGCCTTAAAGCTGTGTATTTTATTCCGTTTACATTTTCACATTTCGTAATAAATATTATCTTAAAATGCTAAGGAGCTAAAGTAATGTGCGGTCTTCCCTCAATCGTGTTTTACTTTAATTTTCCAGCGCATAGGGTCAGTAAAGATAGTTTTATTGATTTGCAGTGCAACAGTGATTAAAAAAAAATCAACTTAGAACTCATTGAATTCTATTCTAAATATGTCGATAAGAACATCTTTCTAAGCATTTGGCTGCATGCTCTTAAAATGTTAGTCTTCGGTTACCTACATGTAGGGTGTGAGCAGAAATTTATAGGCGGGGGTTACAAGCTTATAAATGAGGGTTACCTACAATCCATATATGCATGTAGGTAAAATTTTCATCAATGAGGGGGTTATAACCCCATTAACCCCACTCTGAATAGGCCAGTGCGTCTGCGAAAACTCTTGTCTTCCAGAATGAAGTTAGTAAAATCAAAATTTAGGACCAGAATAGCTAACGTCCACCTTGAAAACACTCTTAGGGTTGCAACGTCAAAAATAAGACCTATTGACAAGGTTGTTAAAAATAAGCAGTGCCAAAAATCTCACTAAAAGGTTTGATTTCGCTTTATATATTAACAACTAAAAGTATTGTAAATGTTTTTTGCTTCCATACGTATTTTACATTGTAATATATATATATATTCAGTCCCAGAGGAGGATCCAGAAAATATTTTCGGATGGCAACGAACGCTGATGCGGGGGGCACAAGAGGCACCTCTGATACGTCTTTGTCCAATCCTAATATCGCTGGTACAGTAGTGCGGCCCGCAGGCCAACAAGAATAAGCAAAATTGGCCCTTGGACTGAAAAATGTTAAAGACCAATGAGATATACTATACGTTTGTATATGAAATTGACATTTCTAATTAAAACAATTATTTCAGAACGTTTAGTCCTCGAAAATGTAAATACTTTAACCAACCATAGTAATTGCCCACCTGACGTAGAGTTTAAATTTAGCATATCGTTTGGGTAAAACACTATTTGTTTGGCAGCTCTTCGCATAATAGTATTTTCATATTGTAAGCTCGTAGAATTATTTATACAAAAAATATTAACCATCGATTTGTCTACTTGAAATCGTTAGGGATCACATATAACCGTGTATACAAAGCAGTACATAAATTTCGAAGAAGCTTAAAAGATCAGGAACTTTCTATTTATTTACAATATTTTGATAAACGAAACGTTATTAAGTTTATAAACCACTCTTTGTGTGACTAATTACCCATCCAGTGTATAAAAATTTATGTCGAATCCTAAACTACGGCGTGTTAGTAGCGCACTTAAAGTTGCAAGAATGTTTGTAAGTTTATATTTGTTTCCGTAATTTCTAGAATTTTATCTATACTTATATTGCTGGTTCAGGTTAGTTCATACGTGAATTAATTAAATGTTCGTTCATAGGATATTCAACTCGCACCCTTTTACTAGTGCACTTGTTCATTCTGTGCGTAAAAGTGCGACTGAGTTGCAATTTAGATTTTTTTTTTTTTACAAAGTTCGAATGTGGCAACGTGGCGATATTTGCACTTGTGATTCCTTTAACGACATCACGCAAGATAAAAAAAAAGAAGGCCCCTATATTGCAAGAAAAAGAGAATCACACAGAGCTGATTAGCTGCGAATGGCGATTGAGTCAGATCCGCATCGTATCTTTCAGGATGTAGTTATTGGTGACTGAGTTTCCGCATCTGCTATAGGCAATTCACTTCCTTACAGCTAACCAGAAATGCATGCCCTATAATTTCCCCACTGACAGCAAAAAACTAGTGCTGGCTATTTCTTTTTCTTGTCGGATGATCCTTAGCTGGACCTTATATAGTATCATTACTGTAATAATCATGCTGGGGATTGTAATGAATAAAACTTTAAAAATTTCTTTGAATTGTTTGTGACAATAAGTTGCGGGGTGATTGCTTATCGGTTATTAGTCGAACCAGGGCCTGATCATCGCATAGACAAATGTCTAGAGACCACTCTTTTTTTTTAGGGGCGTAGCGCAGTGAGGACTCAACGTTAACTTTAAAATCGTTGTTAATTAGCCCTTATCCTTAGGGCAGTAATTTTATCGCGACGTTTTCCACGGATTTTAGAATTTTTTGGATGTACGTTGCATGCGAATAGGTTACCTGTACCGACTTTCCTTTTCAAAGTTTAAAATTTAATTTTCGGAACTCATTTAGCAAGCGATTGGATATAGCAAGCATTTGCGTTAGTCCTACGATCCTCGTTATATACGGGTCCTAATGTAATTACACAGGCTTAATTTATACTACAATGGGCCCTGAAAAAGATTTGTCTAGGGCCTCACGAAACCTTAATCCGACTCCGAGTCGGACTATAAACCATTGCAGATCCTCAAGAACTATCTTCTTCCTTAAGATTTTATTACCCCACGGTAGTTTAGTGGTAAGGCATTTGTGTAACAATGCAGAAAATCAGAGCGTAAATCCATTACGATAACGAAGGCGTGCTGTTCCTCCTACTGTTCCAAAATTCCGAGTTTGATTTCGGAAAAATGTAGGTTTTGGCGCAGTAAGGTTTTACTTGTCCCTGCGCCCTAAA
>QLNU02015360.1:11820462-11834997 GCA_006491805.2 Dysdera silvatica
TTATTCATACTCATATATTCATACATCTCATATATATATAGATACTCATATATTCATACATCTCATATATATATAGATACTCATATATTCATAGAATTTTTCTGTAAAACAATTTCTGATTTTTATGAATTTTGAAAGTTTTCATAATTACACTAAAACGTAGCTTTGCGCTTAACTGCAAAGCCGTAAGCTGAAGTCTTCTGTCAGGGGTAATTTTCATTTGGATTGTTTGGCGAAAAATAACGATGTTTTCTTCTGAGCAAACTCTTAACTGAAGTATCTCCCTATGCGTATTTTAATACCCCTGTTCATCCCTGCCACGTAACATTCTTCTTAATCAGTTCTTATTATTTTTCACAGAAAATAATCCATAAGAATATTTTTTACTTCACTTCTCTGCTGTTAAAAAATAAAATTTGAATTTTTCCGCCCTATGCTGTGGCACATTTGCATATGCCTTATATCGACCCTGGGTGAATTGAACCTAACGTAAAAGAAATACATGACATAAATTTAAAGTACTAAATCTTCTGATTACTCATGAATATGATAACTTATGTAAAATTGCATAAAACATAAATTTGTATCGCAATGCGTGCATTTTAAAGAAGGAAATTCTTTGCATTCATTAAAACCACATTCTTTGTGGTCGACGTGAAATGATAGAGATAAAATTTTATCAAATGACTCAATAGGAACATCAGTGTAATTGCAAGCACACAAAGGGTAGATTAATATATGCTTATACTCCTTGAACTGAATTTGGTTATAAACTAATGAATGCATTTTTATTATTTCGTTGCGATAAGTTAATTTTATTAGAATTTCATTTACAGTGACGTACTTTGTAATTTAAAAAACGAAATGTACTGATGAAAAATAATAAACATTTATAAAGGTTGAATGAGAGCTGTTGCGCCTTGAGGAATATGAAGTTTGGTGCAATTATCTGGTAGATCACTGTACATAGACAAATGAATCGGTCCAGTCCAGAATCTAAAATAATGCAAGAGGGGGAATTTAAAATGGAAATAAGGCAATTTGGAAGTAATTCTTTCATAATTGTTTTAGTCATTCAGCCAGATCTTGTGTATGTTGTGTAAACTTTAGTGGCATGAAACATTTCAGATCTTACTTTTGGCCCAAACGTTCCTTCAGTTTCACGCAAACATATCAACAGTTTGCCTTTCAATTCTTCATCCACTGATAATGAAGGCATAATGGTATAGGAATATGTCACCGAAAACGTTGACTGAACTAAAGCTACGATATTTTTTCACCTTTGCAAGATAATGTTTTCTGATTTGGTAAAAAGTGTTCGAATCCGCTCTGATCAGCATTAAATATTTGACTGCTCCTGCAATGAGCAAATTCATCACGTGATGCTAAAACAAATTCAATAGCGCTGTCTTCAAGAACTTTGTTATTTTCATATTTAGCTACCGTTGTACATTTTGTAGCTTTGCGAGAGGTAATACCATTATATTTGTTTATTTTATCTATGAAATTCCTTGAAATTATTCGTTTTGTAAAATTGAAATCATTTGTTTTTTGATAAGCCCATCTCTCTAAGTTTGTGACATGAAATGCTATATGGTTACTTCTGGCGTAATGGATTTTTTCTAACACTGACCATTTAATTAATTTATGTTTATCGTTTTTGGTACCTAATTGGGCGATATGTTTTTTAAAACGGCCTGTGGCTTTATAGTCTGTTTCTTTTCGATAACGTTTTCGAATTTTTTGAAGCGTGTTTCTTTTACAAGAATCATAAAAATTTACAATATTTTTAATTTCTTGCAAACTACAAGTCTCTTTACAAGTATCATTGTTAGAGGTATATTCATTGGATTTTTCATTATTAGAAGTAGTGTTTTCAAAGCTATCATCATCAGAATTGCAATCTAAGTTGCTATTGTTTCTTGTTTTGCTATTTTGAAAATCTAACGTTATTTCCTCGTCAATAAATGTTCTGTTGAAAATCATTTCTTCAAATTTAGATAATAATTTCTTATCCTCATGTAATTGTTCATCTGTTATCGCTAAT
Organism: Dysdera silvatica; assembly: GCA_006491805.2. Classification (NCBI taxonomy): domain Eukaryota; kingdom Metazoa; phylum Arthropoda; class Arachnida; order Araneae; family Dysderidae; genus Dysdera; species Dysdera silvatica. The sequence goes on from QLNU02015360.1 coordinate 11,822,510, forward strand.
GCAGCAACTGTCCCGTACTTTCTAATGGTTCAGTTGAAAATAGATTACAAAATATTTATAAAACTTTGCATATTTAAATACTTATATAATGTATTATTAATTCATAAATTATGACATTATATTGTCCAATAGTTAAATAGGAAGCATAAAGGTAAGTAATTGAATTGTTTTAGATACTAAGAACATAACATAAATCACGGGAATTTATATTTTGATTTAATATTTCAACTACGAAAGCAAATACTTGACCACATGGAGGGTAAAATAGTCTACGAAGAAAATCTTCAATCAAATTAAAAACTCTAAAAGCTTGAATTCGCCAAACAATCCAAATTAAAAACTACCCCTAACTGAAGACTTCACTTTACGGCTGTGCAGTTAAGCGCTAAGCTGCGTTTTAGTGTAATTATGAAAATTTAAAAAATTCATAAAAAATCAGAAAATGAGTTTTGCAGAAAAAAAATTTTAGGTTTTGTTCGTTATATATATATATATGGATCTCCCGTACTACGTGTGTCTCGATTTGAGGTGCGACGGGCACTTCGGAGGCTTCCCTTGTCAATTTATCACATTGTGAACAGACTTGAGAGGTAAAATTTGAATAGGTGCGTGCTTGTTTGTCTGGCGCGCTTTACGCAAATTATACTATTATTTCGTTAGGCGAAGAAAGAAGTGTTTTGGAAAGATTTTTTTTTTCCAACGGGAAGGGCGGAAATGTTTTGCAGTTCTAAGAGAGATTCTTCGTTTTGTTCGGAGAAGGGAATTTCAACTTTACTATAATAAGCTTTTTTGTCCTCAAAGGCAAGCCTTATGTACAATTAAATTCTCTATGACTAAACGAAGAATCCTTGTGCAAGCCATCGATTTCATTAGTTTTTAGCTTTCAGAAAGTAATGGTTTTTGTTTCCGTTCCTTGACGTCAACAACAGATGACATTTCTTTCCATGTATCCAAGATGTTATTTTTCGAAATAGCTTTGTTCATTTCTTTCTTTTAATATTTTTATAACAATAAAAAGTTCGTTTTTGTTTTCAACTACGAAGAAAGTAATTTTGTTTTATAAATATTTCTTTCGTTTTTGTACAATTTTTTTGGAAAGTTCTCTTCATCCTTTTGTCGGCCCTGCTGTGGTGCGGTGGTAACCAGGGCCGTGCTTACGGTGTTAGCGGCCGTGGGTCAAAACAGATTTAGCGGCCCTCAAAAATGTTTTAACACAACACAACGAAGTAATAATTCTGACCAGGGTTTAGCATATGTCGTTATTCAGGGGAGGGGGAATCTTACGGACCGGTCCTCCGAAACTAAATTTGTAATAGGACCGCAAAAATACATACATATTTACTTATCAAACTTCTGAAAAGTGCGAACTACTCTCGAACATTGAATAATTGTCAAAATTCTGACTTCAATATCTCGTTTTGTAGGCTACTAATTTGAATATACTTTTCTCACTCACCCGAACTCTTGACGACGACATTCATCTCCGAGATTGATGTTAATATTCTAATTTAGCGCGCTGTTAATGCGTTCATAGTGTGCCCGAAATTTCTGTGTTGCACATTATATTCTTATTTACCCCGTTTAGTTTTTTACTGATTGCGTTTCTAGTGAACAAAAACTAACAAATTTAGCGTAGAAATGAAAGTTTAATAAATATGCTATGATTCTAATCGTAACTAAATTTACTCTCCAGGTATAGTGAAGTCAGTTGAAAAACAACAACAAAGGATTGGTAACCAGGGGATTTTAGAAGGTTTTTTTTTGTTAATTAGGATATTATTTCTACCAGTAACTCGTCTTTGAGAGGTAAGCTTATTAGTGCCTTGTGCACGAATGTCAGGGAAAACAATTCCGTAAAAGCTGTGGGAGACCCTGGGAGCAGAGGAGACATAATTTTACTGTAAGACCTTTTTTCTTTTTCACTGTGTGGCACTGCAGTGTTGCCGTGATAACTCGTTCGCCTAGGGCGCGTTTATCCCGGGTTTGACTTCCAACAGTGCCAAAACAAATAACGCTTACTGATAAACTGCTCACCGCAGTTCAGAGGTTGGTTCCCTAGGTCTTAAGATACTGGCCTACGCAGGGGGTGTTGATGGGGCTGTAAGCCCCTATTGCGATGAAATTTTTTTACATATGACTGCATGGAGTTGTAGCTCTGTAACCCCTTCCGTTGAGCCTGTAACTCCCATTTCTGAACTTTCAGCGTACGCCTATGCCTTAAGAGGTTCGAATTCGTCGGAAAACTGTAGGTCCCGGCGCAGCATGACCCTTGCTGTCCTTGCGCCCGAAAACTCAACTAAGTCTTTGTAAATGGATTTAGGAAGAACAACGTTTTAGGCGTAGAAGAAAAAAATTTAACACGCCTATTTTAATTTCTGTTACGCCTAAAACGCTGTTGTTCTTAAATACGTTTATACTGCGTAGTGTTATGTCACCAATCAACCTTAAGTTTTTGTAACTTTCTCTGTTTAGTATCTTCTAATTAAAGATAAGCTCTTGGTTTGTGAGGCTGAATTATGCATGGTACTCCAATCGTATTAGCTTGACGTTCTTACCTTGCAGATACAATACAATGGAAGTTAACTGAATGAACGTTATTTACGTGTCATAACGTTTCCAGGTTCACGTTTCTTTTGTACGTTTTTTTAAACGTCTTGAAACTGAGATGTGACCGATTGCTCTACGTGCTCTCCGCATTTCGATACGTTTACACACAGCCAGAGGCGGATTGGGCCGCCGGTATAAACGTAGAGTTCTCAAAATTATTGTGGGAGGGAGCACAGGTCCCATGGGCCTGTCTGCTCCACGCCTACAGCCGCCAGCCAGCCAGCTCTTGGGCCGGGTGAGCCCCCCATGGGCGATGGGACTCGAACCTCCGAATGAGTAGGACGAACCTCCCGAATGAGTAAGGTTGCTTCCTCCGATAATTCAAAGGTATATGACCTTTAGAGAGGAGCCAGTCCGCCTCTTTTGGCCTGACTTGTGCGAGCCTTCCAAAGGCATAATGGTAACCATTGGGTTCCTCTTTTAAATTTTATAAAATTTAATTTTAATTTTTGTCTAGTTTTTATTTTAACTATTCTGAAACTGGAACCGTACTTTACTGGTGATGCAACAGTGAAAGCAGGAACGATTAGGTCGGCCGGCAGGAAAAACTTCCGCTTTAAATGCTGCTTATTTTTATCTTATTTCCTCATTCTGTTTTAGTCCCTATCCGAGACTTGTTACACACTTCCTGATCGAGTTTACAAATCGACTTCCGAAAGGGCAGTGGCGGTATGTGACAGTTTAATGGCAGCGGTATTCCCTTCATGATCCCCGGGACAACCACGGTGGGAATTAATCGTCGACTGCATGACCGTTTGTGCGAAATGAATGGCGGGATTTCACTTGCTGTTTTGCCTTAAAGCTCTCTCGAAATTATCAATACTTGGTGCTGGAGACTTTTCAGTTTCTAACCTCGCTGTGTCTAAAAATAATCCAACCGACCTAAGACGTACGTCTGCCTCAATTCTATATCACCACTCAATCTGAAGAAAATGGGCATCGAATAGCGGTTTCTCGTAGAACTAACTTTCCGGTTGATGAACACCGGCATCTTCATTTTGGATTTTTAAGTATCCACTTCAATATTTATTTATTTATTTTTACAATTTGAGCACCGTTCGATTTTCAATGCAAATATTTTTACTAAGCTCCTGTAATATCAGTTTTCCCCATGAGTACACACAGCGATAAGCTATTTTGCCTCTGCCTTTGAGTGGGAATTTAGGGGTTGGGTTTGCCTTAAGGCCACTCTTGCTCATGGTTGGGCTACAATCATTTCTTGATAGTAAGGAAATAGACTTTAATTTAAATTAGAGTTAGTAGAAGAGAAAAAGATGTTTTTTTTTTAAATATCTACACATACACCAGAGAAGATTTAGAGCGTTAGTAAGGAACTAAGATAAAGTTTGTGGGTTTTTGGACTCACTTTATATAAGGTATAATGGGTTAGTAGCTCAACACTTTTGTAAGTGATTTTTTACTTCTAAGGTTAATTTTACCTTCCTTCTTTACTTATTAATACAATTTTGGGAGTCTGCGCTGTTTCTAGGCAGGTTTGGTCCTTTTTACCCTTTCGTCCAATGAGGAGGGTCTTTTGAATGCTTGGTTGAAAAAGTTGGCTTCGCAGCATCTTATTGGTCACAGTTTGGATTATTTACGATTTACAGATTTTGGAGTTTGATTTTAAGTGGGTCTAAGGAACAAACACTTACCGGTTAGTAGTATGCTAGATATCATGTTGGGATTTGGATGGGAATCTATTTTTTCGAATGTTTTGTTACGTACTTTTATAAGATGCTCTCTTATGGGCTTAATTCCTAGGTCGTTGGCGATAAACGCGTTTGTTACGAACCAGGGGCAGTTTGATATTTTACGTAGGAATTATTTATTATTTTCGAATACTTCTAACTTTTTTTTAAAGTGAATTTTTTTATTTTCCCCCAGCCTCCTGCCGCGTACGACAATATTGGGCGTATACAGGTTTTGTAGAGGAGTACTTTGTATTTCATACTGAGCTTGTTTTTTTGGCGGAAAAGGGTTTTAAGGGATACCGATGCTGTTGTGGCTTTATTTAGAATGTTTTGAGTGTGGGTAACCCATGAGAGCCAGTGATTGATGGTTACTTCGAGATATTTAATGGAGCTGCTCCAGTTGATATTCTCATTGGCCCATTTAAGGTGGCTTGCTTCTTGTATTCGTTTTCTGTTTGTTGTTATTTTTTTGGTAAAAAGAATTGCTTCAGTCTTTGAGGAGTTGATCTTGATGTCCCAATTTTGTATGTTATTTAGGTGGGATTGCAATTGGTTAATTGCTTGTGGTATTGAGCAGTTTGCAGCACCTATGGCTGTGACATCAGCGTATAGTGCGAGGATACTGTTATTAGAGGTGGGTTTGGGGATATCATTTATATAAATCAAGATCGACCCCTGGGGAACTGAAGCTTCAATTTGCCTTTCACTTGATAGGAAGTTGTTAATTCTAACTTTGAAAGTGCGTTTTTTTTAAGTAAGATGCTATTAGGTGAAATAACTGCTCCGGGGTTCCGATTTTAATTTATTTAAAGATTAGGCCTAAGGGCCATACCTGGTCAAAGGCTCGTTCGATATCAATGGAGGCCATAACTGTTTGTTTTTTGTCATTTAAATTTGAGTTTATATAGTCAATGACCCTTATTAGCTGCTGTTCGGTGGAATGTTTCTTCCTGAACCCGAATTGACATTCCGTGAGAATATTGTTGTTGTTTATATATTTTTCTAATCTTTCGTGGATTTTTTTTTCAAACATTTTCGCCAAAGTTGGGAGGAGACTGATTGGGCGATAATTTTGTGGGAAGGTAGGACTTTTATTTGGTTTTAAGATTGTTTTGATTATGGCTTTTTTTCCAGTTTTTTGGAAAGTACATTAATTTAAAGGCGCCTGTGAAAATGGTTCTTTGCCAATCAGTGGCTTCGGGAGGCAGATTTTTTATTGACTATTTTTTTATTTTTACGAAGCAATTGTCCTACCTAACATTCGTGGTTATCGAAATATTGTGTTCTCTTCCGAGATAACTGATTTGCGCATCCTTTATCGACGTTTCGTAATTGTTTTCATCACTTCTTAAGTTAATTTTAAAAACGCGAAATTAAAACTTGAAGTAATAGGGCCCTCCGGTAGTGTAGTGGTAACGCAGTCGTCTATCGCACCGTTTTTCCTGCTCACCGTAATCCGGGGTTTGATTCCCTAATTAATAGAAGTGCGGATTCCTCGGAACACTCAAGGTGTCAGCATGGTGCGACCTTAAAGGTTTTTGTGCTGTAAAACAAATGGGTGTTGGGTGACGAACCTGATTATGGAATGAATAAAATAATACTGTATCGAATGCATGTGTGTGTGTACAGAGTAGTTATAATTAAAGTTGACCTATTTAGAGCATCCTGGAGCTTGAACCGTTCATCAGATTGACACCAAATTTAGTATATAGACTATTCAGAGGATGCAGAAAAGGAATCTGCAAAAAAAAAAAAAAAAAAAGTCCCTTAGGGAGCGCTTTTTAGCCCAATATGGCAAAATCAATCTATGAAATTACCAAGATGCAACAGAAACGACATTTTTAACATTTAGTAACACTTATTGTATCCAAATACCTCAAATGAACGTTGTGTAAGCAATAAGAGTAAGCTGGTGCTACAGGCACACAGTGGGGAAAAAAAAAAGTGATTTTCCACATGCAGATAGTGCGTAAAGAAATATGACATTTAAGCAGCTGTTAATCGTGTACAGGACGATGTAATGGGTGTTCCTCGATGTGGCCGTCATCATTTATTTGTAACAATTCAAGCCAATGCAGAATGTGTTCAACTGCGATGCACAGTGTGTTCAACTGCGCATTGCAACTGATGCTTTGTGATGCTTCGCACATGCAGCGTGGTGGAATTCTTGGATTCTGCTAACATAGCAACACTTCCACAATAAACCAAATTCTTTAAATGATCCCACAACTAGAAGTCACACAGAGTGAGATCCCTGGCGAACGTGTGCCAGGGATTAGTAAATGAACAACTGATAACACGCTCATCGTTGAAATGCTGGGACAAAAAAAACTTTGATGGACCGTGCAACATGCGGGTGTACTCCATCTTGCACAAAAGTAGTAGATGTAACGCACTGTCGTTTCTGTAGTTGCAGCAAAACAAATGTCTGGAGCAACTAACAACACCGAAGGGCCGTCACAGAACATTTGACAGGGCCATAAACTGTTGCATGTGAACCCTAGCGGCCACATTTAGCAACCTCCATTACATCATGCTGCACACAATTAACAGCTACTTGCTTGCTACATTTCGTTACGCTTTGCTTGCATGTGTAAAAACATTTTTTTTCATTATACACCGTAAGTGTTACTAAATGTTAAAAATGTGATTTGTGTTGCGTGTTGGTCATTTCATAGGTTGCTTTTGCTTGTGTTAAAAGGCAGCCCCTAGCTGACGTTTTTGAAGTATTTTTTTGTAGATTCCTTTTCCATATCCTTTGCATAGTCTGTATACCAATTTTGGTGTGAATCCTCTGAACAGTTCAAATTCCAGGGGGCTCTAAATAGGCCATGTTTAATTATAGCCAGCCTGTATATGTGTGTGGCCAGGGCTGTGCTTAGGGGGGTGCGAGCTGGGCGGCCGCCCAGGGCCGCTAAAAAAATGCAGTGCCACACCAAAAAAATCAATTTTTAGTGGCCCCTGTTATACTTTCAAAGGAGTATTTGGTTAATTGACCCTTTGCATCTGATATCATACTTCCCATAATGCTCATGAAGCTTCTAAATGGTGGTCAAAATAAATACATGTGTTATTAGTCAAATGCGTTAGCATCAGTAGACTATGCACATTATCACGTTTATTGTGGTGGCCATAAAGTTACTACAGAAACTCCAGATTTCCGACAAACAAAAAAAGGACACCGCAAAGTTCTGAGAAGCAGAAATTTATAATTACATTGTACTGGTTTTTCTTTGTGTTTATAATGCGGCAAAAAACCTAAATTTAACCCTTTCATTTATCAACAACATCGAAGTGATGCAAGAAGTGCCAAGTGATATATCCCTACTTTACTTTGTTCTGAAATGCCCATTTTTAATTTAACTTTATTATCTTCTTTTTACCTTTCGCTTTTGGGCCCATGCAGAACTTTATCTTGTAATGCTAGACCCCTGTTGGTCTTAATTGTAATATGTTAAAACATTTTTGAGGGCCGCTAAAATCTGTTTCGCCCAGGGCTACTAACACCGAAAGCACTGTCCTGTCTGTGGCTTCTAGAGATGACACAGTTATTTACGATAACAGTTAAAAATCACCTGTTACCGAGTGATCGCTGTTTCAGGAACATTATGCTCCTCTGAAACCCCTGTTCTTCAAATAACAGCTGTTATTTCAGATCACTGGTGGTATGAAATTTGCTTTATCACTCAGGAAAACAAGACGTATAATAACTGACAATTCAAGTAACATCTGGTTTCTGGCATAGTCCCAACCGATGCCTGGAAACCATTCTTGGCACTTATTGCCCGTTTAACACCTGAGAACACAAGACTTACTGCATTTCTTTTCAATTTCTTAACATTATGGATTGAAAGCTTTGTGCAAAAAAAAGCTTTGTGCTGAAAGCGAGTGAAAGAAATTTTTTCACTCTAATTCCATTTTTACCCTTATATTCACACAAAATACAATTCAAGTTTCTGTTGCGTTCTGGTTGTTTAACTTATTATTTTAATTAATTGTGTCTTTATTATTTTTTTATTTAATTTAGTTAAAATTTAAATTCAGTTAATATTTGGTTATTTTTGTGCTATTCCCACATCAGTGGCAATTGATGCAATTAAACGCTATCTCTGCGATGATTGGGGCCCATTCCAGTATTATGTAAGCATCTTTAGGGGGAGGGGATTGAGATTTGCTTATGTTTTCTGACAATGGGGAGGGGGTGTAAACATGCTTATGTAAGACACAGAAAATAATAAAACTAGCACATAGTCACAAAGTGACAACCGCCCTGACAGAACTGCAATACTTGGATGCATGTCACATTGCAAGTAAAAGATATAAAATACACGAAATTGCAATTAAAAATTTAATTATTTAAAGCAATATCTCTCAATCTTACTTCTCTCAGGGAGGCTTAACCCCCCCTTCACCTCACCGACATTTTTAAATTACAATAAATTATTTTTAATAAATGTATTTTATAAAATTGACTTCTTATTTATATTTACTAAGTTATTTATTCTTATTTACCTCTTTTTTTGGTATTAAAATTTTAAGCACTAGTTATAGCTAATGTATGAGTTTGACGACTGTTGCATATGTCCATCAAAATAGCTATTAGCAGCATATTAGAATTTTTGAAATGTGATAATTTGTTTAGATTATTCTATTTATAAATAAATGTTTAATATAACAAACTTACACATAAGTACTTAATATTACAATAAAAATGTAAATAAGTATTATAATTTGCATCACACATTGCATTCTTATTTCAAAAACATATACAACTGAAATCTTACATAATTATGAGGGGGGCGGGGAAGGACAGGCATTTACTTATTTTTATTTATAAGTAGGATGGAGTATGAAATGGCTAAAAATGTGTTTACATAATACTTGAATAGCTTCTTACTTGCAGCTGCACGACTTTGTTATACTGGAGAACCCATTCTTTAGTCTACCGAAATCTGTCCAAATTAGTGAAAAGAAAATGTAACTTTATGAAAGACAAAATATAACTACAACATCTGAGTGTCCATGTTTTTTATAATTATCTTGTTTAATCATCTTGATATTGTTACCTTTCAGTATCTTTTATCAATTTACAGTAGTATCAATATTTTTTGCTATATTTCCTTAGGTTGAATTTTTTTAAAATGTTCTTTGATTTGTAATACCGTTTATGTTTTCAAACATTAAAATTTAGTTTTGCATTTTTCTGTTGCAAGGGATTTATTATTTTTATGGAGCTGGTGCGATATACTGTTACAGTTTGCTCGTTGAAATGCATTATCGCCAAGTTTCTTAATTCCTATAACCTGTGAAGCAATGCATGTGTTCCAATTACTGGTGAGTGAAATCACCGGTGATTAGAACCTGTTATCTGGTTAGAACAGGAATATTGAGACATGTTATTCAAAAGTATCAGTGTAGGACTTTTATAGAAAAAAGTTAGTGGCTTCTAAATTTTTTCTATAATAAAATTGTTTCCACAAATGTTTGAAATTTATGTGGCCATGTGCACTTCAAATACAATACATCTACAATATGAATATGTGTGTAATATTAAAAAAGTTTTAATGTAAAAATTAGTATGCATATGTGTGTATATAAATATATATATGTACTTACAAATGTTACTCATATATGCACATTTTTTTATAAAAGGATATATGTGAAACTTTTGAAGGACTGTAATTCAGCAATAGTTTTGATGATTGGGAAAAATACATTTTGTAAATGTTTTATTAATTGTATATAACTCATAATTGTAATGGTTGTATTTTCTTTCTCAGGTATAGTAATTCTCCTAAGTTAAAGCCATGCTTGGTCAGTCGAATGGACCAAATTAGTTCCCCAACACCCTGCAGCTCGGCTCCGGGCCAGAGAGAATCAACATCATCAGCTGCTATTGCTGGCTCTACGCCACCTGCTAAAAGATTGTCTTTTCCACCTGCTCATACTCAAGCAGGCCCTAAGAATAAGTTAGTTTTATAAATTTGTTTTATTTTTTTCTCCAATCTTACTTTTATTGTATTTTGAACATTCCCAAATCGATTTTTTTCTTTTTAAATTTTTATTCTACTCAAATTACTATAATTGAAATCTTTTGTTATGGAAATGTGAATTAAGATGCTAGAGCTATCATATTTACTTTTAAAGGCAAACAATTGGGCTGTTCCACTAAAAATTTGTGTTTAGATTCGCAATTTATATTAATAGTGAAAATGTTATACTTTTATCAGTTGTGTATACAAAGCAAGTAAAGGTACAAAAGCAATCGAAAACCAGCTTCTGGTGTATTGTTTTTCTGCTTTAAAGTTTTTTTTTATGAAGTTGAGAAACTTTTCATGATGTACTTGAAAATAACCAGAATTTCTTCCATATTTGAATTTTCTTTATAGTGGTAGGTATTTCATATATTATTTAAAACTATATATATATATTCAGTAGCACTTCCATATATCTCTATATATATATTCAGTAGCATTTCCATATATCAAACTTCTGTATTTGAAAATAATAACAATAAAGCTGTTTACATATCATAGCAGGTCCCAGGAAAATATGGCAATATAACAAGCCCAGGACCTAATATTGGAACGCTTAGATTCATTTACTCATTAGTCTCATTACACTACTGATATTGTAATCTACAAATACTATTTAAATTAGAACAATAAAACTATAATAATGGCATTGTTATAAACATTTTTCTGTTGGTCTATTTCATCTGTATTTAACATACATTAAATATTAATAAAACACACTATATCAAAGCTTTTGTGAATCTCATGGTCATAACATAGAAAAACTGGTTCTATATATTGGAAAAATTTCAATATATTGAATTTTTTCCAAAACGAATCTGGGGTTTTCACCTGTAATGTTGATATTAAGAAAAACAAATGGAGATATCATGAAAGGAAGAGACGGAAAGAGTGGTCAGAGTCCATCTGACACTGATAGATCACTTAGCAGTGGTCATGTTTCTACACTTCTCTTTTCACATAACCTTCCCTGTCTGTAAAAAAGATTCAGTTTGTTAAGGTATTATTACCCTCCGCAGGGATAACACAATTGCCAAATATGGTCAACACAAGAAAGCCTCCGGGGCGAGACTTTTGTGAGTTTTCGTGGGGGAAATTTATTATACTATAATTTTTACGATGCTTTCCCCATCCTGGATTCGAACCAGGGTCCCTCCGTTTAGCCCGGAGTGTCTTGGACCGCTAGACGAATGAGGACAGGAAACAACGCTCTCTTTCTCCGTATGTATACGAATAAGCTCTAGTTTGAGCTGTAATTAATACGTGGGTGGCAAAAATTATTGTATAAGATTCAGTTTGTTTCAGTCTTTATAATCGATAGCGAGTGTCCATGATGGTGAAAAGAAAATATTTCAGTGTTGTATAAAAGGTGGAGTCGTTGAAGAACATGGATAGTAGAATGCCAAAACACTAATACCCTTAAATCTATTGATAACCTAAGTACAATGTTGACAACTACAAAAAGTCTGGTATTTGTTATGAAAGTCTTTGAAGGCGTCATACCCGACAGGAAACATTTTAAAATGTTTTCCTATTCACCGAAAATGTTCCTGACAATTTACTTTACGAATTCAGTTATTGATTTTTATTATGAATTGTTGAAATTTGTTATTCAGAAAAACATTAAGAAGTTATTACACGTGTTATGCTAATAATTATTATATTACATATAATTTACAAATATTATTATAAATACCCATGAACACTATATAAGGTCTGAGTCAAAATGATAGCACCAGTTACATATTTGCTAATTTTATTTACAAATAAAACAAAACGAAGTCAACAATATAAAATAAAGAACATGTATGTATTACGCTTCTACTCACATATTAAGAACAATTCATGTTGCCATTTGGATAAGCACAATCTTCAATAAAAAAATTTGACAACAAAATCCTGAGTCAAAATGATAGCATGTGTCATATTTTTTCATGCATATACATATTAATGTAAGTTTTTTCAGGCCATTTGCATACGTTGCTAACGAATACTTCTTCCCACAGTTCAACAATGAATTGTGGATAAAATAGGAAGAAGTATTTATTTGCAGTGTGTGCAAATGTCTTAAAAAAAAACTTACGTTAATACGTATATGTGTGAAAAAAATGCGACTTGTGCTCGTAACGACTGTAACTCGGGGATTTTGCTGTTA
>QLNU02015360.1:11835097-11856152 GCA_006491805.2 Dysdera silvatica
TTTTACCCAGTTTCACACAAAATTTGATTGCATAACGCTGCTCCAAAAACTGGTCCATTTTTTGATCGACGAGGGTGCAGTAGATACCTCTGCGCGGAGCGTGACCCTGCCTCAACAACTGCCCGCAGGCGACTGATACCGGTCTCGTTTCCAAGCTCAGATCCCCCACCAACTTCTCCGCCCCGTCAGCCAGCGTTGCCAACTACAAAAAATCATTCCGGGAACTTCTGGGACAAACCCTGTACTACTTCCAGGGAACGTTACTGTTATATGTGAATTGGATATGTCTTATGCTTTAATCATTTATATGTTCTCCACATCTTGCAAAGTTCCAGCCAATCTTATGTGTACTTGCTAGTATTAAATATTTAATGGACAGCAGTGTATTTCAAGAAATTGCCATTTCATTTTCTTGCATAATCATTGAAAACTATTGTAGTATGTTAATCAGTAACTTTATTTGAATATTTTTCACTATCTACTCACAAGTTTACTTTTTCTCTATTTTCTTACTGACAAGCTTACTAAAAACTTACTGTTTGTATATTTTACTGTTTTTTATAGAATGTTTGGATCATCCTTAGAACATAATTTCACGAGGCCAAACGACAGAGGTGAATATGAAGTTGCAGAAGGCATATCAGCAACCGTATTTCGGGCAATTATGGTATGTATTAATAATACTCAGTGGGGCTATTTAAATGAACTCAATGCTAACTCTATTGCTGATTATTTTGTTTATATATTTTACCCCCCGTCCCTCCCCAAAAAAAAGAGACTGCCATATAGGATTAGTGTCATAGCTTAATGTGGCTTCCAAACCATGTTTTATGTAAACACAAGCAAGCTTACCAAAAGTCAGACTCAGCTCAGTGGCCCGAATGTGGCAGTTGTTAATCACTGGGACACGTAGTGATATTGAATTGTACTCAGGGCCCTGCTTACCGTGTTACAGCCCTGGGCAAAGAAATTTTTAGCGGCCCTTAAAAATATTTTGACATAACACAACGATAAAAAGATTTACACGGGTTTAGCATTGGGTCCTTTATAAAGCATAAAGTCCTTTACTGGTCTAAACGCTGTAGGTAAAAATAAAGAGAAGATAATGAAGTTAAATTGAAAATAGGGGATAAAAATTAAATAAAATACGAATCATTGTAATTTATTATTACTCTAATTATTATAATTATAACGAATTAATGAAAAGTTTCTCAACGAACAAAGCCGCTTTTTTATACTATTAGAACTTACAAAGTAATTTTTCTAGTCTTTTATGCTGCCACGAGTCTCTGCAGTGGCCATATTGCCACCACAATAAACATGGTAACGTACATAGGCTACTGATGCTAACGCATTTGACTAATAACACGTGTATTTATTTTGACCACCATTTAGAAGCTGCATTATGAGAAGTATGACGTCACACACACAAAAGGTCAATTGACTAAAAACTGATTTCTTGGTATTTGCACTACAATTTTTGGCTGCCCTAAATTTTAGTGGCCAGCTCGCATCCCCTAAGCATGGCCCTGATTGTACTGATAATGAAAGATAATTTAAATTAACTGCATTCTTTGTTATGAGGCGGCTTCGTTAATGGCCACCACCACGCAACTTTTCGATAATAACTCTAAACAGGTTACTTAATACACCTTATTACCTTGATAGCCCTTTCTAGGGACCAAATTGGCTGGAATATTTTCTCTGCCAGGCTTATGTTTGATCTGAAAGTTATACTATTGAAGTGCAAGGACCCAGCATGAAATTCTATTTGTTGGGTCTTTGAACCTAAGGACATTTGATAGGCTTGCTGGGTTGCAATAGACTGTAAATTTTGTGCCATACAGGTAATTTTGGAATTGATTTACCGCAAATAGGATAGCCAGGGCCTCTTTCTCAAATGTGCTGTACTGTACTTCAGCTGATTTCAACTTTCTACTCACATGGGCTACAGAGTGTTCTAACCCATCCTCTTCTATTTGGCTCCAAACTGCTCCCATGGCTTCTAATGATGTGTCACTGTGGACAATAAATGGTTTACATAAATCTGGGATGAGTAAACATGGGTGCCTCGTTAGATAGGACTTGGTTTGCTCCAATGCCAGTTGTGCAGACTCGCTCCATTGGAATTTCTCCTTATCCTTTGTTAACCGTGTGAGGGGGAAAGGTAGCTTTGGCAGACTCTGGGATGAATTTTCGGTAAAAATTGGTTAGACCTAGAAATGAGTGAATTTGCTCCTTCGTCTGGGGGATTTTAAAATTCTTAACTGCCTCTATCTTTGACTTGTCAGGCACAATACAACCATTTTCAACGGTAAATCCTAAATATTTGACACCGTTTTTTGCAAAGTGACATTTGCTGTTCGAGAGCCAAAATGTTATGCTGGTCTAAACGTTTAAATACTAGTCCTAATCTATCCAGATGCTCTGCAAAGGTTTTTGAGGCAATGTAAAGGTCGTCCAAATAACACCCAACCTGGTCTGGTTTAAGGCCACTGAGGACAATGTCCATGAGTTCCATGAATGCATTGGCTGAGGTTCGGAGACCAAAAGGACTTCTTTTCCAGTGATATGAACCCTTATGGCTAATAAATGTGGTTAACTCTCTGTCCCTTTCATCTAGTTTTTGTTGATAAAAGTCGCTCGTTAAATTGAGGGTTGAAAATATCTTCGTTCCCTGAAGGTTATCTAGTAATTCACTTAATAATGGCAAAGGATATGGTAAATGACGAGTTTTCTCGTTAAGACACCTGTAATCACAAACAAGTCTAAATTTGTTGTTTTGCTTCCTGACTATGTGTTCCATATCAAACTCTCCACCCCAATCATCAAAATCCCACTTAGAATTTTCAATGTCTGCATAATTTATTGACTCACTGGCTGTTGGGTTTACTTTGATTTGCTCGACCGAGGCCAAGCTGCAATTTTTGTCGAGATTTAACTCAAAGTTGTTTGGGTTTATAAGTTTTATATGATAGATGCTTTTTTCATTGAAGCGGTTCTCTGATTGAGCTAGAGAAAAATCTAAATTTTCTACTTTTTACAGTGGTTCAATTAATACATCAGGTGTCAAGATATTTTCTTGATTTTTGACCCTGATTTTAACGATCGTTTATGATCTGGGTGGGATTTGTTGCTTGTGCAACAGGTAAGCCACCGAAACAAAATTTTCTGGCACCTTAGCTGGAGAGTCAATATTTTTTCCTTTTAAACTGGTGATTGTGAGTGGTGTGGTGGAACAGTCTATTTTGCTCTGATGAGAATTCAAAAAGTTGATCCCCAATAAAGCATCATACTGTCTGTGTAACCCCTCCGCACATGTTAAAAATTCTCTTTCTACCTCTGTTTCATTTAGATAGAAGGAGATGACTGCTTTACGGTCAATTATAAGCTCATTACTTGCTATCCCTGACACCTTTACTTCACAAGGTTGAGTTTTGACCTTCCACTCACCTTGTTTGGACCTTACCACTGATTCTTTAATCAGGCACACCGACACGCCATTGTCAATAAGCATTCTAACTGGAACGGTTCAAGATATTTTGTTGTGGTTTCTTTTATTTGAAAGATAATATTTTTCTGAGTAAAACAATATCATCAACAGACACAGCTTTCAAAACATATTAAAGGGTCCAAACTATATGTGCAAGTTCCAAAACCTATTACAGGTTCCACAGCATACCACTTCTGTGCACTCTGCTCAGAACTGAAATTAGCAATTCAGTGAACTAAAAATTTGTTTAACTGCTCAGTATCTTCCTTTGATATTCAGTGATGCCTTCCTCTTGAACCAATGGGAACTGGGCACCCATAAATTTTAAAACATTGGGGATTGAAAACGAGCACTGGTGGTTGTGTTGCTATCTTGCAGCTGGAAATCTATATCCATCAGCCAGTCCGTGTGATAGCATAAAGTTCCCGACGATTTCATTTAGCTCACAACTGATATCTATCTATAACCTCTACAATCCACTAGTCACAGTCATACACACGTCATAAACATCCCTTTTTGTAGGTTATGAATCTGAATATTTTCCTGCCGTTTCTGAGATCTTGGTTGAACAAATGAAATTTCTTCTTTTTTGCTCTTTAAAGTTTGTGCAATATAGGTTCGCCCATCACTGTGAGTCCACACATGTGTCTTCTGAATTCCTTTCACAGGGGTAGTTTGGTTTGACCATTCTTCTTTTTTCTGCTGGTGGAATTCTTCAACTTCCTCTTCAGGCAACAGGATGAGGGCTGTTAATGTGTATGACTTCACCACTCTTGTAAAATCCTTGGCATTCTGAATTGCAGTTGCACTGGGGCTGGAAAGATTATGTTTTGTAGCATAGTGCTTCAGCAGGCCTCCTACACCATTGCAAGGTCCCTACCCATGACCAGTAGCACTGCATACCCACTCCATTAGCAAAAGCGACTTAGTCCCTTCAAACAGTTGGTAACGATTTTTGAAGCGACTAGGGGCACCATTAGAAATAATGATCTTTTCTGGCTGTGATTGTATCTGTTGTTGAATTTTGCATATTGCCAACAATGTATGTGCTGAGACATATCCTCTGTCATTACTTACAACTGCAACACTTGTGGTCTTGTTTTGAAAATAGGTGACTCATGTAAAAATTGAAACTTGGCTATTACTCCAGTGATAACCTTATACTTCTTATGACACAATCACAGACCAGTTCTCAGCAAAATCACAGTGAAGCACTAAACATGGTTGTCCAGCCTCTACATGTCCCTTCACTTTCGCAATGTGTTGTTGTTGCAATTTCCTCAGATGTTGGTATATTTCAGCCTTCACTGTCCATCACTGTGGCATCACTCAAGATCAAAGGAAGATACTGATGCAGTTGAACAAATTTTTAGTTCATTAAATTGCTAATTTCAGTTCTAAGCATAGTGCACAGAAGTGGTATGCTGTGGAACCTGTAATATATTTTGGGACTTGCACATATATTTTGGCACCTTTAATATGTTTTGAAAGCTGTGTTCGTTACGTATCTTTATTAAGAATTAAAATGACATGCCAAATAAGACTAGATTTTTCATTTCATGAGACCAATGTGTGGGTATGTGGTAACGGAAACTGGATTAACGTATGGCAAAATTTTCAATTGTTTATAAAACCTGTTAAACTAAATAAAAAGTGGAAGTTCTCCTTTTCAAAGAATGTAGTTCTCTATGATACTAATTAACAACTAAAAAATCAAAAATTTTGGGACTGGCATTTTTGAATAAAAAATTATTTTGTATTTTTCAAAAAAAAAAATTTCGGAAGTCTACAACAAGAGAACTTTTACACATACTGCCAAACAGTGGATATCGTTTTAATCAGAAAAATATTATCTTTCAAATAAAAAATAAATGCAACAAAATATCTTGAACCGTTCCAGAGATAAAGCACTTCAAAATTTTGCCGAAAATCGTGAGAAATGGCGCCTGAAGCCCATTTTTGGCGGTCTGTACCTCGGGCCAGAAATTGTTTTTAATTTTAACATACATTAAATTCAAAAACATCTGAGACTATGAAGGTTACCCTCCTGCCTGAATTCATGACATTTATTATTGTGAGTAGTCATTTTTTTAGTAGCCAATCTTCCTTTCATATTATCTTGTATTTTAAATGTGAATTAGAAGGTAGTTTAAAAGATATTTTTTATTGAGAATTAAGGTTTTTATTGTTACATTTCTTGGGTAAAAACTATAATGAATTTTCCACTACACCTACTGTACTACTGCCTACTAAATAAACTTCCATTACACCTTACACTCACTGTACTTACAGATGTATTAGCATAGGCTCAACTGTTTGCAAATACATTGTAGTTTGTTGGCCATGTAAAGCTTGCTTTCCTGTATTGGGCTGTCCTGTTGAACAAAACTTAAGACATTGTGGCGAGTCAACTGTGCCTCTTCCAAGTATAGGTATTAGGGTGAAATATAGTGTTTATAACGAGTCGCAGTGATTAAAAATTTGACCGGCAACATGCTGGGGTTAAAAGAGTAAGTAGACTGCTTGGCTGTACCAGATTCAACTTTGTTGTGTTCCACTCAATCGTCTTGCACATAATTATTCATTTAAGTTACGTTTCGTGGAAGTGAATGTATTGTAAAAGCTTAAACGCTTGTTATGCATTCCATGTGAACTTTCTGCCGCATGTAATGAAAGCAAAGATTCGAATATGTTCTAGTTCTGAAAGGTTGAATTAATCCATTCTTTTTTGTTGGAGTTAGTGGTATTGATGCAAATAAATGTGTTCCTGTTACTTCAAGTTGGTGAGTGGAACTTGTATTTAATTCCGACAAAGCAATGCTAATTATGCTGTCATATCTTAATGAGTAACTTAATGAAGTAGATTCACATGACTTTTTGAAGTCAAGCATAGTTTAGAATAGCAATTGATAGTTGCTAGTTATATTACATTGGACAGCTAGAACCATGTTGTATCGTATTGCCTTCACGCAGGTTCATACTCAACCACTTCAATCAGCCCGCTATAATTTAAAACAATATTTAGCTTTTACTGGAAAAGACTCATAATTATACAATTTGTTACATTTTCAGGATTATTACAAAACTGGAGTAATAAGATGCCCTCCAAGTGTTTCTGTTCCTGAGCTTCGAGAAGCCTGTGATTACTTACTTATTCCCTTTGACGCCCAGACGATCAGATGCCATAATTTAAGTAAGCATGAGATGAATGCCAAAAATATTAAATAATTAAGTTGTATGTAATTGAAGATAGTAATAATACTTACCTCTCACACATCAAATATTTTATCCTATCTAGACAAGCAAGTTACCTTTTTCCTTATAACATTTATGTATGAACTATTTTCCTTGTGTTCTCATCTTTCAATTTTCTTAACTGCAGTTTTCATTAACTCTCCTTTCTTTAGTGTAAAAATTTGCAACGAATATTTAAAACTGCAAATCATTCTACAAATCTGTAATTGTTTATCGTTAAACTTGTAGCATCACTGCATGTTGCTTGATCAGTTAAAGAGCTCCTTTATACCTTTGGTTATAATCACATTATTTCTAGACATTTTTCTCAAATGCTTGGCTCCCATGTTCCCCAGGTTTGAATCCTTGTGACTGCTGACTGTAGGGTACTGAAAATGTGTAGCTATCGTGGAAATACCCATTCCTAGAGTTCCCATACAACCTGGAAAACCTGGGATTGTCAGGAAATTTGAAATCCTAAGTTTTCATCAAGTATTATCATTTGTTTATTTATTCTCACTTCTTCAAAGTATCAATGTGATCATCTTAATCGGGGACCACTATATTACATTTGGTTTGTCTCAGTGATTAACAAGTAGGATTACTTTAGTTATAACCATCTGATACCAGTACCTGTTTTCAAAACGTACAAAAAGTAAAACCAACTAATGAAAATACATAATACTCATATTAATATGGTGTTTCACTGTGGGTATTGTGAAATGAAGCAGTTCAATGTAGAATAGACTGATACAAGCAGAGGCGGCTTTAGGGTAAGATGAGTTGGTTAACTTCCTTGAGCCTCATGCCATTGAGAGTATCAAGCAATATTTTAAATGCTTATAAATATTTATTTAGTTGGAGGACTTTTTGTGAATATGTATGATTATAATGAAAAATTAGTTACATAAATTTTTGTAAATTTTAATTTTGGAAACAAATACAAGAATTTCAATTTTATCATGTTAAAAAATAAATTTACCAATAAAAAACTATCTTTCAACATGTGTGAAACCTGTCCATTAAAAACTAGAGAATCACTGCAAAAGGACATTGCACCCTAATAAGAAAAGTGACTCAACTTAAAAAAAAAAATGCCAATTTCACACAGGAGAGGCAAAAGTATGTTGTCTCCCACAATGTGAAGAGAGGTGACCAATGATTAGGTCAGGTTAATTGGTCAGAAGTGAAAAGACCCCCTACCTCCAACTCTAAAAGAAAAAAGGGAACTATGAATGTGTACCTACAAGTTAGTATACGTCTTACGTCACAATAGGAAGGCCTCTAAAATCCTTCATTTAACTGTAGGTGGAGGTGCTGGAAGATGTTTGTGAAGATAAACTTTCTTCTATTCACTTTTTTCCCCCTTGTTTGAGCACTGATTTTCATGTTACGATTGCCATCTTTATTCGATGAAACCCTGTAAAGATTATTTGTTAAAATGGGGAAATTTAACATTCATCTTAGGGTGAAATTTTTGGTTTTAACAGATTTTATTCTTATTATTCCTATTTCAATTATCTGTGGCTTGATTAAGTAGGGCCAACTGTTTATTTTAAACCTCCAAGGCAGAATAATGACAGTTATTAAGAGCTACTTTTAATTTCATGACTCTGGTGTTTAGTTTTAGGGGGGGGTGGGGGTTGAAAATTTAAATGTGATGTGTATGGTCTCTCTAAAAGTTTGTGTAAATAATATTTTGAGATTTGCATGACAATCAATAGTTTGAAATTTCTTTTGAGGATTTCAGTGTTTTACTATCTCCTCTAGTCCTTAGAATCCTTTTTGATTCGTTATTTTTAAGTGGAATTCTTAGTTACTTTCTTCGATTCCTAATTTTATCTTTGAAATTGCACATGACCCTTTGCATTTTTCTAAGATACTAAATCCTTTTTTCGCCATTTACCATGTCTGACCACATACCCATAGCCCACTTGACGATGCAAACCACTCGAATGTTCCCACCTTATCCTCAGCCCATACTTAACTCTCTGTCTTAAAAAGAAACTCAAAACTTCTCACCTCTAGTAACCATTATCGCCCTCTTCATATTTGTATGAAATATTTTGATTGGTTAAAAACTTCATAACAGCTCTAGAATATCTCCAATGAGAAAGAAGTAAATATAAATATATATGCCCCCTTTTCTATTCTTACTATCACCCTAACAAGGTAATTTCCGACCTTGTTCTATATACCTTTTTAGGTAGTTATCTCCTCATACCTGCATTCATAAATGGAGGTACTCTTGTTAACTTTTGAATTGTTCATTTGTGAGTTTTATGGTGCAACAGTCTTGCTATGCCTAAATCTACAGTTTTCTGTGTGGAATCCAAATATCTTAAGACCTAGGGAACCAACCCCTGGATTACGGTGAGCAGTTAGTATGTGTTATTTTTTGGCACAATTGGGAGTCAAACCAGGGATAACCACATGCTAGGCATACATTTTATCATTGCCACGCTACATGGTTAATTTTGAATCGTATCTGATTCTGTTTTAATACATAAAGAAGTTCTTTGGAAGAACTACGAGCATATTTTGAAAAATGCCAAACCGTACTTGTCATGCTGAAATTTATTTCAAATTAGCTGCATTCAAAGGGAATATGTAATCCCATAAATAACCATGAAAGTGTAACACACACCTGCTTTTACATTAATAATGTTCTTGAAGCATTTTCTCTACTGACAATTTAAGAAGATACAAGTCATATTTCCTAAGGCGTAGCTAAAACTTTCTACTCATAAATCCTCTAAAGTTAAAGTCAATAGCTCACTATTGTGCAAGGTGTTTGAAGTCTTCGACACGGCTCGTCATAGTAGGTAGGATGGTATCTATTTTATATATTTGTTTAAATAGTTCCTAAACTTACCTCGTAATCTATATATGTGTGCATGATGTATGTAGTAATATGTATAATGTGTGTGGTATATGTACAGTGCGTTTGGTATTTTAGTGGACACTTGATAACAGTGCACTATCGTGAGAAATAATGCCAAATTTGAAAATGAAAATAAAGATACTACAATAAAACAGTATTCTGCAAAGTGGAAGATTAATAATCTTTATTAAATCATTCATAAATGTAACAAAATCAAGATGAGGCTTTCAATCTTGTTTGAAAATTTAATGGACACTTACTGAAATTGGAGTGTTTTATGTACATTAATACATGATAGATGCTCCATTTTTGCATATAACTTTAAAGACACGTGAATCCATTGATTCTATCAATGTTTGTAAATACTTAGGATCGATTTGATACCAAGTTTCCACAATAGCATCCTTTAAGGCATTAACCGACGTGAATTGCTCTTCAAAGTATTTTATTTTAAGATGTGGCCATTGGATACCAAATTAGTATCAACATATGGTCAAGAAGAAATAGCAGAGATATGTAGTACATTTCATGCTATATCGGAAGAAGCAGCCTCGGGTGCTGTAAAGCAATGGTCCACCTTTAACCCTTTCGGTACCTTCGTCGAATTTAATCGACATGAAATAAATGATCTTATTTTTCTTCAAAATGAAAATTTGCCAACGATACACAATATAATAAATTAGATCTTTTTCCAAATATAAATAATAGTTTTGCCTACAGATGGCTTAGGACAGGAGCTATACTAATTTTCTAAAAACTAATTGCAATGAAAACGAAGGCATCGAGTCATCATGTTGATTGTATTCGATGTTAATTAATTAATTAACCATGGGATCACTCTGTTATTTTGCAGGTAGCTTATTTTGGTGATAGAGGAAATCTGGGTAAAAAACCATACAAATTTATCAACAGGAATAAAATGGTGCCTGAAAGGGTTAAGGTTATTGTGCGTAATATGAGCAAGACAGCATCGTCTTGCCCATTCACAATATGCACACATTTTCTACAAACAAAGCCCCAAGAATTAAACTATATCCTTCCCTTAATTTACCCGATGCTCTGTCTGTCACCAAGCACTTCAGCCTGTGAGCGTGGATTTAGCTCTATGAATAGAATAAAAACATGTCTGTGGTTTGGATTGTCAACTGGATCAGTGAATGATTTGATGAGAATCAGCCGTGATGGACCTGAAATTGAAGAATTTGATTCTACAACATTGATTGAACATTGGCAATCTTCAAGAAAAGGTTTCAGACATATTAATGGCCATGCTGTTCATATTTCTTAGGTGGCCATACTGATTCAGTTTGTGGTTGCAGCCTTGTAACATTTGCTTTCACTGCAAACTGTGTACATAATGTAAATTGTACAATTTCTGAAAACCTCATTATGTATATATTCTCTTATTTGGTATTTATTTGTTTACTTGTACTTATTTTCATACACTTTCAACTAGTACATTTTTTTAATAAATTTTGTCTATTTAATTTGTTTTGAAGTTAATTGATAAAGTACAAAAATTAAAGATAAAGTAATAAAATGTAGTGATATTTATCAGGCATATATTATTTTAGGTTACATGCCTGACTGGGCATGCACATTTTTGGAGATTTTCTGGCCCTGTAGTAAACTATATATTACTAAACTATATATATTGTACCTGTTATTAAACTATAAGGGACAATGATAATACAATATTTTATTGTAGTCAAACCTCATTATGACAAACACCAAGAGGAATGTGAAATCTGTTCGTATTAACAGTAATTCATATTATCTGTAAAGTATGGGTAGGAGGATCACATTACTGAGATATTTATCCCATCTCTAGTTATCATATTCACATTTTGCTATTATATGTTATTGATTTATTATTGTATTTTATTATATTTTATTAGAGCATACACGTTTTGTAACAAAAACAATAGTATATACATACCTTTAACGTGAATATTACATATAGTAGATGGATTCGGAATATCCTTGTTTCACTGTATGTACATATTATGATTTTGTTATGGTTTAGTAAATATTACTTTTTCCAGATTATGTACTGTGCCAAAAAAAATTTTTAAATTATAGTGGTACACTTAAAAAATTCAGTAATTCACAGATCGTTTTCGCTTTCTGTCGGCTCAGTGTTGCCAAAAATCATCATTTGTCCACAGTTACTAGAGAAGATCCAAAATCTGTCTCTTATATCACAAAACGATGCACAGTTTGTATTTCTGTGAAAGCCTCCATCACACTAACAGGATTTTTGTCTGAAATGGAAGAGTAGTCAATGTCTTCATCCATATTCGAGAAATAGTGATTGCTGTCCGACAAGGGTTTTACCATATTGTAACGGCATCAACTATTTCGACATTTCATTGTAATACCACATATCATATCGTCTACTGAGACATATTCATCATGTAATGGAACTGGGTAGAATACCAAAAGCTCATGCATTGGTTATGTTAAATTCAACGTGCTCTTCTGTTATGATATCTTCTATGTTAGTTCTAAATCCTGCCTTACTGAAACAGTTGATGATTTTTTTTTGACATTACTTCTTGCCATGCAATTCTAAGCAACAACCAGGCATCCAGCAGGTTGATTTTGAACTCAACCCTTTTATTGAAAAAGTAAATGACCTGGCGAATTAGCTCTTCTCGGTGATTGGTCTTCAAGCTGCGTATTATCCATTGATAACAAGATTGTAGCCTAGATGTAGCGTTTTGGGGAAGGAACTTAAGTTCTATGGTTTTTAATCCTGAAGTGATGCAGTGTGCTGTGGTTATCCAGAATAAGACTTACCCTTCTACCTTGTTGAAACTTCCACTCTAGCTGTTTTACCCATTTACTGAAAAAAGAGGAAGTTATCCACACCTTTTTCATGAAGTCATATGTCACCAGTAATGTTTTTAAAGATTTGAAGCATCTTAGCTGTGCTGACTTCTCAATGACTAGCAATGACATTTTTGTTCCATCCATATTACAAGCCTCTAAAGCAATCAATCTTTCTTTGCTGCACTTGCCTCTGGAATATTTTAGACCTTTTAAGGATAATGTGCAATTATGAGGTCTCACCAGAAAATTGCAGTCTCATCCACATTATATATGTCAAATATTGCATGCTTCCTCAAAATCGTAGGCAAATTGTCTTTCAGAAATTCGTTTGTTGTCTCAACATTTACAGGTTGACAGCCAGCCACTGGTTTAAATAATTAAATATTTAACTGTGATTATGTGTATTTTATATCTTTTACTCGTAGTGTGTCATACATCCCAGTATTGCAGTTGTCAGGGCGGTTACCACTTCCTGACCATGTGCTAGTTTTATTATTTCCTATGTCTTATGTAAACATGGTTCATATCCCCCCATTGTCAGCAAAAATAAGCAAATTTCAAACCTCCCCGCCCCCATAGGCGCTTACATAATACTTGAATGGCTTCTATGGTGAGAAAATGAATGACAATTCTTGATACCAAATAGCATTTTTTCAGTCATCAAGGCTCCAATTCTGATGCTGTCTGGTCAATTGTATGCACTTTTTAGTATTAACATCCGTAACGTATAGTTTACAATTTTGCAACACTGTCTTAATTTTTCTACTCAAAATGGAATCTTCTCAACTGTTATTTAATTTGACTATTATTTTTTGCATGCTCTGTTTAGTGCAGAATTTGTAACTTTTGTCTCAGCAACCTCTGTCTGACAACCTGCTTTTCTGTCCACAATTTCTGCTCTTAGAGAAGACAGTTCTCTTTTGGATAAGTTGTAATATTTTGGATGCTGATCCTGTATGACATTGCAATTTTGACTGTTCTAGTCACTGATGCCTGCGCTGGAGATGCACTAATGACAATATGTTTTTGGAAGTCACATGTCTATCATTTTTATTAACATAACGAGTGATTCATCTGTGATTGTTATTGGTTATGGATTGTTGACTTCCTCCCATATCTGTATAAATATTCAGCAGTGCACAATGGTTACACTAAAGGTTTTGCGTACATATTTCCTTTGTGATTTTTCTGTAGGTGGTTCATTATTTTTTCTACCCTTTGCATGCTTATGCAATTGATAACCTATAATTTTTTTTCAAATTCCTGCTATCTATTGAGAATTTTATAGTAATTTATTAATTTGAAATTTTATAACTGAAAATTACCAAATACTATTAGTTCCATTTTAGTTGAAATAATTGTTTTTAAATTTTTAAATTTATGTAATTTCTTGTTAATTATCTCTAACAAGCGTTTTTATGTAACTTTTGTCCATGTATGTAGCATTAGTTTATTCCTTTATCTTTTGAATTATAGAACATAAAATCTTAACTGTATACTTACTTTTAGTCAGTGCGATGGACTGATTTAGAATCTGTGGTTCTAGTCTAAGTCAGTGGGTTTTTTTTAACACATTAACTGCCGGTCATGTGAGATTGTATTGATAGTTAGTGCCCTGATCACTCGCTGGCATGAGATCGGCAGTCAATGTATTAAGATGCAATGTAGTGTTCATGTTTTTTAACTTCTGTCATGTGAAACAGAGTTTTTTGAACGTCTGTTGTCTTTCATAAAATTTATGATAAAACTTACAAAATTTCTAACTTTTTATATATTTTAATGATTTTTACAATGTGTATTATGTAATATTTTTTTATTTAGGGGGTTTATTACATGAATTATCAAACGAAGGAGCTAGGCAACAGTTTGCGAAGTTTCTTGAAGATTTAATACTACCGGTGATGGTTGATTCAGCTCAGGTTAGCAAAGTTACCATATTTAGCATCAACAAATCCCTGTATTTTAATTAGTTTCTAGAATATACATGTGCAATATTTAGTTTAAATATTTTATATATGTAAATACAATGGAGAGAGTTATTTGAATCATCAATCAAATCATTTACATTTTCTGAATGACGTAATTTTTAAACAAACCCTTTAGAACTTCAAGACATACGAAATCTGAAATAGAAAAGCTGAATTAAAAATAAATCTTCAAAAAATCAAAATCATACTTGACTATAAAGAAAGCAAGAATATAGGCTTAAAAGATTAAGCTAGTCATTACGGATTTATATATATTTACTTTGGCTTGTTGATATCAATGAGTGGCAACGTATGGTATGAAAAAACTCTACATACTCTACTCTTGCTTAAAATACCTTTAGAGAAAAGGATATCTTGAAGAGGAACTTACTGATCTTACAGATAGGAAACCTTAATGAGAAAGAAAATAGTGCATTTATTGCACTTTTTACCTTTCTATAACGCCTTTGTCTTAATATAATGTGTTTATCTTTCATTTAAAAACTGTATGTACATTTTCACCAAGTTTGGTTCAGAATGATCCTTGTTGTCCTTGTGAAAATTTTTTAACCAACTCCTAACTCTATATAATTCATCATTTTCATTTAAAATTTTGACCTCTGAAAAGTTTATAGTAACATCAGTATTTGTTTTTTTATTAGAATTTTGTTGCTCTTTTACACTTACTTTCACTTCCTGATTCCCTTTTTTCCTCTTCTCTTGTGATTTCTGTCAATACATGGATGGCATCAAATGTAGCAAAAACTGCTAAATCTTTGTTTAGGCAGACAAACTTGCTGGCTTTCATATTATTTGTTCCCTGTAATTTAAGAACACCATTTGACCCTTTCCTGCCATCTCTGTCTACATTTTCGATTTCATAATTTGTGGAAGAATCTTGCAATTAAAAAAGCATTTTAATTACATAATTGCAAGCATTACAAAAAGAAATAGGTTAACTAGGGGTAAGAGTATGCAAATTGTGAATTTTTTTATTTTTTCCTATGCTAACAAATTTAACGAAACAATTTGTTTTATGTGAGCTTAGAAACTTTATTTCTTTGGTTTCTTAAATGAAAACACATGATTATGAGAAAATATTTTTCTCTGTATAAATAATATAAGAAGAAATGAGAAATGTGTACTCTTACCCTGCCTTGGGACAAGAGTACTCTGCATTTGATGACTGTAGTAACATACAAAATTTGTGTTTTTTAGCTTTCTTGTTGTCTTTCTCTTTTTTTTATCTTCTGTTTTTTAAATGACGATGTCAAAATCTGAGATTTGAAGATCCTTCCCTCTTTTTGTTTGATGTTGATTCTTTAGGTCAGGGGTCTTTGATCTGCTGACATGTTTTATGCGGCCCGCCAACTCATGAAAAAATACAAATTGTTTCACACAAAAACAACGTCCTGGCTCGACATCCGAGTCTGAAATATATGTATTTTATTCTGTTGGTATTTTCATATTTCATAATAAATATTTTAAAACACTATAGGACAAAAATAACATGCGTTCTTCCCTCAATCATGTTTTACTTCAATTCTCTAGTTTATATGGACATTAGGAGTAGTTTTATTTTTCTGCAATGCAACAGTGATTTAAAAAAAATTCATCTTAGGACTCATCAAATTCTATTCTAAATATGCTGATAAGAACATCTTCCCAACCATCTGACTGCATGCTCTAAAAATGTTCCTGTTTTGGAGCACTGACATCTGGGCATAAGCTGATGTAGAAAGTTCATAAGGGGGATACAGGCTTACAAATGGGGGGTTATAGAGCTACAATTCCATGTGTTCATATGTAAATATACAAAATTTCGTCGCAGTGAGAATTACAACCCCCATTCACCCCCTCCCCTGCATACAGCAATGTGTCTGTTAAAAGCCGTTTCCAAAAATGAAGTTGATAAAATGAAAAGTTAGGACCAGAATAACTGACGTCCACCTTGGAAACACTTTTAGGATTGTAATATCAAAAATAAGACCTGATATTGACAGGATTGTTAAAAATAAGCAGTGCCAAAAATATCACTATAAGATTTGATTTCGCTTTACATATTAATAACTAAAAGTATTGTAAATGTGTTTTGCTTCCATGAGTAATTTTACATTGTAATATATATATATTTAGTCCCAGAGGCGGATCCAGAAAATATTTTTGGGTGGGCATGCAAAACTAATATAGACTTAAGGAAAAAATATCAACAAAGGCTGATCTTTGGGGTGGGGGGAGCTCACCCCTCCAGTCGCCTTCGTTCAGTCCTAATATTGCTGATACAGTAGTGCGGCCTGTGGGCCTACAAGAATAAGCAAAATTGGCCCTTGGACTGAAAAAGGTTGAAGACCCCTGCTTCAGGTAATGGTCTAATTGCAGTAGGTGAAACATATCTTAGAGTGATGCTATTTGTAGATGTGCCCGGATGCTGAGATAGAGCTTGGTCAAAGAGCCTAAATGTTGATGGAACTGCTGGATCTGTATAGGCAGATGATGGGTGTAAATTCTGGATCCTGAAGGCCAGAGGTTGATGTCACTGCTGAATCCTAAAGTGTGTTCCAAGCTTGTTGACAGCAAGGTCTGAAGATTGCTAGTTGATGCACATGGATCATCGCTGATTGACCGACTTTGTGAAAGCAAAGGAGGATCTGGCCCATCCGTCACAGTTGAAGGAAGAGAATCATCAAGTGTGAATACATTTTTGTCGAGAGGACATATCCTGCATGATCTGAATGCTTGTTCAGCAATTCCCATATTTGCTGCCCTAGCATTTGCTGATCCAAAGATTTGGCCGACTCGAAACATGGTTATTGGTTTTCCTAGGTGCATTGCCTTTATGTTATCTGCATATGATGAATGTTATGTGCAATGATATATGTAAATGTAGCATACTCTTGCTCCACAAATTGTGTATACTTTTACCCTAGGCAGTGATTTTTAACACTAATCATTTCCTAACTGCAATATACATTTATCTTGGTTTTATACCACAGGCTACATACTTAATCTCCAAAGATTTCATACTTACCATACTGAATGCTTACTGGTACATTTAGATAGCGTGCAAAAGCATGCAAATTTTACCCAAATAATATCAACCTGCAGTTAAAAATATTTACCTAAATATTTTAAGAACTTAGATAATTTCAGAAAATCATTGTTGTCTGTGTAGGGCCTTTGACAATTTTTCCTTAGTAAATAGCACACTGTTTCCAAATGTAGTAGTTTAAGGAAAATTAACACATAGTACTCTTGCCATGTGCGTACTCTTACTTCTACTTACCCTATAAGTTAAAAAATGAAAATTGTGTAGCATATGAAAATTTTTAATGAAGTAAGATTTACCTTCATTTCAGCCTTTTTGCAAAGTATTTTTGCACTGTTGAACTCTTCACTTCGTTCACTACCATGTTAATCTAATTAGCTGTATCTAACACACTGAGTGATTTTGTGAAAGCATTTATAGATGCCACATTTAACATTTTGACACCAATTTCTGTATTTTTATTTTCCTGTAGCACAGTGTCAAGGCCTAAATTATTCCTTTATTCAATGGTTAGAAGAAGGCAGTAGTGTTTGTAGGCAGAAACACTACTTTTAGATTATCAAACGCATCACTGAAGTGCCATTTCCCATTGTCCATAAAAAGAACATTGTGTTTTTGTTTTTTCATTTTCTTGTTCAGTTCTGTAGGCTATTTGTTCTTAATGCACTGCATCATACATGCTTTTTTAATGTGTATCCACACTTTGGGTATTATTTTTTATGTCCAGGTTTTTAAAATACAGTGGTATCACAGTTTTCTCAATCATAATTTTTTTTTCTAAAGCCTTCCATATTACAGCATAACATCATCATTAATCTGTTTTTTATATGCTTCCATCTTTTGGAAGCATCAAATTTCCAAAAAACGTTATATCAGGAACAGTAAAAAAAAAAATCTGGTTTTATCACAATTGAAAACATCTGTCGAGTCATAGTTTGTAATTATAGAGGGCAATATTTTCATCTAAGTATTAACTTCATCTATTGGCAAATCTGCTGCTTCTTAAATCACCCTGCAAAAGTGTGATCTATGCCTGGTTCTGAACTTCTCCAACCATTTGTTAGATGCTGTAAAATTTGCAATTCTCAATTTCTAAAGCATCTCTTATAAAATGGGTACTGAAAGGAGGTTTCCTATTCTGGCAAAGTTTTCTGATTGACAGTTAAAAAGGCATTTCAGCACTTTATCAAGTTCCTTATTCTTGGTCTTCCGGCATTCAGTTTTACTGTCAAAGTTCTCACCTTGAAACTCCAGATAATATTGACTGTTTTTTAAAATTTTGTTTTTCTGTGACCTCCTACAGCCATAAAGTGTTGCTAATTTTCATGCACTTACACCTTTCTTACTATCCTGAATAACTTTGATTTTTATTTTTTAAATTTAAGAATTTTTATCAGAACTCACATTATGATTGCATACTTACGTTCAGGTGAAGAAGATAGATTGGAACCACACTACTCAATCATAGCAAAACACAAAGGATAGGAACTGGTAAGAACAAATTTGTAGTGGCCAGTGTAGCATGTAGAAAGAAAGATCGATCAGAGGTATAGCTAATTTGTTAAAGACCTGGACAATAACTGGGATGTAATGTGGCGGAAAATTGCCTAGTAGCAGTTAGGTGCTGGTCAAATTTCAGATACCTCTGGTAAATTTTACTTTGTTGACACTTTGGATTGCAAATAAATTTGAAAAACATATTTGAGTGGATATTAAGAATTTTATTGTGATATCTGTGGGTAGCCGTTGTTCACTGTTTGAAGTAAGTCTAGTGTTAATCCCATGGCATGTGTTCCATTCCATTAATACATGACTGGTCTTTAGAGGTTACTGTTGTTTAGAGGAGGCCGTTAAAGGAGATTTCATTGTATTTCCCATTCCTAAGAATTCCACCAGATTTATTTAAAATTAAAATAGACACATTCTAAAATTTTTTAGTTATTTCACAAATGTGCTAGAGATTTATTTAAGTATTGTAGAGTTGTAGTTTGAGGTGGCAGGCTTTTAATACCTAATGTTTTACCCCCTCCCCCCCCAAGAATATATCTAATTTTACATTTTCATCTTGGTTTTAAAATTAATCAATTTATTTAGTTTTTATTTTCTCCAATTTTCCTAATTTGAAATTTACTCTCTAGCGTTGTCATGTTGTTAAGAGAAAAAAAAAGGTAAGTTTTTTACTTCACAAAATTGTCAATAACATTATTTTCCAACTAATTTCATTTTATGTTTAATTTGAACAGAGAGGAGATCGAGAATGCCACATTGTTGTACTTTTAGACGATGATATTGTTGATTGGGATGAAGAGTACCCTCCACAAATGGGTGAAGAATATTCACAAAGTAAGATTTATGTTTTTTTATGCAGTATAATACTACAAAGTTTGGCAAATTATATCATGCCATCTATTGTAGCATTAGTGCATAAATGGCAGATGTACATAGGACAAGTCAGTACATGCCTTGTCAAATCTGCTAGTGGCATAGTTACGAGTGAGGGGGCTTTCTGTTACCAAAGTGTTAGCAACAGAAGTTACAAATGCATGCAGTTAAGTGTGAGAAAACGGATCAGCAAACTAATTTGCTGTTCCATTACAAGTTTGTAAAATTAGTGAAATAATACCATGTTATGCTGAAGGAAGTTTATGTAGATGATACCATCTCCTTGAAGTGTGTTCATAACTGGTTTAAACATTTTCAAGAAAGGCAGAACAATATCGAAGATGTCTTTCAAACTGACAGGCCTGCAACTGCACAGAAAACAGAAAACGTCAAAAAGTAAAGCAACTTTGGGCCCAAAGAGATGATGAATATCACTACCAACAGTGAAGTTCTACAGCATTTACCTCAATAGATCTGTCATGTACACCCCTACTATACGAACCAAGGCTCCTGGTTCCTTCTTCATAACAATGCTTAGCCCCTATGGCCTTAGATGTGCAGCAGCTTCTGGCCAGGAGGAGTGGAGCTGTCAATCAATCGCCCGCTCCCTCCATAATTGCCTGATCTGACTCCCTTTGATTATTTTCTCTTTCCACAAGCCCTGAAAAGCAAGAGGCTTGCGTACATTTACAACATTCAACGTTATCTTGAAAGAGGATGTCACCCAGACATTTCAGGACGTGTATGTTCGTTTTCAGAAATGCATTAGCATCAGTGGCGATTACTTTGAAGGATGGTAAAACATGTATCGTAAATTATGTCAATATCTTCCAGGGTTCATACGGATCATGGAAATCCTGGAAAGTCATGGAATTTTATTTTGCATTTTCCAGGTATGGAAAAGTCAGGGAATTTAAAAAAACACATGGAAGTCATGGAAAAGTCATGAAATATTTGTTTGGAAGCAATTTAACCTAAAACTCTAAAGTTCTACATTAAAAATGCTGCCTGTGGTGAAAATCGCATCACGAGATCGAATCATCATTTTACGGCACCAAAGTGTCTTCTAATGCACGTGACTACGTAACTCACAAAACGCAGGAGGGAGTATCCGTCTGTTCTTGGTTCCAAGTGGAATCAGCCGCTGCTTGTGGCTTGCCTCACTCCATGCATTACCACATGCAGAGATGACAACTTGTATGGATTTTAACTCC
>QLNU02015360.1:11861886-11879190 GCA_006491805.2 Dysdera silvatica
GAGATCGAAAGACCTGAAATCGGATAAGAGATCAAACAAAGTTTGTGATATCATTGCGAAGGTAAAAAGTTTGAAATGGAAGTGGGCAGGCCATATTGCTAGAATAACTGACAACAGATGGACCAAAAACATCCTAGAATGGATCCCACTGGACACCACACGCCAAAGGAAAAGGCCAAAAACGAGATGGGTGGATGAAATTATTAAATATATTGGACCAAAGTGGCAGCAAAAAGCACAAAATAGACTACGTTGGAAACATGCAGAGGAGGCTTTCATCCTGCAGTGGATTGACAACGGCTGAAATGATGATGAATGATGATATGTGTGTGTGTGGAAGTACTGATTCCTTATATTTTAAATGCAGAAAATAAATTTTAAACTTAATGTGCTACTTTGGTAATACTTTTTTTTAAACATAAAGATTGGAAATTTCTAGTTTTAAACTAACGTCTAATATAATTTCTGCTATTTAAATTAGTTAGTACCTTATTTATAAAAGGAAATGTTTTTATTACAAATGTAAAATGAGGTTTTTTAGTTGTCTATAGTACTGCCACATATAGGTTTTTTAAATACATCGAAAATAGAGATGTTGCTAAGCAGGTTTTGAAAGAAAGAGGGCTGAAAAAAATTAGACTGGGTATAGAAGGTAAGTAATTTAGCATTTGATTTCCTTTTTTAATGCCTAATACTATAATTAACTTTTCTGTAAGTGTGTGTGGAATTGATATTTTCGGTTTCCATGTTTATCACTAGTATTCAACATAAGTTAGTAAATCTGCTAATTCTCTTTGGTTATTGCATGTGAAGTAGAATTCCTTTTCATATATTATTTATCCCTACAAATGCATGCTGATTGGTGTGTTAGTCTTACTGATTTTCAAAGAATTTAACATTAAAAAAATCCAAGCACAATCAATTTTTCAGTTTTGCGCACTTTCATATCATACTTTCAGTTTTCATTTATTTTTCTCCATAGATAGTTACACTCATTTATATGTGCATCATAATAAGATGTACTTCCATAGTAAAAATTCATGTTTTGATGCCTTTACTTTAAGTGCATTATGAATGAAGAATGTCTCAGATTTAATTGAAAATATTTATAAATATACTTTTTTGAAAATATGTGGACCGCATGAGTAACTTGTTTCTTTTGCACCATGCACAAGAATCCAACATTAGAAAAACCACAACACCAAAAATAAAGGAAATATTTGTATTTTTTATATTTTTATAATTTTTTTATATATACTAAACTCATAAGCTTTTAAGAACATAAAAATAAAAATCATGCATTGTAGGAAGAGAGTAATTCGTAGTGTTTGTTTGAATAAATATATTATCATTGTTATGTTTATCTTGAGCCTTTCTAAACCTTACTTAAAATTTGGATTTGACATATATTAATAAGTCTAAATAAACATATGGGATGATAGAAAATTGACCTTAGACAAAATGATAAGCTATTTATATTAACGAGTCAAGGTTAGATGATGTGTCCAGCAGAGAATGAATATCTTGACTAGATATTTACTAAATGTCTCTCATGGCTCACCCTACCCTCTGATTTCAATACTCCATTGTACAGGGTGCGCCATAAATCGTTCAGACTTCAAAAATTCATAATAAAAAAAGTAATGATCATAAAAAATTTTGGTTTGGGCAAATATGATCAGAGGGACATTGGATTTTTTTCCATGTATAAAAAAAAATTCCAAAAGTAACTGAAAGAGGGCGCTCGCACGTCATGCTGAGAAATTTTATGCGAATCAGGCAAACACAAACAGACAATGAACAGATCATAATAACATGACACTGTGCATTTACTATTTTAAAGTAAAAGATATTCAACACGACCACCACCACCACAAGGTATTAGGCAAGTGAGGCACATCACTGCACCTATTGCAGCTGAGTGTAGCATGTCGGCATCGATTCCACTGACGGTCCGTTGAATGGCATCTTTCAGTTTCATCAAAGTGGCAGGGGAGCCCCGGTACACACAAGATTTCAAGTATCCCCACAACCAAAAATCTTCCGGGGTCAAGTCTGGTGATCATGAGGGCCACTTAAACTTACAACCTTGACTTATCACTCGGTCTTCAATGAAAGTTTCTAACAGGAATATCTTGACTGCACGTGCAAAGTGGGGCGGGGCACCATCCTGCATGAAGGTGACGACAGGTAACGCATGTCTTTCCTGCAATGCAGGCACAACATGGTCACTCAAAGGCGTAACATACGGTTTTGCAGTGACTGTACATGTTTTCCAACCGGATATAGGACAATGCACTTCAAAAAAGAAAGGGCCCATAATGAAAGATGTGGTGAAACCACACCAACCAGTCACATGAGGAGAATGCAGTGGCTTAGTGAGGTAGTCACGAGGGTTTGACGTCGCCCAAATATAACTGTTTTGCGTATTGACATCACCATGCAGTGAAAAGTGGGCTTCATCCGTCCACATGACATTCAACAACCATTGTGGGTCATGTTCCATTTATGCAAGCGCCCATGTAGAAAATTTTTTTCTTTTATCTGTATCTGCCGGTAACAACTGGTGACGTGCCTGTATTTTGTACGGATACAGATTCAAGATTCCGTGCAGGATATGTCAAATCGACGATTCCAGAATCCCAATCAATCCGGCTGCCAATTCTTCCATGACACTTTGTACAACATGGATGCGGTCCACGCTCAAGGATGGTCTGCCACTTTGTGGATGATCCTTCAAACTCCCCATTTCCTCAAAACGTCGTACTAAATTCAGTATCCCATTCAATGAAATAGGGCTTTTTTGCGCCTTCAGTCTGTTCTCCGTGCGAAACTTTCGCGATACAATAATTGTGGACTCACCATTCTTGCAGAAA
This sequence comes from Dysdera silvatica, assembly GCA_006491805.2. Lineage (NCBI taxonomy): Eukaryota > Metazoa > Arthropoda > Arachnida > Araneae > Dysderidae > Dysdera > Dysdera silvatica. The sequence continues at coordinate 11,864,763 of QLNU02015360.1, forward strand.
AGTTTAACCACCAATGCTCGATCTGGTAACGATAGCATGCTGCAGGCATCGAATGACGAATCCATTTCCAGCAAGGTGTTTTATTGCTAGCCTGATTTGCATAAAACGTCTCGGTATAACGTATGAGCTTCCTCTTTCGGCTACTTTTAGAATCATTTTTTTTATACTTGGAAAAAAATCTAATGTCCCTCTGATCATATTTGCACAAACCGAATTTTTTTTCCGAACATTACTTCTTTTATTATGAATTTTTGAAGTTTGAACGAATTTATGATGCACCCTGTATGTTGTAAATATACTGGTGGACAAAATTATGAAATAAACAGAAAATTTGAAAACATTTTAATTATAAAAGCAATTACTCTGCTTTGCACAAAGAGTAGAGGAAAGGAGGATAGGAGTATGCAGCTAATGGCTTTTTCATTATAAAAATTAGAGTTAGAAAGATAGAGCCTCGAAAATATGCTGAATCATAGTTTATTAACTTAGAAAAAAGGATACAAAAATGAAAATTGTAACCATTAAAAAGATGTATTAGAAATATAAGGAAAAAAATGCCAAATGTGTACTCTTATCCGGTGGCAGGTAAGAGTACACAGAATGGGAGGCCAAAAATGCACCCTAAAAATTTAGCTGTAGTCACGTATGTAAGATATTATTACCCTTCACAGGGATAACACAATTGCCAAATATGGTCAACACAGAAAAGCCTCCGGGGCGAGATTTTTGTGAGTTTTTCATGGCGAAATTTATTATACAATAATTTTGCCATCCCGTTATTAGCTCAAACTAGAGCTTTATTCGTTTTGGAGAAAAAGAGACGCTTTCCCCATCCTGGATTCGAACCAGGGTCCCTCCGTTTAGCCCGGAGTGTCTTGGACCGCTAGACGAATGAGGACAGGAAACAACGCTCTCTTTCTCCGTATATAAGGATGTATGATATTATTACCCTTCACAGGGATAACACAATTGCCAAATATGGTCAACACAGAAAAGCCTCCGGGGCGAGATTTTTGTGAGTTTTTCGTGGGGGAATTTATTATACAATAATTTTTGCCACCCACGTATATTTAGCTCAAACTAGAGCTTTCTGTTTTTTGAGAAAAAGAGACAGCCTCTCTTTTTCTCCAAAAACAAAAAGCTCTAGTTTGAGCTATATATATGTGGGTGGCAAAAATTATTGTACAGTAGTCACATACAAATACTCCAGTGCCTTCATAACTGGAATATTTCTCATGCTGCCACTCCTTACATATTCCACACTGGATCCAATCTTCTTCATATAATTGTTTGCAGGCTGGGCATATTGTCTTCTTATTGTTTGCCAAACTTAATAGAGGATCTGGGTTTTCAATGGAATTCAGAAAGGTTTTTTTTTGTCTTCGGGATTTCTCCTTTTCTTTTTTAATTTTGTCCCCATTTTCATTTTTCTTATGAGCTCGATTGGCCTTTTCTTCTCTAATAAATTTTTGAGTAGAGACAAAGTCATGATCTTGAATTTTTAAGTTGTTCTTTTCTTTTTAGCTCCTCATTATTCATGATGAGGAAATGGCATGATTGACTGGATATTGACATCTATTTCATTTTCTTCAGATGCAACTGTGTAATCATTATCCAAAGGCACATCTGGTCTGTGCGTATTCTTAGCCACCAGTGTATTTATTCTCTAAATCATTTATGGATAGCAGGACCATTAAGTACAGTTAAATTCTAATGTGGGCACATTGTTTGGAAGGGAACAACACTCATAATAATGTTTACTTGAAAAGCTATCATTAGTCCTTTATTTACAAAAAATTAAGATTTCTTCATAGAAAATTTACATTCTACCATAATGAAATTGTGTCTTACCTGATAAATAAAAGAAAACAGGGATGAAAATAATAATGGTAGCTTCCTTAGGCGTTGAAAACACGTGTTGATATGATCACACCTTCTGTTAGCAGTGTTGTCAACAAGAAAAAACTATGCATACTCTTACCCTCTTTTCCCTCATATGCTAACATATAAAACCACACAAAATAGGAAAGAATCAGTCCAAAATGATCATTTCTTTATCAGTAGTGACAAAAAGGGACATGACTATTTGTGTAGTTAAATTGTGCATGGCTTTGTCAGATGCTATAATATGTAAATTTATCAACAGCATAAGAAAAATCAACAATGTTTTGGAAACTACTATTCTCTTTATGAAGCAAAGTGTTAATGTCATGTATTTACATCCTTGATTCTGAGTTTTTCCAGAACAGTCCTGCAATATGGTTTCTCTATTTTTTTTTTACAAATATTTTGTGTTATTTAAGCATAGGTCTTGAGATATTAATGACCTGATTTCATGATCAAAAATCTCGTAAGACTATAGAAAAAGTCTTTAGTGGCGAGAAGTAACATTTTTATTAAAAACCTTAATGCAGGTTAATTATTTTTCACAAAACTAAAAAGAATGCATTAATTATTTAAAGCAATCTTTTGAGATCTCAAGATCCATCAACAGCTGAGTTAGGTGAACAGGTCTAGTAGTCTCATCTAGTGGTAAAATGCGCTACATCATCAATAATTGATCAAATGCAGAGATAAAAATGTACCTTAACTTCATACACCAAGTGACAAAAATGTTCAAATCGATTCACTCTAAGAACATGGTCTATAAAGTGCCTTCAGATTAAAGATTTTATTAAAAAAACTGATTTTATAGTAATGTGAACATCACATTTTACACAAAAACTCAGCATTTGTTAAAATTGTTTTCCAATAATTAATATAAGTTGTTTCTGGTGATGTGCACTCACTTTATTTGGCACAGAATGACCCCTGCTGTCCTTGTGCCACAAAAATGCAACCAATCAACCTAGTAACATGCAATTATGAGATGTTTTTACAATCGAGACATTGATGGTTTTAACAGTCAAGATATTTAGTTGTAAACGTGAGACAGCAATCATTTATAGCACTGCCCACCACTAATTTCGTGTGAGCTATATATTGTTCAATGTGCAGAAGTTAAATCCCAAAAGTTGCCTAACTGGTTTGACTTGGAACAGTTGATTAATAAAAATAGGGTATAGGGACCTTTGTTTATCCAGTTTGTACACAACCTGCCATTACTATATACATTGTGTAGCCTTCCCAACTCACCTCAAAAAATCAATCTGCTTTGATTGACACTCTCTTTAATAGATTCGCTGGAGCTTAACCCATGGGATGTTACATTTGCATCAGGGCACATAGTCTACTAATGATATATGAGATGTTTTTACATTTGAAAGAACCATAATTGATACATTGTCAACTTCTGACGAACCCGTCTATTGGAACTGATGATGCAACTGCATGTTGACTTGAATCTATGTGTCTATGTTTATTTCAGAAATATTGCTTGCATAATTAATTGTTATTGTTTTCATTAAAAAATGCTGTGATCTTCATTTAAAGGTTCCACGGTTCAGATTTTCCCCCTACTAGCTTAAAATAACAAACCAACAGTTACAAACAATTCGCCAATAGGCTTAGTAAGCTGAAGCTTATGGCAGCAAATTTTTTACAGTGGCAGCTTTTCGACAGTGACGAAGTTCGGATGAAAAGTTATCCACCAAGAAATTTGCAAAGGCGAATCTGAATTTTTTAGTGCTCAATTGAATTAATAGTATTGAAATGTTACATCCCAGAGCGTAACTAAGCATTGGCAAAGAGAGAGCTGTCATGAGCGCTGCCTTTAGAGAGGAATAAAAGGGTGCTGAATTTGAAATAACTACCAGGGGTGTTAATTAAGAATTTGACAAAAGTGATAAGATCAGTCTTTGTTATACCTTTAGTTACATTTGGTAAGATTAGGCGGCAAAATGTATCATAGCCTATGGGTGGCAGAATCGTAAATCCGCCTCTGGTCACAAACCAGTTGCACATGGACAATGATACGCTGTTTTGAAACCCGTCAGTCTAGTCTGATTAAAAACTGTCAAGAGGTTTCAAGATGTTAATCAAGGTAATGGACTAAAACATCTTTCAATTGTAGTCAATCAACAGATCATCTCACATCGTTAGTCATTTTCTAATATAAACACAAACAAAAAGGTGTATAATTAAAACCATTGAAATGTGAAATATTGAAAAAATCTATGAACTAATTGGTAAATTTATAAAAATTATATATTTTCAGGGAAATTTACTCCTATGATCCTATCTAGAATGTCCCTATACTTTTCAAATTTCAAAACTAATTAATAAACTTCCCACTTTTTTTATACTGGCGAGTTTGTCAAGTGTATTTTTTTTAATTATTCAAATTATCTTATATAATTTTTAGGTTATCCTACATATAAAGAAAAAGTGAAATGCCGCCCTGGAGGAAGAGCTGAAGTAATATACAACTATGTTCAACGTCCTTTCATACGTATGTCTTGGGAAAAGGAGGAGGCCAAAAGTCGTCATGTAGATTTTCAATGTGTAAAAAGTAAGTCGATAACAAACTTAGCAGCAGCTGTGGCTGATGAAATACCTGATGCTGTTGCTCCTGCTAATGGACCTGCAGGAGCCGGTGATGGTATGTTAGGAGTTGCTGCTGAAGATGATGGGGCTATAGCTTTACTTCCACCTCAACCAGCTCCACGCGAACTGTATCCAGAAGTTGACTTGCCTTTAGATGATATTCCTTGACAGAACAAGCTACTACAGTAAACTCTTATTTTCCATTATTTGATGGGAAATATACCATATTCTAAGGAAATTTGAGCTCAATGCAGGTTTTAAGTTAAAATTTCCTTGTGTAAAAATAACATCTGCTGTGCAGAAATGTGTGGTGCAAAAAACGTTTGACATCTAACAATTTTGTGTAGAGTTAAGACAGTAGAAAACATTTGCTCAACTGTGTTTAAAGGCTGGTCTTGTCTAAGTATCATTCGCTGGGTTATGTGGCATTGCTAAACTTGACGTATTAATATGAACTGTTACGCTGTAAATGTTATTTCTCTTCTGCTGAAATGTAATGAAATGGTATAGGAAGTAATTAGCACCCATGGAACACAATAACATAGCTTGATTCCAATCCTTATAACACCTGTAGCTGTTATTGATACAACAAATTTTCAGTTTGTTTAAAAAAAATTGGCAGTAATACTTGTCCTTACACAACAAATAATATTAGTGAAAATTATATACATATTAGTAAAAAATATCCATTAATATAAATGAAACTGCATCCCACGTAACCTAGGTTTTATCTTGTTTAATTTTTTGCTTCACACTAAGGCAGAGCTTTTATTTTTTCACTGGTATTCCTTTTGATATTTGTGTTATTCTTTTCATTGTTTTCAAATATTCGAAGGTATTTTAGCTGTTTATGTTTCTGTAATAATTTTAGACATTATTTTCGTTCGGAATAACTAAAAAGGCAATAATAAATTTCAAAAGTTTGGCGATGTCTTTTATTTAGTCACATGGGACACACATCATTTTTAAACAGTTATGCTACAATAAATTTCTGTCACTTTTATAGTCTGTATTTTTCATGATTTGTATGTGCTGTCCATTGTTTATGTACTTAATTTTTTTAATGGTATCCATATTCTGTTGTAATTACACTTGGATTACTCACAAAAATATGTTCTTCAATGTCTATTTTAATTTATCTGTTTTGTGGTAAACTATGTAGTTAACAACTTTATTGCATTATATTAAACTCATGTGTATTTCTTGTAATTTAAGTGTGGAATAATTTTTGTTATTTGGTGCAATGCATTCAAGTTTATTTCCTATAGTAAGTGAAAAACGAAGTGAAAAATTATATTTTTTCATTCTGATGATAGTTCAGCACAGTTGGTTATTTTTGTTCTGTGAGATAACATTTTAAATAACTTACTACCCATAAATTATATTATCAAGCAAGATGTTGTTTAATTTATGAATATAAAATGTTATATATAAAAGTTTATTTTATGGCAGCTTTTGTGAAAAACTGTCAAATTAGTTTATATATGCATTTTTCACATATTTATTGTAGGTAATTTTATTAATGAAATCCTTGCTTGGCGCAGAATCACCATTGTTGTCCTTGCGCCATAAAAATACAACCAACCATTAATGAAAACTGTTTAAAAACTTCCCATTTAGTATTTAATCCTTGTAGTTAAAAAATTTCAAAATTTCCATAATGCGTAAATAAAATAGTAACCCACAGTTGTTTATTTTACAACATGATTTATGTCAAATTTCTAAATTCAGTATTACTACTTTCATAGAATGAACCTAGATTTTTTGTTTCCCTTTATGTACATATACTTTTTTCAAAATTAGGTGTTTTTATTTTCTATTCTTTCTTGAAATAGGAAAATTTGTGTATAGATTGTTAAATATTGCGTTGAATGTTATGTGTGGTTATTCATTTACATTTACTTGTGATTATGAATAAACACAATTCAATGTAATTCTGAAGGGTCTGTTTCTTGGCATTATTGAGAATCAGTTTAAGAAAAGTAGTGTTATATGGTAGTGTTAGTATTTTTCAGTTTAATTTTTAAGCAAAAATATTCTGTATCTCTCAGCATACGATCAAATACAGCATTATGTTACTTAATTCCATAAGATATTCCAAACTGTAATTAATGTTCCTGAGATCAAGTATTCTATTTTCCTGTTCAAAAACTTGTTTTGGTACAATGTACAGTTCTTGAAAATTTTGCTCCTAAAAGCTTACAATTTCGAGCAAAAGCTTTGTTAAAATATTACTTGTTTTATATTAAAGGTGGATTTTGTAACTAAGTAAGAGTTATTTTATTTCATGCTGCTTTATTTTTTCTTGTGTGTGCAAGTTACCTGTTTTTGAAATTTTTGTTCTTTTAGTCTTGAAATTTTTTTTAGATAATTACGTACTGTATAAAATGGCTCAAATTGGATAATAGAAATTTTAGGAAGCTATAAAAGTTTTTTAAATTTATAATCTTTTGCAGATGAAGGCATTCCAAGATCTAAAGTTTCTATTAAATTTAATGTTTTTAAATGTAATGGATGAAAATTGGTGCATATTTTTTACAGTTTAGGCTATTTTGCACATTTTTACATTGCATTTAAATACACAAAATGTTAATATTTAAATTTGGAATTCCGTGGAAGATAATTTGAATGCTAATTATTTCTCACTTTAAACAAATCATTTGATATACACTGCTTGACAATTGCTAAAGAATAACTGGTCGTTGCCATGTAGCACTCCCATCAGCAGACGCATAGCCATAGAAAAATTAAATGAAAGGGGCGCTGTTTTGCAAATCCTTTTACTTGTGTAAAAGACTGTGCGTCTAGTGGCTGATTTCCGCACAAGGTCTCGAAGTCTCAATGGAAAAAAAAAAAAAATGCTATATCATTTCAAAATTTCACATGTTACTAGATACGTTTTACGATTTCTTGCTACAAACAAATATTTTTAAAATAAAATATGTGCTTGCTGTATTCATAATTTTTGTCAAAGTATTTATAAATTCTACTTTTATGGCTTGCAGGCTATGTGATGTATCATGATGTCTTCACACAAACGTTTCTGTTGAATTTAAATACAGACAAATGTTGGGAACTGAATGAAAGGGAATCACAGTTCATTTCCACATGGGGGCCATGTGTTACCCTTTCCCTCCCCCTTGAAACATTGAAAGTCTTCAATTGCACACATTTCTTCCATTTCCTAAAATTTTATATGACTTCCATTAATCCCGAGGCGAGCACTCAAGCTCTGCATTTTCCATCAAATTTGCCATTATCAATCCATGAATAAATGGCATGTGCAGTCCTAGTCCCAAGAAATAAGTAGGACTTAACTTTCCCATGGAAACAAATCAATTTACCAAAGCAATAGGCATGTGGACAAGAACTTAACTCAGGATGTTTAGACACCACACTGATTTTACAAGTTAAAGTGGTACTTCCACAGACCTTTCAAATATACACACTCCAAATGCCCTCAAGGCTCTGGTAAAAGCTGAACTGACCAATGTAAGTTCGAATTCGTGCATGTCATAAAAGCTGGTCTAATTAAGAATGAGAAGACGGACCCTTAATATCACTTTTTTAAGATTCCATAGACTTCGCATAGTGGAGTCTCGCAATCAGAGGTGGCCCTAGAGTTTGTGAGACCCAAGGCAGGGTGTATTGCACGAGGCCCTATACAAGAGGACCCACATACAATAAAGGGCGTAGGACCAAAAAAAGTATGTGCTATATCTGACTTGCAAAAATCTTGATAATGAAAAAAAAAAAAAGACCTTGAAATTTAAAAACAAATCTTGATAATTAAAAACAATTGAAATCTGTTGCACTTAAACATATCATACCAAACAAAATCTAAAATTTCCGGGCTATATCCAGAACTCAGTAAATGTGTGCTCTTTATAAGTGGGTCCTACTCTGTTTGGGATATTTTTCTGAATACTTTTGATTCAGAGGGGAGGATGAGGTGGGAGACTGGCAAAATACTGAAAGAAAATGAAATTGACATTTAAATGCTGGTCATATTTAATTTAAATCCAAGTGTTTGTAATAGAACATATTAATATTTAATTTGAACACTGTGACTTAGTTTTGCAGGATTACTTGGGCTTCCTACCAAAATTATTGCCCAAATCACAATACTCTCATTCAACATAAAGCTTATTCATAGCTAAATTTGTTAGCAAATACTCTATACTGTTTGCTAATTTTATACGTCTGTATGTGTTAGGTAATTTGGGATTTTGACGAGACCTCCAAATAAATTACCTATACACCTAAGTCTTAATAACGGAATCAGAAATGTTTATTATAACTAATTTTTCTTTCATCTGCTGCAGTTATTGCAAAATTCAAAAATAAATCTAAACATGTTATAACTGCTAAAACTCACTTTAGTGACAGTATGAAAACTTCTCCCTAAAAAATTATTTCCTTTTCAACTGCATGCCGACTTTATAATTTCTTCTCCCTTTTCACGTTAACTGTTAGACTCCCTTCCCATTCATAGGCCATAAATTAAACTTTGTTTTTTGTTTGAAAAACATAATCTTTTACATAACTATAAACTTTTTCTCTGATATCTAAAACCAGTTCTACTGTGAGCTTCAAAACGGTGCCGATGTATTATAATAAATATCCCCCCACAAAAAACAATCACAAAAACTTGCTCCGGTGGCTTTGTGTGTTGACCATTATTTGGCAATTGTGTTATCCCTGAGAAGGGTAATAATATCTTACATCCTTATATACGGAGAAAGAGATTGTTGGTCTAGCGTTCAAGGCACTTCAGGCTCAATGGGACAGGGGGGACCCTGGTTCGAATCCAGGACGGGGATGATTTCTCTTTTTCTCCTATACCTAAAAATGGCTCTAGTATTCTTGATTGTTTGGATTTTTATGGCGCAAGAGCATCTGGGCTATACTGCGCTGTATAGTATAAGCTTCAAAATATGGGTGCTGATTTATTATCATGAGAATTGTTTGTTTTTTAAATTCCATTTATTGTCATCGCTGCAATATATTAAGTCGCAAATTAGAATTGAAGGATATAAGTGCTCAAGGCTCCGTTCCGAGCGTCGAAACTTGTTAACGGTGCTTAACACCCTCTCCTTTTTTTTAAAATAAACACTGGTGCTAAAGTAGAGGTTGTGCGCGATACTCTGGTGAACTTTCAGAACATAGTAAATTCCTAATATTATGTACATGGGCCTTATGATGGCATAATAGTAGTGCGTTTGGCAATCGTGCGATTATTTCAGATTTGATTTCAGTCGCTACCTAGCATTTGTTAGGTTTTCTTACAGATTCGCAATCCGGAGTTTTATTTTTTAGGTAAAGGAATTCAGTTTTCTTGGCAAACTGTAGGTCCTGGCGCGGCATGATATTAGTTGTCCTTGCACCATAAAATGCAAACAGGCCTTATGGTGCCGTAGTGGTAACACATTCATCTATTGTGCCATTAATGTGTTTTCAATTCCAATTGTGCCAATACTTCGGTTTTGTATCCATAGACCAGGGATCTTCAAACTATGGCCCGCGCAGCACCACCAATTGGGCCGCACATGCCTGGTAAGCAAAAATTAACATTTGCCAATGTATTAAAATAAGGTCAGTGCTGCCCGCGGGCCAACAAGAATAAGCAAAATTGGCCCTTGGACTTAAAAAAATTGGAGACCCCTGCCATAGACGATACTGGTTCGGATTCCTAAGAAAACTGCAGGTCCTAGCACAGTATGACCTTAACCGCCCTTGCACCGTAAAACGTAATCGAATAAAATGCAAATAAATCAAGCATTCTGATAATCTATACATATTGCCTTGAAAGACAGCATTAGAGATGACAAATGCTAAATCACACTACCTTAAAGAATTTACGCCGCCTCTACCCCATGTCACGTGAACATCCTTTTTTTAAGTCCTACGTTGGCATGTCGTTAGCCAAAGTTTGATTCTAATGGTATATATATATTATATATGGTATATATATAATATATATATTATATATGGTATATATATAATATATATATTATATATGGTATATATATAATACATATATTATATATAGGTATATATATAATGTATATAATTTATATTAGATTATAATCCGGATTTTAAAGCATAATTATTGTATGGCAGAATGACAGCAAAAGTTACCCGCGGCAGAAGTACATCTCGGACAATGATTTAAAGTAAGTGGAAGGCGCAATTTACATCTCAAAGTAATGATGAAAGATAAAAGATACCGGTATTGTTATGAAGGCAGAGGTTGGAATGACACATTATATTAGATGGGTGTGTAACATATACCAGTGGCAGCCTGTGGCGAGACTTAAGTGAAACGATATGAAGCCAATTCACCAAACTAAAAGTTACTGTAAATTTCTTATTTACTGAATGAGGTAAAAACCAGTTTCCTGGCGAGTATAAACAACAAATTAATGTGTCTTGGTGAATTAGCTTCACGTCGCTTCACTTCATTCTCACCACAGGCCATCACTGACATATACTAGTTTCGATTTTTTCGCCTTGAGGTGGCGTATTGGTAACACATATTTGTTTATTATGCCGAAAATTCAAGTTTGAGTCCAAATGATATTGAAAGCTTGTTGTTCTTTCCTACTGAACTCTATGTAGCTCGGTATTTGATATCCTTACAAGGGAACCCCTTTCGCTGTTCACTGCATTTTGATATCAGACCTATAGGAGATGATAGTACTTGACTTCCTGATCACAAGTATGTAATCATTTGTCTGCAAAAATGACATGGCAATTTTTTATGAATATTTGAAGTCCAAAAATGTCACTTTTTTCGCTAGGTTTGATATTTTTTAATCGCACTGTATGTGAGCAAAAACAGGTTTGAAGTCGGTAAGATTATGAAGGATCATCGTATTTAACGGATAAAAATAAAAAAATTATGTCTCAGCTAATTTAAACAGTATAAAAAAATTAATATGAAAAATGAACTTTTAGCATAGATATTTGGTGACAATTTTAAGGCTAGGCCTGATTTCCTTTTGAAGTAATTATTTCGTATTATCGTAGCCCATGTCAAGTTTCTTTTACATTTCTTTTTCCAAAATATTATCTCATAAGGAAAAGAAACACATAACTATATAGAACCATGCATACATGAGTATGAATAAATGAAATGTATGAATGAATGAATATATGAGTATTCATATATGAGATGCATGAATATATAAGTATCCATATATGAGATACACGAATATATGAGTATGAATAAATGATGTGTACGAATAATGAAAAGCTGCTATATTTAGGCAACCTGGATGTGGTTATTGCATATCACATGCTGTTGCAACCATGGAATTTAAAAAAATTGTGAACAAAACTTATAGTAGTAGTAGAAATTTGAAAATGCATTTATTGTAATTAGAAAAAATGTGAACAAAATTTCATGAAATGTATTTTATTTCATGAAGTTATGTAACCATAAATTGTGGATTAATTGTTGAATTATGCTCTTTATTTAAAAATGAGAAAAATTAAACTGTGTACATCTCAGGAATGTCGTAAAAGTGATACAGTACAAAAAAAGAAAAGAGTGAAGCAAAGCAATTGATCACAGTGGGCACATTTTAAGAATGACAGATTTTTGCAATTATCTCGGCTACAATTGTTGTATTCAATTTCAAAAGAAATTTCCTCAACATTTTTGCATTTTCCGGGATCATGATCGCTATAACAGCACCTAAACCAAGCATATTGTAACGTAGGGCGATATTTTTTAGACTGTAATTGATTGTGAACCAAAGAATGCATTTTTATTATCTCATTTCGATGTCGTATGTCAATATCCATTTCATCGATTGCTATTCTGTTGATTATTTTTTTGTACAAATTTTTTATATTGTCGAAAGAAATAAACATCCAGCGGTTGTATGAGGGATGTTGCTTTGGGGGGTATTTGCAAGGATATACAATTTTCCGGAAAATCTTAATAAGTGTTTGGGTCTGTACTACCTGTCCATTAGCTTAGTAAAACACAGGAAGGAGGAGACATGATGGGTTTCATACAACATTCTACCCACTTTCTCATTTTGATTTTGTCCATTTTTTCCGACTTGGAGCATGTAATATATAAGTTTGAAGGTTGAAATAAATTCGTTTTGAAACGTTGTTAATCGTTGAACAGTCGGGCCAAATGTTTCCTCAGCTTCTCTTAAACAAAGTAACATTTTCCCTGTCAGTTCCCCATTCATTGATATTATTGGCATTATTGTATATGAATGTGTTCTACCAAAATCAAACCCTATTAAAGAAAATGTCTGTTTTTCACCTTTATGCGATAGCTGCCTTTAATTTGGAAGAAAATAATTAAAACCACTTTGATCAGAGTTAAAAATTTGTTGGGGGATAATATTAGCAGTAACATTTCTCGTATGCAAAATAAATTCTATGGCACTACAGTGAATGCCATAAGTATTCGTACACCTGCAGTGTGTTCTATTTAAGAAACTGCTGTATAATAATTATTAGATGTAGAGATATGGGACAAATGTCACCACAATTAATATAAACTTTTGTATTTACTTCATAAAAAAAAGTAAAAAAAAAAATATATATCATCATCATATTCAACCATTATCTATCCACTGCTGGATGAAGGTCTCTCCAAATGCTTTCCACACAAGTCTATCCTGGGCCATTCGTTTCCACGTCACCCCAACCTGTTTTCTTATTTCATCCACCCATCTAGTTTGAGGACGTTTTCTAGGTCTTCGGTGGTCTCTTGGAATCCAGTTCAGAATTTCTGTTGTCCATCGTTGATCAGTTCTTCTTGCAATATGCCCAGCCCATCGCCATTTCAGCCCTTTTACTTTAACAATGATGTCCTCTACTCTAGTTTGCTCTCTCACCCAAGTGTTTCTTTTTCGATCTCTCCTAGTTATTCCAAGCATGCACCTCTCCATGCTCCTTTGCGTTGTCTGTAACTTTCGTATTGCTCCAACTGTTAGACTCCATGTCTCTGATCCATAAGAGAGGACTGGCAATACACACTGGTTGAAGACCTTTCTTTTTAGACACAAAGGCAATTTCCCCTTCAGGATAAAACTGTTTCTTCCAAATGCACTCCAGCCAAGTTTAATACGTCTGTTGAGTTCTTTCATAATGTTGCCATCCATTGAAATCAGCTGGCCAAGGTAAATATATGAATCAGCAATTTCTAGCTCAATGTTGTCAACTTGTATTTTTGTTTCCTCTACAAAATTATTGAACATGATCTTAGTTTTTTGTAGGTTCATCTTGAGTCCAACTTCTTTACTTCTAGTTGAGAGCTCCTGTACCATGTCTTGGAGTTCTGATGGGTTCGTTGAAAAAATAACAATGTCATCAGCAAACCGCAAATGATTTAAATATTCACCATTTATTTTTATTCCCTTGTTATTCCAATTTATCAGCTGAAAAATCATCTGTAAAGCTGAAGTAAAAAGTTTTGGAGAAATGGTATCTCCCTGCCTCACCCCTTTGCCAAGTTTGATAGTTTTGGTATCTTTATGTAACCGAAATTTTGCACTTGCATTTTTATACACACGTTTCACCATGTCAATGTACACATCCTCAATGTCTGTTGATCTTAAAGAGTTGATGACTGCTGATGTTTTAATAGAGTCAAAGGCCTTCTCATAGTCAATAAATGCAACACACAATGGAAGTTCATATTCATGTGTTCTTTCAATTAATTCTCTTAATACTTGAATATGGTCCACTGTACTGAATCCACTTCGAAATCCAGCTTGTTCTCTTGGTTGAGCTGCATCTAATTTTTTCTGCAGGCGATGTGTTAGCACTTTTGTGAAGATTTTATAAATAGCAGGTAACAAGCTAATTGGTCGGTAATTTTTCAAATCCTCTTTATCACCTTTTTTATGCAAAAGAATTACTGTTGCAGAATCCCATTGGTTTGGTATGTTACCGCTGTTAAGGCATT
>QLNU02015360.1:11882931-11894017 GCA_006491805.2 Dysdera silvatica
AAATTATCTGAACTGCAGCGATCTATTTTTGCTGCAGAAATTGGCTGAGGACCTTCCAAAAGCTATAGAAAGCTATATGACAGAATACCTGAGCATGAAAGCAGCAACCATCACAAAGCTTGTTATGTACAATGGCGAAATTTACAGAGCAATTTAAACAAAAACACGACAGTGTATTACTTGTTATTGCACAAAACAAAAAGTGAAATGCAAGTATGGAAAGACTTACTACGGCGATTTTTGGACGTAATTCTATTTCTTTCCGAACGTGCATTGGCTTTCAGGGGGTGCAACAACTTGATTGATGATCGAAGAAATTTCTTGGGAATGCTGAAAATCATAAGTCATTATGATCTTATCCTTGACGAGCACTTGAAAAAAGTGAAGGAATCACAAATTCAAGGCAAAAGAATGCAGGTTCATTATTTGTCAGCCGAAATTCAAAATGAACTTATTTTATGGTGTGCTGAAAAAGTCCTTAACTGCATTTTAAAGGAAAGGGAAGTTGAAAAATACTTTTCTATAATTGTAGACTTAACTTCAGATTCCTCCCATATGGAGCAAACGACATTCTTTTTGTGTTATGTTCTTACAAACAGAGAAACGAATGAATATGAAATATTTAAAAGACTCATAGAATTTGTAGGTTGCAGTAAGAAAACACGAGAAGTTATTGCAAGTTTGATTCTTCAAACACTTAAAAAACGCAATATCCCAATAAGTGAGTGCTGTGCACAAGGATTCGACAATGGCTCTAACATGAGTGATACATACAAGGGCGTTCAAGCTCGAATTTTGGAAATGAACCCCTTGGCGATTTTTTCTCCTTATGCTTGTCACTCTCTGAGTCTCTGTGGTGTTCATGCGGCAGAACGTTGTCCAAAAGTAATAACATTTTTAGTGTTATACAGAAACTGTATAACATATTTAGTTGCAGTCCTCAGAGATGGCAAATTTTGCACACAAAAAAAAAAAGCGCGGACTTCTCGCTTCATTTCACGTCCAACACACGTTGATGTGCTCGAACTGAAAGTGTGAAATCATTTGCACAAAAGCTTCCTTCAATAAAGGAGTCAATCGACATGGTGCTAGAATTTAATCCAACTGCAGATACTCAAACAGATTTAAATGGTATAAAGACATATATGGAGTCATTCGATGGCCTCGTGATGGCAACAGTTTGGTTCAAAGTTTTGTCATCCATAAACTACCGAAGCACAGTTTTACAAGCTCGAAATTCCATCATCGATAATGAAGTAACAAATCTTGCTAGTCTCTTTATAGATTTGAAAAAGATTAGAAGTAGTTGGGAGGCAATCCTAAATGAATATAAGCTTGTATCTGTAAACTTAAATATGCAAGCATATGAATTTTCAGATCAACGACAGAAGAAGGGAAAAAGGAATGCTGAAGGATCGACAATGACACCAACCGAAGTATTCAAGTTCGATGTGTTTAATGTTCTTTTAGACAGTGTTATTGGTGGCATTACAACTCGATTTGATGCAGCGAAAAAATCAAATACTGTATTCAATGTGCTGTGGTTATTTCACAACTTAAATGAAGTACAAATTCGGGAAATGCAAAAAACTACAAAACAAATATAAAGATGATGTCAGCGAGCAGCTCTCTGAAGAATTAATATATCTGAAATCGATATATGATGCAAACATACAGGAAAAAAAATCTTTTACCTATACGGTTGCTCAACAAAATAAACCATCTGAATCTTAAACCACTATTTCCTAACATAGTTATTGCTTTGAAGTAGTTTTGTACAATTCCCATGACTGTGACTCAAGCAGAACGATCTTTTAGTTGCCTATCAAGGATAAAAAGTGTGTTACGGTCAACTATGGGTCAAAGCCGAATGTCGTCTTTAGGCTTATTATCAGTTGAGGTTGAGCTAGCCAGACATTGTGATTTTTCTCAAATAATAGATACATTTGAAAGTCGTAAGGCTCGCAAAGCTCCTTTATGAATTAACTTAAATCCGAGACTCTTTAAATTCTGCTGTCGTCCTTTCTTGTTAAACAACTCTTATTTTCTATTTACCAAATAGTGCATCGTTCTAATTCAATTTTCTCATTATATTGCAGGAAAAGTGAAAAACTATTTCCATCGATACGTACGTGTTTATTTGTTTTTTCATGGGGCCCAGAATCATTGTTGTCCTGGGGCCGGTTCTCGGCGGCCCTGTATATATAGATAGATAGATAGATAGATAGATAGATAGATAGATAGATACATACATACATACATACAGGGTGTGCCAGAAGTCTAGCAACTGTGAAATATCTTGAGAATACAGTTCGGATCGGAAAAAAAAAAGACATGTTTAATATTTAAAAAAAGGGAAAAAAACTATTCAGTGATGCCAAACTTGGCCCTCTCTCCTCCCTCCGTTGGTGGGGGAGGGGCAACTTTGAGGAACCCTAATTTTTTATTGCAGATTTTGATTCTCCAGAAGAAATAAATAATTTTAACCTACGATTTTTAATTTTTACACTCAAATATGGCGCTATAATCGATAAAAATGGAAGAGTATAAACGTTTGAAAATGGGAATATCTTGAGAAATACATTTCGGATCGAAAAATAAAAGAATACGTGTTCAATATTTTTAAAAAAGCTATCTAACAATACCAAGATTTTAGGTAAATAATACGTAATTTTCATCCTAAACATTGCTTTTTACTTCCTGATAGATAGCGATATTATTCCCAGGAAAGAGCATGGGGGGAGGGGGGGGTCAATTTTGGCATCATTGGAAAACATTTTTAAAAATATTGAACACTCGTTTTTTTTTTTTGTTTTTTTTTTCATTTTCCGATCCGAAGCGCATATATCGAGATTTCACGTTTTCTAACGTTCGTACCCCCTTCCATTTTTATGGATTATAGCGCCATTTGTGAGAGTAAAAATTAAAAATTGTAAGTCAAAATTATGTATTTTTTGCAGAATTCATATCTGAAATAAAAAATGGGGGTTCCTATTAAAGGTTTCAAAGTTGCCCTTCCCCCACCCGAGGAGGGGAGGTGGTTCAATTTTGGTACCACTGTTTGTTTGTTTGGATTTTTTATGGCGCAAGAGCATCTGGGCTATACTGCGCCAATTGGTATCACTGAATAGCTTTTCTAAAAGTGTTGAAAACCTATTTTTTTTATTTTTCAACCCGAACTGTATTTCTCAAGATATTTTAGGATTGCCGGACTTTCGGGACACCTCGTATGTGTGTGTGTGTGTATATATATATAAGAGCATATGTGTCAGTGGTGTAATGCCAGTCGAATAACTGCGCCATTCCCTAACGCACCTCTTCCCCTTTTCTGTTTTTAAAAACAATTTCAAAGCTTATTTCCACTATAAAAATCAGAAGTGGCTTTTATATATACATATTATTACTTTACTGCATTTAATATTATTATGGACGTGTTATTATTACATATAATAATTAAAAATATATAATTAAAATATTAAATGAAGCAATTGAAACAAAAAATATACTAAAATAAGGATTAGGATTAGAATTTTAACACTTCGTCTTTGAATAATTTATTTGTACATGAACCCGGTTCTTCTTTTCTTTTGTGTGAATTTAAGCATTACATTTTCATAAAAAGTTTCCTCAGCGTACCTTTTTCATATTTAAGAGAATCTTTTTCTCTATTGACGAAACGGCCAATTGCTCAAGCGTACTTGTCTTTGTGTGGCTCTAAGATATGCCTTGATTCTTATTCAAAATAGATTCCTATTTCTATGTCTAGTAGATCCTGTGTACATCATGTTTTTACAAAGGTTTTAGTTTCCATCTATTATATGATATGGATTAAGGAAGTTATAAATTTTAGTATACTTCTATAAGTATCCAATGCAAAATGTAGTTTAAGAAATTTATTAATTAATGTTAAATATATTATTTAAGATATTTAGTATTACAAATATATTAATAAAATGCATAAAACATTAACGAATTTTTGGTTGCCTCTACCCATGGCTTCTGAGCCCCTGTAAATAACAAATGCCTGGCTGCGGGCCTGATGCCAAAAGCAAGGCAAGGTAACGATTTTTTGTAACAAGTGATAGGTATTGCTAACATGGAAAATAAATTGGAGAGTTGAGACCATTAATGTTTTCTCTTGAGAATACTCACAGATGATCCATATGCAGATCGGCTGTGAGCATCTACAGTTATGCACAGATTTATATGGCATAGGTCATTATTTTTTCAAATATTGGTTGCTATTTGCACAGATTGCTATATTACATAGATCGGTTGTGGGAATACCCCTTGGAATGGAAAACACAAACACTGGTAGTATGGCGTCGCTCGTCAGCTATATTGAATTACGTTGTTCTTTAAATCATTTTGTGTGGATATTAACGTATTATTACAGGAGAATATTAGTTTGCCAAATATATTCTGTGTATTTGTACAAAGTAAGCATGGGTAGACAAAAAAAAAGCCAGACGACGTTTTATGGGTTTAGGCGCCAGAGCCAGGCTAAAATAAACCATGGAAATCCCATAAAATGTCAACTTTGATTAGGGGCTTGTTTGTCAATTCTGGTATCGTAAACTCAGGGCGTAGTTAAACTCAAAAACAGTAGACCGCCCCGCGAAAGGAAACCTATCAGAGATCAGCAGTATAGTTTGTATATATAGCAACAGGCAAATGTACTGGCAAAACGAATAATCCTGTGAGTGGATTGTGTAATTTAATTTCATTGACTTGAGGGTCGTGCTGGGGATAGTAAGAGAAGAAAATAGAAGAGAAGAGCGGGAGCAGCGTACGGAAAAGGACGTCTCAACTTAACGTTGAACTTGGAGTTCTGTCAGAGCCTTGAGGGCAAGCAAAGTTGCAGGTGGGAAGACTCACAACCTTTCTACTTGAAAGTATCGCACGGGCTCCACTTGGAAAGTTTTTATTAAAGCTCCAAAAATTCTCGATTTTTAGTAAACGACTGTTTCTCATAAATAACATTCAACCATTTAAAAATAAATGTTTCTAAGTGTGCGTATTGTATTCCCACAATATTAGGGAACCCGATGTCGCTGACGTGACCACTCGATTTTCTGTTTTGGTCGTTAAAAATTTCGTTATATAGAAATTTATTTCGTTATATAGAAACATGTCAGCGACATCGGGTTCCCTAGTATTGTGGGAATACAATACGCACACTTAAAAACATCTATTTTTAAATGGTTGAATGTTATTTATGAGAAACAGTCCTTTACTGAAAAATGGGATTTTAATTGTGGTATCATATTGTAATACCCTGGTTCATGAATACATCGTTTCCACATAGCGAATTTCCTATATAACGAATTTTTTTTTATGGAACCGTCGATTTCATTATATGGAGGTTCTACTGTATTCAAAGCTTATTAACCATTGAACCAAATAAATCGAAATTTCGTATTAGATTGTTTTTTTCGTTGCAGATTCGAAATATTTACTCAGAACTAGTTGTTGCCGTTGGAATTTTCAAAGTTGCTGCCAGATTTAATATGAAGACGGTCCCTTATGCAAGCTCAAACTTTTGTATGTATATATGTATAATGAATGTGGGTTTTTTAAATTTTTAATAAATATGTTTTAGCAAATCCACTTTTCGTATTCGTTACACACAATGTGCTTACAGCATAAATTTTAATATGCTGTTATAAGCTGATGTACGGTTCTGATGGTAGTGGTATATGGCCACCAAAATAGCTATTAATAGCTTATTAAAACTTTTTAAATGCGATAATTTGTTGTGATTACTCTCTATTTATTAATAAGCATTTAATATTATAACAAACTTATAAATAAATGCTCAATATTAGAGTAAAAATGTAAATAAGTATTATAATTTGCATCACACGTTGCATTCTTATTTCAAAAACTTATATGTACTAAAAAAAATTAGTGAATATAGATTTTATGTTAGCGCAGTGACTGTTCTAAGTTGCTGGGGATGGATTACTGAAATTTTCCCCTCCCAAATCCATAAAAGTGCAGTGGAAATCGGTTATAACGAGCGCCTTTTATAACGACCACCTTCATATAACGAAGGAATTTTTACAAAAAGTTTGATTGCTTATTTTATTTTTTAAATTGCTCGTTAATTTCGGGGTCCAAAAAAGGCTTGTTCACTAAAAGCAGTTAAACTCTATTGCGCTAAACCATTATACTAAGCAAAATTCATATTAACAATCTATATACAAAATCCATATCCGGAAACTTGCTAAATGCGGGGGATTTAACCCCCAAACCCCACCTCCGTGTGGTGTCAGAAATTTAGCGTCTTCACATATGGAGCCTAAATCTTGCAAAGTATGCTTAACTCGTAGCTCTTTTCCATATATGAACTGATTCGACATCATTTCATAATCAAAATTTTCCACAAGTAAATTAAAATTTCATCCTCTATTTTGCGAATGATTGGTGTCGCCATCTTCCGGCTTCAAAATTTACAATGCTCATCTTAGAATTTCATCAAATATTGATATTAAAATAGTATCGAAAATATTTTGTTTCTCTCGCCCAGCTTGTGGGGAAATAATCCAAAATAATATATGGAGGAAATTATAGAATTATTACTTACAGAAAACTTATATCCTAATTATGTACGCAAGTTATTACATTTATTTTTGCACCTTGGTTCATCCGCCATTTGCAAACTAAATCGACATTCAAGGGCTGATTTTTTTTTTTTCCTTTTATCCCATTATCCATAAAAATTAAGTTTCCTTTAGCAATGAAAGTTTTGATAGAAGTTGAAATTGCGAAGTATATATATCTGATTGTGTATTATAAAAGGCGATTCTACTCATTTTTAATCTGTAGGCGAAATCCACATTTTTTCTCTTTGAACGCTATTCTGTTTCATCACGATATTATTCTCCGTATAAAAATGTTTATTTTATTTTCCTAACGTTAGTTTTTGTTAAATCATTCACAAAGGGTTGTTCTCACTTTCCATAGGAAATCCCTCCCCAAGAATTAGCGAAAGATATTAACACTATTTAAAAGTATTTTTGACGCTGATTACGAATACGTAAAGCTTTCGGAGGTGCGACCTCGGGAAATGATCTTTTAGGAATTTCAAATCGCAACGGAAATTTGTGGAAAAAATATTTTACGATTTTTGTAAAGGGGATCAGAGGTGACTTTAATTTTATTTTTGAACAAAGAATTAGAAGTCATGGTGTATCCAATGCTCCTAGAATTGTACTCGGAAAATGTAGGAATGTTGAGATGAAACTTAACATTTTTTAAAAAAAAATATCATTTAAGTAAATAAAAACAACAATAAAAAGTTCTTCACCGGACGACGCGTCTCATTTTTATTACTATTTTTATATTAATGTGTTTAAATTCAATGTTACTGTCTAGATTTATTTTTATCCCCCAGAAAAAGTCCAAGAAGCGATACTTTTTAAAACTGGAATATCTAATCCATTTCAAGTAAAACTACACCTAGAACACCAGTGTCAACAACTTACAAGTTATTTTATTCATGGACATTAGGCATACATTTCTTTTGGACATTGATATTTTTTATATATGAGTGAAGATTGTACTATTTGGGAAATTACGAAGATTGTTGATTATTTTTGATTTGTTATAATGAATTTTAAATAATTGTGGTGATAAATACGATAATTAATACATATTTTTTACATGATAGCATGTTATTATTTTGAAATGTAGGTCGGTATTAATACTTCTCTCATATGTTAATGTGTTATAATTTTCAATTTAATTAACTTCATATAATCTTATAAACTTTAATTAATTTCTACCCTTCTTTTGGCATTATCAGTTTACTACCTTTATTCTGGAATCTTTTCTTCCACTTCAAACTAAAACAGTCCTCATGGCAATGTGGATCCTATATCTGAAACTTATCTATCTATACCCTTTGCCATTAAAATCTCTTCAAGCTCATTCTCTTCTCGCCTTCCACGTATTTTGCCATACATCCACCAAGAAACATCGTAAAAATGCTAGTGCCATTTCGGCCTATCTTAATAGTAGTACCCTATGGGGAAATACAACCATCATCGGCTACCACTTATGGCCTAAGTTTATGAGAAAGTACAAGAGCCAGGTCACACTAGATGAACATGTGCTTCTGCACCTGCAAAATTGGTGAATGAAATGTATGTCTCATCCACCAAATGGAGCCAAAGAAGATATCGGCCAAGGCTGGTGGGAGCATTACCCATGTTATCGAATGGCCTGTGGATAAGCTCTTGGCTAGATTTTTGGCTCCATTTAGTTCTCGAGTGGCCAAAATACTTTTTTTGAAAACTTGGAAGTTTGAGAGATCTGGCAGACACATCGACCACCTAAAAATATGAAAATGTAATCTTTTAAGGGGGCTATGCCCCATGGTAAATATATATTTTTCCCTTTTTCTCTTCCTGTGCCCTTTTAAGCTTTAAAAGTTTAATTTTCTTTAGTAACTTTACATATAAAATTCTTCCCAATTATATAAAAAATTAAATGAAACTCATACTGCTGAAGTTGACAATTTAATGTCTAAACATTTTGATAACTATGATTATTAGTTTTAATTAAAAATGTTTCTTGAAAAAAAATATTATCGTATGGTATTATACTCAATTAAATTTTTACTTGTATTATTGAATATTATACACTTTATTAAAAAGCAATTATCTAAACAATTTGATACAAAAATGTTTTAGAATGTTAAAAAAAAGATCATATTATTGCTAGTTATAATTAAAGATTTATCATGGGGGAATTATTTTAATTATTGTATAATGAAGGCTATGTTACTTGTAATGAAATCTTGTGTTTTATTAAAATCAGTTCTATTAATTTGAGTAATTAATTCTCTTTTTGATATTTCTTTTAAAAATCTACATGCATGCTAAAGTAGTAAATAACTAAGTTTTTTAATCACACAATATTTTAAATGGTCGGTTATAATACTCGTATGAATTAAACTACAAATCGTTTAATTGTTAGGCTTATCCTGTTATACCATTCTTGGGGGTTTATGGGTTAATAATGCAACGTTTCTATCCATTAAAATTCGACACGAGCCTTTATAAATTATTAAATTTTATTCTTTTCACATGGATGTTTTAATGTAAGTAGGAATTAATTTCCTAAATTCAATTTAGGAAATCAAACCTTTGTAGATTTTCATGGAAATGAACCTAGATATTCAATTTACGAGAATCAAACCTGGTAATAATGCATGTTTGTAAAAATATTATGTGGTGTAATAATCTTTCGCCAAGTTGGCGACACAGTAATCTAAATAACCAACTATATCTCCAATAATTCTATTACTTATTCAATACAATCAACACTATGGTAATTGGTTTAACCATAAGCCAATGTATTAATAGATAAATAATAATAATAAAAACTTTAATTATATCATTATTTCAAAATCACCCTCACGAGACTGTATTTTAACCAAAATTTTTGTGTAATATGAGCTCATTCCATATTTTTATTGATACGTTTATGTGTTTGAATTTTAGAAAAGCACAGTCAGCCAAGATTATACATATATTGTGCCTGCTAATATTCGATCAAAACCTCTGCCATGTACAAAATCAAACCCTGATACTTGGAGGGGAGGGGAAATGAGGATCATAACCCCTTACTGTGATACAATTTTTTGTAAATATTGTGTATACAATACAATGTATTGTATACACAGTATTGTAAATATTGTGTATACAATACATTGGTAAAATTTTCACAAAGTCGCTGATGTTTATACCATTATGATTTCCTAAACTTTTCTTTCCTGTTGCCAGCTTCCCCAACGATATTGCCAGAATTTTTTTTTTTTCATTTTTTAGAACTATTTCTAGTGCTTTTGAAGTTGCCACAGTATTTTTCTTGTATAAGTGAATGCCTAGTTAGGGGGGGATACCTCCTTTGGATACTGGAATTGAAAGTAAACAAACTTAACCACCTGAATTGGTAATTCTCGAATCAGTACTGCTTGAACAGTATTACTTGATCTCTTAATTATTTTTTTTTTCTTTGCACTATTTCTAGCACTAAAAAAAAAACACTTCGAAGTGTTCACAAACACTCTCAAACCTTCCTAAAGTGTCAAGAAAATTCTACCATTAACGAAATTCTGGGAATTTTTCATAGCTGGAGTTTTGTTTTGACATTCGTGGCCATTTGACGTAATATAATTGCTCGTTGATTTTCATGTTTTCTTCGAGGGCGTTTTCTTCCATAACCACTCCAACATCTATTAAACTCAGGTTTTTGTCATCTTTATGTGAGAGGCTGTTGTGAAATGATAGAATGATCACTCCTATCTAAAAACACAAGTAGGCCTACTGTTTTTCCTACAACAATTCTGTAAATTCTATGTTAAAAATTGATATTTTATTATTTGCTGCAGATAAAACCAAATGGTGTCCATTTTCCGGAAGCGACGATTCATTACCAGAGCAATAGACAAGCGCAGACTCAGTGGCCGCAGGAGTTCTCATAGTATATAATAAATATGTATATATATCGCACCCTTGCGACGAAAGTGTTACAACTCAAAAAATCCCAATTTTCAGAGAAAGCAAAAAACTGTTTCTGACTGAAATGAGGGATATTGTGTTCATCTAATAACATGTGCCCACTAGTGGAAGTGGCGCAGTATAGCCCAGATGCTCTTGCGCCATAAAAAAGCCAAACAATCAATCAACCACTAGTGGAAATCCGAATGACTTATGGGCTGTTTTGTGCGGGAGGTTTCAGCACTGTTTTCTATATCTGGTTGTAACTTTAAGTCATTTGCACCGAATTTTGAGTTGTAACACTTTCGTCGCAAGGGTGCGATATGCACTTTTGTTGAGATTTTTAACATACCGCTTTTGTGCTTCGATGCCCCAAAGCCGAAGTTGCCGATCATACAAAGCCGCTTCATCTTCGGAAATGCCGGAAGAAGTTGAAGAATCCCCGGATCCACTTACAATACCCATTTAAAAAATTTAGGTAAATAAAGTTAAATTAATCAATTAATTTTTTAATATTTAGCAAATCTTGCTTAAATTTCGGAGAATCTAAAATTTCTTAAATACGAAAGCGGCAC
>QLNU02015360.1:11895672-11921800 GCA_006491805.2 Dysdera silvatica
TGTCTCCTGAGTTTTTCGAAATCAAATTTGAATATTTTCCCGATACTTTACGAGTATTATTTTATTTACGTAAGATGAAGCATACCTTCTAATTTCTTACGTTAAATTAAAATTGAAGTCACCTGTGGTTCCCTTGATACGAATCGTATAAAACCTGTTTCTGCTAAAGTTTCCTGAAGGCTGACCAGGTGAAGTCGGATGTGAATTTCCAATATATAAAATTAGGGCTTTCGCTCACTTTTCATTCTGTCTTCTCACTTGATAAAAAGAGCAGTTGTCTCTCGAAACGTCGTTTTTAAACCTTATGCTAGTATCGAAATAACGGTTCTCATGAAATTTTCAGGTGAAACTGTATATTTTTTTGATAAAAATATAGACTTAAAAAGTATAATACAAAGTTATTAAAAGCCATACATATATTTACAGATGTGTATGTATTAAGATAATATGAAATGTACAATAAATATATTGTTTATGAGTTGATAATGATTATTTTAGCCTTTATTTCGTAGTGAGATTTGAAGAATTAGTTGCAATTATAGTCGTTCATGTTCTAATGAATGTTAGTTCATTATGCCGAATAAATGAATAATAAGTACTTATTAAAATCATCTTTCTAATTTGCAATGTTACTATGTAACAGTATATAAGTAGAATAGTGTTAGTAATAATGAGTATAGATCCTCACTAGGGAAGCAATGAAAAGGAAGATAAAATGGCAAGTCCATAAGAAACGAAATTAGAAAAAGTGGAAATTTAAATATTTCAAAGAAAAGGGAACTTAAAATGAAACATCGTGATATATAGAAAGGAATGAAATTTGCGAAATGAAAACGCTAGTGTAAAGAAGGTACTTAAAATAAAACATACGAAAAGGGTTTGAATTTTCATAAATCACTACTTTTTTCAACGATCAAAATAATTTTGGTTTATGTTATACAAAACAGGAGTGTTGAGTTTTAGGTTTTTTGCTGTTGATTAAGCAAACTCTGGAAAAATTGTCATAAAATGCCTTTTTTTTTACATTAATAAATATTCGTTGAGGCTATGGATATCATGATATAATAAGACATTTTTCGTCAGCTATGACTTTTATGCTTCTATAGCAGGCTTGACCAACCTTTCCAAACAACGGGCCACTTGAAAATTTTTCACAGATCTCGAGGGGCTGGCGGTTTCAGCGAATTTATTAAAAAAAAAGAAGAAAGTAATAGACCATATAATTAGACATCAAAATTTTCCATGATAATTTATTATAGTCGTTCATTCTGTTCCGACGAGTTTTCTCTCCTTACTTTTGAAAAAAGAAAAGTCTAAAATTTTTCTTTCGAAATACTGGATTGTTTTTTATTCCAAGCAGTTGTCGGTAGGCTGAATTGACACTACTGGCGGGCCGGATTGTGGCTAGCGGGCCGTGTGCTGGACAACCCTGCTCTATAGCAAAGTTTTGTTGTTCATATTTCTTTACTTTAGAATGATAGATGGCAGTAGCGCTGCAATTAAAATATTATGGGGAGTAAATATGGCTTTATGACAGATCATGTGATAAGGCTTTTATAGATATAACAGTGCATCTTGCTATTCTATGGGGGCTGGCCCCCCCTTCCTATGCATTGGCGGGTCTACAGCCCGCTGTTGGTGGGGGTAATTTTACAAATTGCTGAAAATTAGTCGCTATGAAGGAAAGCAATTTCCTTGCGAACAGAGGCATATCCAGGAGAGATCTACGGGGGTGTGGTAGACCCCAAAAGCGGGAATATAATTAGGATTGTAATTTTATCACGGAGCGAATTTTCGCGAGATTTTTCGCGAATTTTATGGTTTTTTCTACGATTTCGCGAATTTTAGGATTTTTTCCACAATTTCACGAATTTTAAATTTTCTCTTATTATTGCCTAATTTCTACTATGATTTTTTTAATTTTCATGCCTAAATAATTGTAACACTGCTATCAGAAAATAATTTGGGTGAAATTCGATGGAAAAATCTATTTACCTCTATGCATGTACAAGATATTCTGCATTACCCCATCGCAAACTTGAGGGTTAAGCTAAAACAGTAAAATCTCATTTATTCTAGAGAAAGAGCATTAGTACAAAAATGCAAGGGACAAAGACATAGTAAATGATCTATATGGAGATATTTTTATGTCTGACAATTAAGAAAAACTCTTTTCTCAAACTTCTGTATAATTTGACTCCCTTTGGTGTAGATATAATTTAATATTACCCCACATTTTTCATGTCGACAGATGTTAATATAATTTTACATGACTGTCTTTAACAATAAAATACATTATGTATCTTGTTATAACTAGATGTCGGTAATAGTTTATTGTGCGTAATTTGCTAATTAAATTTTATCATATGCATATACGTTAACGTAAGAAAATTTATTTTAACTATATTACTAGACAGGCTATGGTTTTCTATCATCCACGGTTGTTTTTGGAGCTTATCACCTATAAATAGGCTAATCAATAAATCTTACTGTATAATGCTTATTTAGTAACGTAATAGTTATTTGTAATGTTGTGTGGAAACTTATATATTTTTTAATATTAAAATTATTTTCCTTTCTCGTGTTTTTTTTTAAATATTCGCGAAATTCGAGATCCCCACCCCCCTCAATTACCCCTCGAATTTTAATTTCTTTCCCACTATAAAATTACTGCTCGATATATGACCTTTGGATATGGTAGTATAATCCTACTATATAATGAATATTTAATAACGTAAAAGTTATTTTTATTACTGTTTCGAACCTGTTTTTTAAGTATTACACTTCTTTCGCGAATTTGCTTTTAAATTTCCGCGAAATTCGAAATTTTTCCTACGACCATCCCACGAATTTTGATTATTTTTGACGCGAAAAAAATGCTGCCCTAGGTATAATCCCCAGGAAAAATTTTCAAATTTTTAATACACTTTTGAGCATTTTACTTGGATTATTAAAGGAATTTTATGTAGGAAAAAGGGTCTTTTTTTCAGTATATAGTTGCCTAGTTTTAGGCAAGGGACACACCATACAAAATCAGTAACATACATGCTTATTACTGATGTTGGTGCTTACTTTAATGATTATGAGTTAGTTACAGCAAAAAATATTTTTAACATTAATGACGTGTAATCTACATAGGCCTACATACTCTGCAATGTAAGTTCTAATCGCTTATTCTTTTGCTTGCTAAACCTTTCTGTTATTTTCTCTGTCGGAATATGGATGCTCTGGTGGACATGGAGCAGACCTAGCCCTACCAACCGGTCTTCGGTCATGGTTGACCGTAGCCAAGTTTTAAGTCACTGTAGCCACGAGAACGTGTTGCCACGCTTATCGGTAGTGTAACCAGAACTCATAATAATAAATTAATAGTTGGGTGTACATATTCCTAACAGTTTTTGAAAGTAGACACTGCGTCATTAGGAAGTCCTGATATATCAATTTCACTACATTTTTATTGCCATAGATCAATATCATCATTCAGTATTATCATATAGAAGTTCCGGAAATTTCATGGATTATCACATTTCGCTTTTGCGGGGGGGGCACCCCCTATTTATCCGCATCTATTCCTACGTCACTGATAGACTGAAGTAACTGAAACCCCGATGTGAGTACCGAAAAAAGACAGTTTACTGTAAGGTGCAGTTACTTGATATTCAAAATTTAGAACTAATATACATTGAAGATTGTTGGTTCGATTCCTGGATAGGATATATCTTTTTATGTAACTGAACTAAAAGTACGAAAAAAACCCACAGTTTTAGTTAGAATCATGAAAATTACGGGCGTCAATGGTCTTGTCCAAAACGTCTTGGTTCAGAAGCTTTACAATATCCATGTAGAGAAAAGGCAGTTCCTTTGCAAGCTTTTTTCACATGCGATAAAAAGTATAATGGGAAACATAAAATAAGTCTAAAAAAAAAGTCTATTTTATTTTTCTCTATAATTAGTGAAGGTATAATATATGAAAAACGGGTAAAATATGGTAAAATAAGGGTCTTCTATTTTCCAAGACCATGTATAGCAGAGTTCAAATTGATAGAATAAAACAAAACACTGAAACGTTTTGAAATACGAAGGAACACAACGAATGAGGAATGCATAAGTCAAACTCATTAAAGAAATATTTATGTCGGGGATTAAAGTTTTACATTAAAAATATTTTTAAAATTGAAGTAAATGTTTTAAAACGACTCAAATGAGTGGTGTAGCCATAAACTGAATTTAAAAATGCTTTGTACTCTCGTAATATAATAATACTCTGCAATTGGATAACAGAGACCGAAGTGGGGACAGTAACAAGGTTTCTGAAGGACATCTTTGAAGCTACCGACGACGAAGATTGAATTTTACCGTTTTAAAGGACTCCTCTTTTCAATCCAATAATTTCGGTTTCAAGCCATATTTTTGAACCTCCCATTCTCTCATTTTTGTACGTATCTTTGGAAGTTTTATTCAGTTTGTTTCTTGATCGAATTTTAGATAAATGCAGGTTTTTGTCCTTTCGGTACCAGGAATTCGATAAAGCAACGCTTTGGATGACGTACACACACACACACACACACACACACACACACACACACACACACACACACACACACACACACACACACACACACATATATATATATATCATTTGTAGCCCTTCACATTCGGAAATATTGTAACATTTGTTTTTCGAGAATTTGCAAAATTCTTTTGGTGAAAATTAGAGTTTGTAGAAAAATTATTTTTGTATAAAGAACAATACATATTTTAAAATATTCCTCATTCGCGCAGGACATGGGCGCCCACATAAGTACTTTTAGTGGGGGGGGGGTTAAAAAAATAATTTCCCCTTTCTTTCTCTCAAGGCTGTTAAACATTTTAGTAAATATACAAGGTAATAAAATACAGTCGACCCTCGTTTAGATGAACACCAAGGGAAAAAGAAAATCTGTTCGTATTAATAGAGATTCGTTTCCTTTTTCCTTTTCTTTTTGGTTTTACGGCTCAAAGACTACAGTGGTCATGCTGCGCCGGGACCTACTGTTTTCCGAGGAATCCGAACCTCTTAAGGCCTAGGGAACCAAACCCCGGACTACAGTGAGCAGTGCGATCTTTTATGAGATCTCTGAGTAAGCGTTCTTTTTGCACTGCTGGGAGTCGAACCCGGATTAGCGGCGCCCTAGGAGAACGCGTTACCTGGCGCGCCACCGCAGGGCCAATAGAGATTCGTATTATTCGTAAAGGATGGGGAAAATCGTATTACTAAGTAATGCCATCTCCGGTTACCAAATTCATAGTTTGCTATTATATATATGTGATTAATTTATTATTGTATTTTTCTATATTTTATCAGTATTATTATTTTAT
Organism: Dysdera silvatica; assembly: GCA_006491805.2. NCBI lineage: Eukaryota > Metazoa > Arthropoda > Arachnida > Araneae > Dysderidae > Dysdera > Dysdera silvatica. The sequence goes on from QLNU02015360.1 coordinate 11,901,031, forward strand.
TATAGTATACACATTTTGTAATAAAATCAACAGTATATACCCCCGCAATTGGGAGAATATTAACACTAGGTGCAGGGGCGGACTGGGTTCTCTCAAAGGGCGCATACCTTGGATTATCGGAGGGCGCGAGTCCTATAGCCCATGAGGGCGCACCGGACCGGGAGGGCCGGTTCAAGGGCGATTCGAAAATAGGGGGCCATGACACCTAGTTTGTGACGTCATGAAAGGAGGGAAGATGTTTACGCTTCGGAATAACGTTTATCACGCTGAGGATACCGCCAGCAAAAGAAAATTGGTTCTTCTCGAAGCAAAGAATGTTTTAAATTTACAAACTCTACGCTAAATTTTTGGAAATATATTTCGAATCATCAGTAGTATATATAAAAAAATATTATTAAATATCTTTTACCTATACATGAAAATAGATTTCAGTGTTGTCCTTATTGGAATCTGCTCTGAATTAGTTTATTTTAACAACATATTATATACTTTTTACACTTTTTGTAATATTGAAATATAAATAATTTATTAACTAATTTATATATTTTTTTGAAAATTTTCAATAAACTTTCCCAATGTAGTTAGAAATTTTATAAGTGTTTTATTAATAATTATATAAAAAAATCAATCACACCACATTTCCTTATTACTTACGTTTTATTAAACTTCATTGATGTATTGCTATCAGAAACAGAAAGGAAAACAGTGAATGTAAACCAAAGAACGAGAAAAATATACCAATTTATTAAATTTTTCGAACTATTTTAAGAAGCAATAACATAACCATACAGTTCCAATTTTTAAATGAATTTTTTAACCACATTACCATGCATTATATATATGAGAAAAAACGTACATGGAAACGGAAAGTATCCAAATATTTTTAATACAATGTTTATAGAAGTTAGAAACCCGTTTTTATTTATTTTTAAATTTTTTCAGCTTCCTGTTACCTTTTCTCTGGGCAACATATCATTTCTCTGTTTTGCATAATTATTTAAACAAATGTTTGCAAAAGTATGAATTATTTTTTCAGTATATTTATACACTACTTTATTACATGATGAACACGAATATATTGTATTTTCAGTTAAATCGTGTTGTTCAAGATAAAGCTGCACAATTTGTACAAAAAGTTTAAATATGGCCTTGCTCTTAAAAAAATAATCCTTATACTCATTTGAAATCAGTAATTTAAAAATTAAATATGCGGAAATTAGAATTTCTACCACCATGGTAGTTGGCATTTTAAGACCACCCCTGTCCAAAAGACATAAATATGCAGTATCGAATGAACACCAGCTTCCAGATGCATTTCTTTATCTAAAATAAATAAGGTTCTACAACGTTCACACTGATTACGTAAAGCACGAGCACAACACCCAGCATTATAAGTTAACGCTTGTATTACTTCAACAGAAAGATTATCAAAATCAAGTTCTTCATTTACAATATCATTAAATTTTTCATTGAAGATAACATCTGAAGCAACAATATCAAATGAGTGTAATTCAACAAGGTCTTTAAAAGCTATTGAGCCAAATCGCTCTGAGTAAAGCTTTCATAAACTTTTAATACGAAGCTTTTTTTCTGTTTCTAAAACCTGCTGTACTGTAATGTGGTAGTTGCAACCAGACATTTGTCTGTCATTCGACCGAATCTAGATTTCAGGTTATCGGTTTGAAATTTGTTAGTTAACACATATTTTATTTTTAACTCGGTTAACAGAGATTTAATTAATTGTAATTTTAATTAAACGTACATTGCAGCAACAGTGTGCTCCAGAGTGAAACTTGTTTCATCTGTCAAGCAACCCTCTCGTTAATTTTGCTTGAGATTTTCCCAAGCATTTAACCACAAAACAAAATGGTTCATAAAAACAAGCCTTTCATCTTCAATAGAAACAATGGTACACCATTCACCTGCCTAAGATAGTACCCTTTCATAGGATGGCTGATGTTCATCATTTGCCAAAAGGTTATAATGTGGCGGATAAAATATGCAGTTGATTGGCATACTTGAGGATTCCCAAGTTTGTCACCGAGCATGCAAAATGCAACAGCATTTGTCTCGTCAAATATTTTTAATGAGAGTTTGACATTTTGGCGTTCCAAGTTGCTTGGTCTTAAAACTTTTAATGATAATTTAGGGACTAATATCGCTAGTGTGTTGACTTCTATATTGTATATTTTTCTTAAAGAAAGAAAATGAAGCAGTCATTGTAATGTGTCGTGCAGTAGTGCCCGTATTTTTTACTGCAAAGCTGGTTTCACCGTGGAACTGGTCATTAATCAATCACGTGGTATCAGCAAAACCGTCCGTATTTCTTCTGCATAATTGGTGCTCTGATTTGCTCACGTTCAACCATCCTAATTTTGTTATATGGATACTCAGTTAACCCTGATAATATAATCTGGGAAGAAGGCTGACTGACTTTTGACAAAAAGCAAGCATAGGATTTATCTGTACTGTGTTCATCTTTAACGAAAGTTTCCAAAAACATAGGGATGTGTTTTTCTATATCAGGGGTCAAAATTAACTTTTTAAATCAGGTGCACAAGTGCATCAAAGTCTTGAGATTTAGGTGCACTAAATACTAGTTAGCTGTACAACTAACAGAAAGTAAACCTCAACATTAAAACTGGGTAAAATGTATATGCAGCAATTACGATACGTAATATGCAGCATGTACGCTAAAAAATGAAAGTTTTCAAAATAATTGAACATTCGTATGTAATAAAAAAAAATTCAAAGCAAATGCAGATACATTGAGAAAATTATATAAAATTAGTCCATAGTTCACTATTCTTGAAAAAAAAAAGTAAGTAGCCATAGTTTTGAATAGTTAGGTGCACTGCATGCACCCAAATTAAAAATTTACATGCATGGATAAAATTCCATGTGCACAGTGCACCCGCTAATTTCGATCCCTCGAACCCTGTTTTTTGGTCTACCGGAAAGTTCTGTCCGACAATATTATCTCAAGTTTTAACACGCATGCACGTATTCATTTGAGACATACATGGCTGTCTCTCTTTATCATTGCTTTTATACACATCTTCTAAATTAACTGAAACAAATGTGCCTCATTTCATTATCAAGTGAGAAGCGATTGTGTAAACATGGCTACAGATAAAGTTCATTTACGACACTGTACTGTGTACGAATTACAACAAGGCAGAAATGCTATAGAAGCGTGTTGAAATTTAGTGAAAGTTTTGGTGGAGATGTAGTTTCGGATAAAACGTGAAGGAGATGGTTCGAAATATTTGAAGCAAGTGATTTCGACCTTAATGATAAGCCACGCTTTGGGCGGCCATCTTTGATCGATGACGATATTGTCAAGACCATGATAGCGCAAGATCCTTTTTCGACAACATCGGAGATTACAGAAAAGCTTAACTCAGCTCAACAAACAATTTCGGATCATATTCGGAAACTCTAGGATTGGTCTATAAATATTCCAGATGGGTGCCTCATGAGTTAAGTGAGAAAAATGTGCATGATCGAGTCGCCATATGCACATCTCTGCCTGCTCGGAACAAAAACAAACCCTTCTTGGACCAGATGATAACTGGTGATGAAAAGTGGATTAACTAAGAAAACATTGTTAGGAAAAGAGCATACTGTGAGCCCGGACAACCTGCTCCCTCCACCTATAAACCGAGCTTTAGCCTGAAGAAGAGAAGGCTGTGTTTATGGTTGGACGTCCAAGGATCTACACATTACAAGCTTTTGAACCCTAACAAAAAGCTCAATTCAGAGAGACACTGTCAGCAAATGGATGATTTAAACAAAGAAGTCAAAGAAAAGAGGCCGGCGATATTCAATAAGAAGCACATCATACTGCACCATGATAATGCTAGACCACAATCTGATTCGGCGACTTGTCAGAAAATCGCAGAGCTAGGCTGGGAAATTCTGCCACATACACCATTTATACTCCACAGGCCTAGCACCCCCCGATTATCACTTGTTTCTCTCCTTCCAAAATTTTTTGAAGGGGAAAAAATTCAAAACTGAAGCAGGTGTCAGTCAAGCACTACTTAAGTTCTTCGCCTCCAAGGACAAGACATTTTCTGTTTTGTCCTTGACAACAATCTCAGCAACCACAAAAAATGCCAACACGCCCGGAAAGCTGTTTGAGGATGCAATGTAGCAACCCCGCGCCGGAGTTGAAATTTTCGGGGGAGGCAACTTCTTGGTTTGTAAGCGCCATTGGTCATTATAGATCCCGCCTCTGCGAAATAAAAGTATGCATAACTCCGTGGATATTCATTTCCGACCCTCCGACCCCCCATGTAAAGGGCCATTATGGTCCATTTTGCACAAGGATCACGACTATATACTTTTGACTCGATGTTTTTGGAACACCCTGTATGTACATGTTATGGTTTAGTAAATATTTATTTGTTCCGGATTACATACTGTGCCAAGAAATGAATACCAAGAATTTTGAATTGCAGTAGTATACTCAAAAAATTAGTAATTGCAGATTGTTTTCGCTTTCTGTCAGCACAATGTCGCCAAAAAACACCGTTTGTCCACAATTTCCAAAGAATCACCAGAATCTGTCTTCTGTATTACAAAACGACACACAATTTACAACGCCGTGAAAGCTTCCATCACACTAAGAGGATTTTTGTTTGAAGTGGCAGGGTTGTCAATATTTTCGTCAGTATCCCAAAAAATAGTCATTACTTTCCGACGAGAGTCTTGTCGCGCCTTAACTGCCTCGACTACGCTGCTCAACATTGAAATTGCAATGTCAAGAAGGAAAGGTCGCATAAATTTTAAATTCTCACGATTGATAGACATGTTGATCATATGCAAATGATTAAAAATTGGAAACAAAATATTCAAATCATCTGGATTTATTCAGTATGAAATATGACCGCCATGAGCCGAAATACACACACGTAGAGGAACTTCGGGTATTATGGAATACCATTTACAATTGAGGCAATACCACAGCCTGATGATGTTCAAAACTCGAACTCAAATACAAATACAAACTTCAACAATTTGTGATTAGTTATTTGTGGTCAAAAATTATTTTACGGAATTTCATCACACGCAAATAAAACAAAACAAAAAAAAACCAACTCATTTAGAGGGTATTAAGATATAGTCGGGTAATATAGAATAGCGGTTAAAAACTAAAAAAGATTTATTAGTACCAAAGGAAGCACGATCAAAATATACTTCAATTCATTTGCACACATCACAAATATAAGGTTATGTCTCTGCTCCAGCACAACCAAGGTGGGCCCACAGAGAGCAAACAAAATATTTCACCCAGATCTCTTTTTTTTTGTTGTTGTTGGTTATTTTATGGCGCAAGGACAACACTGGTCATTCTGCGCCAAGCAAGATGAGATCTTATATACGGTATAAACCCAGATCTCTCCGCTCTTTCTCTTCGGAAAAATTTCCATTGAAGAACGAACATTCTGCATCCGTATCGTCTGGTATAGCAGAGGACATGAAGTCCAATTCAGACGATCCTTCGGAATGGAAAGACTCCTCATCAGTGCTGGAGTCGTCCTTAGAATTTCTATTTAATTTTTTAGAAAATTTATTTTTCGGTTGGGGGCGCTCCGGTTTTTTGTTTTTGCCCTTCAAATCCTTGGTCCCCTTTGGCTGTTGCTTACCACTGAGCTTGGCCTCCAACTATTTTTTATAGAGAGAATAGGTTAGAACACAGGATATCCCGCGTTTTCTACCTCTATTGGAAATCTTCTTTTTCGGTGGTGGCGACGGTATCTCTGAGGGTTGAACCAAACTGCTTAGAAGACTTTTAGATGAACAAGCAGCAGATTCGTCTGAAATAGGCCTTGGTTCCTCGCATTTTGGGGATTGCCAGGATCACAGTTAGGTTCAGATCTTTCCATTATTGTGGATGCAAGAAAACCTTCACTGGAAAAGACATTCCTATTTAGAGGGAATATTCCAGTGACTTTAAAGAGATTAACTTCCATGTCGCCACGTTGAATGGTGAGGTAAGCTCGGCTAAACAGCTCCATCATGTCATACACACTCAAGGTACTGTGTCTTAAACAGGTTCTCACTTCCTCACTGTAATGAGATTTCAATGGAGCCATGAAACTCTTATCAAGGAGTTAAATCTTATGTGAGCAGTGGGGCGGTAATCAAACAAGAGTAACATGATTGGCCATTGCTACATTGATCACATTTAAGTTGAAATGATACAATACCTATATTATGCTCTCTGTATGACTTACACCTAGCGTATAAACTCAATAAGAAACTCATAAACAGCGTAAAAATAATAAGGACCCAATTGAAAAGTTCGAAAGAACGGGTACATACTACTATAGTTTTTTTTTTCTACAATAAAAGTCTATTTAAAAGGGCAGTAAATATTTTGTCGGGTTATATGGAATAGTATAATTTCATGTCGGGTACTATGAAATACAGGTATTCCATATAATCTGACACGCCATCTTAGAAAAAAATACCCTCTGTTTATTGAGATGAACCGTGAACACAAAAACGAGCATTACATGAAAAATTGTTAGTATTTGGGTATACATTATACTTAGTTTCAATGTAAACATATGACTTCCAATAATGGATAAACGGTATTGAAAACTCATCTCTTGAAATTTTCCAAAGACAGAAAACAAATCTTTATTCACTCGACACGCCCTGACATTTGCAGATGAACGATACGTTCTGATGGGCACTCTGAGATCATCCTGAAGTGATTTATGATATTGCCTCTTGGAGGCAGCACATTACCAAAGAGAAACCTTAGTATTCCATATTGCCCGACCATTCCACAATACCCGAAGTTCCTCTACACACCTTGGTACGCTATCAATAAGGGTATTAATCATGTTAATCATTGTCTGAGGAATATTCTGCCACGCAGCCATGTAAATTATCAAGATTGGTAGCTGGCACCTCCTTTTGCAATTGTCGACCAATAATGTCCCAAATGTGATCGATGGGAGACAAGTCAAGAGATGCGGCATGCCACGGTAAAATGTCAACTCCACGTAGGTAGTTCACAGTAGCATGAGCAACATGCGACCTAGCGTTCTCGTGTTTGAAAACGGCTTCTTGGACACCTTGTAGGAATGGTTGTACCACTGGCTCCACGACCCAATCAACATAACGTTGAGCTGTCAGTGTACTTGGAACGAAGACTAAATGGGTCCGCCTGCTGTACATCACTCGCTGTAGAGTAAGGATTACTATGCGCTATTCTTCTAATCCAATGATCCGACTGGGCAGATGTTGGTCTCTGGTTACCTCTTGTTGTCATCCGAGTTCGCAACTACCGAGGTACGCAAATTTGAACAGAGCCGACATGTCAGCCTAAACGCGCAACCATCTGCCGGAGTGATAAACCAACGTCACTGAGTTCAAGGATTTTGCACTTCTCCGTTTGTTACAGGTGAAAACTGGTACGTTGTCGAGCGCGAGGCATCGCACAATCAAACTACAAGAATTAGTCCGATTTCTAACTTTTCTTGAGGCAGAAAAGAATCACAATCCAACAGGCTTTCATACCATTTAAGCCCCTAAGTTGCTCATTGGAACTAGGCGCTTGAAAATTTGATCATTTGCATATCTTAGCTACATCCACAACTCTACCAATTTGCATAACTTTATAACCTTTCCTTTTTGGCGTTGCAATTTCGATGTTGAGCAGTGTATTTCGACGTCCGTTGAAATATCGCAAGTCATGATATTCTTGTCCATCATCAAATGTAACCAAATGTAATCTTTGTCATCAAATGTAACAGAATCGGGAAAAACACCACAAACTCGTGCATCGGTTATGTCGAATTCAACCCTATCTTCCGTTATGATGTTTCCTTCTATGTCATTTCTAACAAATATATGATATCAGAAAATGTTTTTCAATTTTTATAACATGTAAATGCCGATAGGAAATGTTCGTTATGTAATTTTATGTAATAGTCGCCACTCCCGCATGTTCAGTCTGGCAACTACAGCCTGTTGAAATTATCAATGAGAAGCTCTGATCTTACAAGACGTGTTTTTTTCGCATGAAGCGGAGGAAATTTTCCAAGGGCCATTGATTATCAGTTCGTGGTAAACAGTATTTCGTCTTAACCATGTTCGTGTTAAAGGAAAAATGACATGAAGATTCTTATACAATTTGACGGGACTTCAGAAAATTGTTCCTACTAAAAGTAATTCGTCTTAAGCGTGTTCGTTTTAACGAGGTTTGACTGCACTGCGAAAATAATTCATACTGCTTGATAATTAGTAATGAGTTAAACGTACCTCATTTTAAAATGTGAAGGTCATACGATATATATGACAACGTAAAGCGGGTAAAAAGTTATTTTATTACATTAGCCTGGCTTTCGGCTGTTCCATTGGACATCCACCATTAGATGCAGAATGAAAATGTTATCGAACATCGAATACAAACATTTTAAATAAAGTAAACAATCGTGATGCGTGCGGGTATAAAGATCAATGTGCCGCTGTAAAAAACTTAAAGACCATTATATTTGATGGTAAAATGAATTATGGAAATAGAAATATAAAATGTATAGTGTGTAAAAGTAAAATGGTGGCAAATAAATAATGTTATAGTTGGAGTTAAGGCAGGGTTTTAAATAAGTATTGCCAAGCAATGCTGATGTGGATGGGTTGTTTGGTATTGCAAATAAATGAACGTTGGCTAAATATCTCTATAGCCTCTTTGAACCTTAAACTTTTCTCACTTTTTCCGGTTGGGGCTAGTATTTTGGTATGCTGAAACAATGGGACGGCATCGTTTGTGTATACGAACTGTGAGAGGCTAGTGTTATTTCTGTTAAGTCTAATATCAGCCTTGTGTTCTTTTATCCTGATGTGTAGTGGTCTGAGTGTGCTACCAATGTAATGAATGTAAGTGTCGGTTGTGTTGTCCAGTATGGGTATGGTATAAACTCCTGCCTTTTCAGTAGTGTTAAGGGGGTCCCTATCTTTTTTAAGGAGGTCCAAGATGTTGTGATTGCGTCTTGATCTTGAAAGGTCTATCAAATACTTGCATAACTTTTTGCCAATGGGGAGTTTTATTATCGCGTCACATGCATAGCCTGTCGCGCAAACCTATGCATAAGACCCCGACACATAACACACACTCTCCTACAAGCATTACTATTTCATCGGTTTTGAATAAGATGTGTTGAAACTAGCACCTAAAATTCATTGTCGTACTTTTGAAAGTGAACACGCATAGCAGAATCTGGCAAATCAAATTTTTAAATAACGGCCATGGGGTTTCAAGCCACCTGCTCCCCTCTTTTTGGGCGCCCATGGTATAGGTTTATGTATGGGGTTTTAAAGTAACGGGAGAGATTTATAGAAACAAAAAATTTTATTTCATAAAGAACGGATAGTAATATTGTTAAAATGGGATGTTGAACCCCATCCCCCCTTTTGTGCACTGCCGTATATTTGTACATATTCCTTTGGCTCAAAATGTCTAATAGTGTGAAGAATTTTTTAATATAGCACCTTTGGTGAAAGTTAGTTTATTTCATCGTTTTTACAGATATCTCTTAAAAAGCTTCAAGTATAAAACTTCGAAAAATTTTTTATATACTCAGAGGAGGTATAAATTTTGAACTTACTAGAGCTATAAAAATCGATTGAACCAGACTTCAGTTTCTTGATATTTCCCCATGGACAGGAAGTTACTTATTAGTAGAAGCTGTTTTCTGGAATTAGTGAAAAAGACAAACAAAACATAAGGATCTATTTTTTCGCAGCCTTCGTTATCATTGAAAGAGCGTAGAATATGCTTTATTATATCAAATTTAAATATATTGAAAAAATTCAAAAATACAAATGTAAATACAAGATAAAGCTTGAGAGATACTATATGTTTGTTTTTCCACAATTTTAGCAAAAGCGTTTGTAAAATGATTGTGAATTGCAATTTTAAGCAGTGATACTAATATGTGGCTACAGCTATGGATATAGTATTGTAAGAAATTATCGACATTTTGCTCATATCTAATATCAAGAAAAGTATCGATACCAACAAAGTATCGATACCGACAAAGTATTGATACCTATAAAATATCGATATCGACAAAGAACCGATACCTATATAATTTCGATACCGACAAAGTATCGATACCTATATAATGTCGATACCGACAAAGTATAGATACATATAAAATATCGATACCCACAAAGTATGGATACATATAAAATATCGATACCGACAAAGTATCCATACCGACAAAATACCGATATTGACTATGTGCTGATATCGATACATTATTGGAACACTGAGACTGGCAAAAATATCGATCATAAGTATCGATGTCCCTTAATATCTAAACAAAAGTATCGATATCACTTAATATCTAAACAAAAGTATCGATATCACTTAATACACAAACAAAAGTATCGATATCGCGTAATATCTAAACACAAGTATCAATATGGCCTGCCTATCTGGAAATAAATGTTGGACAATATCGCCAATGCATCGAGTCGATAGCATAATGTGGACAATGATTTTTTTTTATTATTCCTCTTCCTAATTCATAGTAAAGTTTTGCAAAATTTACTTCAGTAGAAACATCTACGAGTAAATACTTGTTCGAAATGTTGCGTTCCTTGAGGTGCACTACCGATCTGAAGTCCGGGGTTTGGTTCCCTAGACAGAAGCTGGGATTCCTCGAAAAAATTGAGATCCTGGCGCACCATGACAATAGCCGTCTTTGCGCAAGAAAACACAAACCGTAACTTGAACCTCAAGGTGCAAAATTAAGGAATGTGCATTTTGTTTTTTACTTTAAATAAAATGTTTCGTTCACTCTCTCACATAGAGGAACCTAATGTTTAAGAAACAATTAAAAACTACATGAATGTAAATGTTTTTATTACATAGGTAAATGAACACACACGTACAACAAGGAGAGAGAGAGAAATTGTCAATGTAAAAATGACATAGTTATAATAATTTTAAATGTGATAAATAGTATAATAACACAAATTATTGCATTGCGGAAACGCTCATTTTCAACGACAAACATTTTACCACCTTTTCTTCTCAGTACGCAAATGATTTGCGAGTCCTTCACTCCAACAAAGATATCGTCACTGCAAAAGCTAACAAAGGTGGGCAATATTAGTAAGTAGGGCAAGTTGAAAGTTTTGATTGATTGTTTGGCTTTTTTATGGCGCAAGAGCATCTGGGCTATACTGCGCCTCAAGTTGAAAGTGAAGTGAGCAAATTGTGGTCATCGACAAAATTCATTATCAAGGGCCATTGAATATTTGTCGTAAAGGGTATTTCGTCTTAACCGTGTTCATGTTAAAGGAAATATAGGAGACTCCTATATAAATTAAGTGTTATAGGAGACTCCTATATAAATTAAGGGGACTTCAGAAAAAAAAAATGTCAAATTCTTCAAAAAAGGAAGGACCTTGCGCATTAGTCGCGAAGAACCTAGGGTAGTCAATTTTCGCGCGCGCGCCCCTGAATTTAAGGGAGATTTAGTTACGTCAAGGACGATACGAAGGGAGACTGACAAGTTTTTATTTTTTTTTTAAAGCAGAACAGCGTCACTATAACAAACGTTCATAAAATAGTTAATATTAAACAAAAACAATTAATTTACATATTATATAATATTGTTGGAAAAAAAGAAGTAACAATATACGAATTGCAGTATAGAATACAAATTTACATGTAAATTCAGGAAATCAGTTCTACGTATTAGTCGTAGTATAATTTATTTAAAAAAAATCAACGTACATTTCAGACGGACCTTGGCCGTTCCTCGTCAGGAATATGTGCACGTCATACGTATATGACGAGGGACGAAGTTCCATCCGAAACGTAAGTTATTTTTGTTAAATAAATTATACTACGCCTAAAATATTGGATTTACTTTCTTCATTTATTTTACTTAGTTCTGCGTGATAATATTAGCTCTAAATTTAAACGTTTCACAGTTCTAATCCATATATGTTTGGTCACTAAGCTTCAGATCTAAGCATTTTTTTTTTATTTTTTTTGTGAAAATTTCAAAATACGCAGCGCACGGTCCTGTTAAAAGTGCGTCTCTCCCCGATTGTCACAAGAAATTGCTGACAACAACGTACAAAGATTGACCAGGGCTTACCATAACTAGTAAAATTTGACACTGGTCGGAATATACGAAATACAAATGAAGAAGGTAAAAGATATTTACCGTCTGCAAAAATATTCGCAACGTTTCGAGAACTACTGTTCCCTTCACCAAGCGAAGTGTCGAGGACGCGTAGGCGCTCGGTATTTATACTCCAACTTTGCTTTTCCCGAAGCCATTTTAGGGGTTTTCCCCTGTCTGAATCTAATTTCCTAAGACACAGACAGTAAGACAGGACAGTTCTTAGAAATCCAGATTCAGACATGGGGAAAAGCCGATCTCGGATAACTTTAGGAAAAACAAAGTTAGGGTATAAATATGGAACACCTATTGACTGGAACAATTTACCAGATACCCTGCAAAGACTGCGAAAAAGTATATACTGCCGAGATGGGAAGAACTGTTTGTACACTTAAAAATGAAGATCATCATGCTGTGGAGAAAGGTGAGATGACTAATCTTCTGGCAGAACATGCCTGGGAGAAAGGTCATGTTCCTGATTGGAAAAGTACAAAAGTTCTTCATAAAAATGTAACTTCTCGCTATTGTAGACTTTTTCTGGAGTCTTGGGAGACTTTTCGAATGCGAAGTAAGGCGATGAACATCGCAAAATCGATGCCTGAACCTTACCGCATTTTTGCTAGGAGATGGGGGAAAACCAGTTTCAGACAGGGGGGATTACCGAGTGCGGGACAGTTCTTAGAAAATCCAGATTCAGACAGGGGGGAAAACCCGAGTGCCGGATAGCTTTGGGAAAAAACAAAGTTGGGGTATAAATACCGAACACCTACACTTCCTTGACACTTTCGCTTGATGAAGGGAACAGTAGTTCTCGAAACGTTGCGAATATTTTTGCAGATGGTAAATATCTTTTACCTTCTTCATTTGTATTTCGTATATTCCGACCAATGGCAAAAATTTTTTACTAGTTATAGCCGACGATGTGATAATATTGGATGATAAATTGCTTTTTATATATATGAGATATTATGGAATAGCCCTTGGCCGGCTACAAAGAGGTCGTGGGTTCGGTTCCCAACCAGGCACCGTGAAATCATTCTTTTCTTTGGGAGCACTTTACAAAAAATAGACCCCGCCGGCTTTGTGTGCCGACCATTTGGCAATTGTGTTAACCCTGTGAATGGTAATAATATCTCATATATAAAAAATAATTTATAATCTAAGACTATGTAATATTGATATAGTTCTCAATGTATTTAAAGTTAATGGGCGATAATTTCGCATACTCTATTACTATCTCATATTTGACTTAGTTAACTATGATAACAGAACTAAAATTCGTGTTTGTGAAGCAATGGATCTTAAGTGATATACTAATTATTATAATTACGTATTGTTTCATAACTTTGTGACATTTTTGTTTGTTGCTTGTGTAAGTGTAAATTCGTTGTGCTTGGCTTGGTTTTTTCGATTTCCTAGCGGTTAACTCAACACTTCTGCGGAATATTGACTTTTGTGTACTAGATTTAGTGTTTATTTTCTACGATATTTCGGTTTTTGGTAAGTACTCAATTATTTACGTAGTATATTAGATTAAAATTACAATAATCATTCTGCCGTTAATATAATAACGATGATTTCATGTTACTTTCAAGAAATTTCAGTTTAGTCTTCCTTCTTTTGATATCATTTGCGCATTGTTTACTAGTTGTAGTTTGAGAAATTCCAATATTAGTATTATAAACTTGGTTTTCAAATTTTGAAAAGGGGTAACATCATCTTCTTTAATCTACTTCGTTGCAGTTTCATTCATGCACGCAGCAAACGTAGTTTATATTCGAACTCGTGTATTATTTTTATAATTTTGTCTGCTACGGATACTACAATTTGCCATAGGTGGAGCTACGATAGGCATAAAGTTATATGGGCCCAAGGGGTCTGAGTCCGCCAATAATTTAGAATTTATCGCAAGTTTACATATATCGTAACGCACAAAATGTATATGTGTCCGCCTCCCTCGAACGATTCTAAAACCTCTACGTTTCTACAAGCTATAGTAAAATACCTTCTGAGAGAATTACTGATTTAAAGTTGGGTCCCTAAACGAAGTCCATATTTTTATCAATAGTGACTTTGTAGTTAATGACCCTTGTGTTAATAATTTTTTGCCTAATGTGTATAAAAATCAGTTCACCTCCATTTAATATGTTCTCCATAAATATAGATGGCAATATGTGTTTATACGCCTAGTGCGGTAAAGTTTACCTTCACTTTTGTAACTGGATTCGACAAAGGCAGTCATTCACTGCCGAAACGATCGTCATCCACCTAATTAAATAATTTTAACTGTGGTAGTCGTGTTTAAATAGTTTACTATGAAGTCCTTGTGGTTTCAGGTTCAAATCCTAGGGAATAAATGTTATTTATAGTGTCAAAAGCACGTTGACTCATTGGTTCTTTCAGTGAAGTAAGTCGTCGTGAAACGCAAAGCAGTCAAGAGAATAAGGGGCCGCATATATGATCAAAAATAGTAAGGAAGGTTTACAACAATATTGTTCATGTTAACATTAGGTTTGGTAAATTTATGTGAATACCGTTTTCACCATATTCATCATCTTGCTCATGTTTGTTACGTTATTTGGCATAAGGTCATGGTATCGTAATTTAAAGCTATTTAACATAGGTTATGCTATCATAATTTAAAGTTATATGACGTATGTCATGCTATCATAATTTAAAGTTATTCAACATAGGTTATGTTATGCTAATGGTTCATTGTAAGGTGGCTTATAATGAAACATTTTTTCCAAAAAGTTCTAGAGTTTTATACATATTGCATTATAGTGTTCTTAAAAGTTCTCAAGTATACTCTAACGTTAAGTAGCAACTTTGAGTTTTAACGTGAAAACATAAAAAATTGCAACGTTAAAAAACATCTGTGCATAATATTGGTGGCCATATAATTGGTGACCATATAATTGGTGACCTCGGACAAATGAATTAAAACCCTCTGACAAATACTCTGCTCAGCTTCTTGGCCAAACTAGTAACTTCGACGAAAGAACGAAATTTTTCGGACATGCATCTATGCTCCAACAATGGAAGAAGACCCTTCTTTGCAAGTAAATCTAATGTTCTGATTTTATGACGTCATAGAATACTTGCATTCCAAAAACTGGCAATCTTCTAAAGCAGCACTAGCGACAATTAGCAAATTAACGAAGAATTTTTACTCCTGCGGAATAATTCAATAAGTAATTACATTTTATTTGTAAATTAATTGGATTTCCAACAAAATGGGAAAAAACGGCAAAACTACACCATTACTACTGCTTGAAAACAACGCTCTCGCCAACGACAACAACGTTCTAGCCAATAACAACACCGCTCTTAACAAGGACAAAAACTCTCTTGCGAACGACAACAACACTTTCGCCAGCATCAACAAAACTCCACTTTTGGCCAACAACTCTGACGACAAAGGAAAGGCTTCTGCAACTAATGCAAACTATGTCATTTTTTCAGCATGCCTTCAGCCCAAGAAACCTGAAGTGATAAACTCTTTTGACCTAAAAACTATGTTAAGAATCGAGTCATGTTAATATAAAGTAAAATACTTAAAATTTTATTCATTTTTTAAATATTAATGATTAGATTCTTTATATGCTTAATTTTCGCGCTAACTAAGCAATATTCTAAATATACCTGGATTGTACGCGGTTTTTTTTTAATTCTGAGCCTGCGCATTTTATCAAAATAACTTCTTTCAGGTCGCTCTTCTGTTGCACGGTAAATATGCCTATTGAGCGACGTGTAAATACACGAATCTAAATGCGAAAAAACCAAAATGCGAAAGAGCTAAAATGCAAAAAACGCAAAGCAAAACGCAAGAAAGATAAATGCAAAATGGAAAAACGCTAAATGCAAAATGGAAAAAAGCCAAATGCAAAAAGTAAAGCAAAATACAAAAAAGCAAAATGGAAAAAGCAAAGCAAAATGTAAAAAGCAAAGCAAAATGCAAAAAAGAAGCAAAATGCAAAAAAGAAGCAAAATGCAAAAAAGTTAAATGGAAAAAGCAAAACAAAATACAAAAAAGTCAAACGCAAAAAAATGCAAAAAGTAAATGCAAAGAAATGCAAAATACATAAATGCAAAAATGGAAAAGAGTAAAATTCAAGCAATGTAAAGCCGCGTAAGTAAAACAAATGCGCATACGATAGGACCTCAGATTAGAAAAGACATTCTATTAATTTAACTTGTTCATAAACTTTACATTTTGTGTGTTAATTACGTATTTAAAAAAACTATAAAAAGGGGAGTATATTGTGGGCACCCACAATATAAATGTTCGCTTCGCAGGCTTTCTTAACTGTTGCCACTTAGAAAAGCAAGAAAATAAACTTAAAAAGTTCAATTTCTAAAATTGACACCATGCCAAATCTGTTACTTTTATTTCATATTTTTCAAACATTGTATAATTATAATTTCACTTTTTATATTTGGCAACAGTACGTGCAATTGTTTTCCGAATTCTAAAATCAAATCAGTCTTCAACTTACCTTCAAAGTGTGCTCACGTCTCATTGAAGGCTCCGCCAAAAAGGCCTAGAAAATTCTTTTAACTATGTGTTTGAATTAATTTATTCATTGGCGTGTATTATTGAATCAACATAAACTGACACACAACTAAAAAGACGCATTTTATGTTTACTGTTAATTTTGTCTCTTACTCTTATTGTTCTTGTCAAAATTTGTTTTGAAATAAAAATAAATAAAATTTGATGTGATTGCTATATTTCTTCAATACGTATATCTTCACATCTATTGCATTTTGTACCACAGCATATTTAGAAATTAATGAAAGTTAGTATTCTCTCATTCTATGCACCCTCCACTATTATGCAACTGCATTATCATTATGGGCTTCTCTTTGACTGTTTTTTCGCATACAATTCCTTATGTTTCTACCTTAATACAACATGCTGCGTGTTTTGTTTTTATTTGACGATGCTTTAAAATCTTAAAATTTCCAAATATAAATTATTGTGAAAAAATGATTTTTGTAGAAAGTATATGCCTGTAAGGAACATGTAATTTTCAATGCAAATAAATAAATAAATAAATAAATAAATAAATAAATAAATAAATAAATAAATAAATATAATAGTTTTTTTTCCACAAAAATTTATATTAGATTAGAAAACGTCATTAATATCTTTTAAGGATCCCTCCTTTGTATTTTATGCTTTCTCATGGCTCAAGAGCTGTAACATGTTGAAGTAAAGAAATGATGTGAAATTCAAAATCAGAAGTTTTTCTTAACATAAAACATCAGAAACTTTCGCTCAAATTCTATTGATACTAGAAATTGGATGATTAAGAGCTGAAAAGTGTTGCCTGGAGTCGATTGAAAGACATAAGATATTAGTTTTAACACCAACGCTTAGCTGGGATCCTAAAGATCATTTGCAACATTTATAATTATTCGAATTTATTTCATTTTTTAATTCGCCTTCGATGAATTTTTCATTCCGTTCGTCATTGATGCAGATATTTCCCCTTCTTTTAAGTTTGAAATATAAATTTGCTGCAATGGTTTTTGTAAACACACATATGAGAGAAATTGAAGTTTTGGCAATAAAAATTTTGCATTTTAATTCATAGTTACAGTTTAAAAAGAAGCATTTCATTTAACCTTTGCAATTTTGGAAAGTTCTCCCTGTGCAGTCCTTCTTTGCAGTTTGTAGAAACGAAAAATGTAGAGAAAAAGCGAGTGTAGAAAAAAAAATCACTATCCTTACTTGCGTTAAAATTACCATTAAAAAGTAATTCAAACTTATTTCTTTGGTCCGATTCGTGTTATTTATAGTTAAATAAATGAGAGGCGCCAGTTTTTCTAGCGTAACGGCGCTTTGCTTTAGAAGAAACGTCCACACGTTTTAAATCTTGGGCTTTAAAGCAAGAAGAATCAAACGACTCGATGCGCCGCTTAATGGTATTTAAGTGCGTCTTCCATTATTTTAATACGTTCTTAACGGCTGCTTTAAATTTGGCTTTATTAAGAATCTGAAGCTGATACTTCTTCAGAGTTGTGGGAACGCTCCTCAGAGGTTATGCGTTTATAGCTTTACCTAATGTGCCAAGTGGTTGTAATTAATTTATAATGCCATTAGACGCGTTAAGTAAGTTTTAATGAATGTCGGGGGCAAACAAAAGGAGACAAATAAATATTACTGGAGGCGTTAAAAATCAAAGACGAAACAAACGGGTTAAGATGTCTTCGAAAATATTTCTCAAGCCGGAGGGGACGAAGGCTTTTATGAGAGATTTGGATTCTAGCCAGTAATGTGTGAAGCACCATCGATTTTTTTCTGCTTTCGGAAGTAATTTTCATCTCAAACGAACTATTTCCTTAAATTATAAAACGCTTATTGGAGCGCCATCTTCGGTGACGAGAAGGACCAAAATGTCAAGACAGAATAATTGAAAAATTGTGCGTCGTGCACATAGAATAGATTAGTAATTGTACCAATCGTTTCGATATAAGCTGATGAGATAGTGGTCCATCTGTCCATATAGAAGGCTTTATTTCCTTGAGTAATCGATTTTTCCATTTCCGAAGCCAGCAATTTTTCCTTTGAGTAAAGTTTGTAATTTTAAGATATGGGGCGCAGGATAATCTCCTATATAAATATAAGAAACTGACATGGTAATGTCTTTGGATGCATTCTAAACGGAATGGATTATACTAACGATTTATATGCTTATTGGATCATGCTCTTTCCTGAGCGCTATACAAACATATAATTGGTCATTCTCTGACCCAGAAGGGCATAAAATCAAAAGTTTCTGTTTAAAAATAAATGTGAAACTTTGCGAAATTTTTTTCATAGTTGTATACATTTCGTAACTAATATAAAGCACTACTACATGTGGATCAGGTAAAAATTTTATTCTAACCGATCTTCAAACTTTTTTATACTTTCTTTAAAGAATTATATACTTACTCACTAAAATCTAAATTTAGATAATACATCAAACCGTGGGAAATTTGTTCAAATAAAATTTTGACCCATTAATAGGAAAACGGATTTCAATTCACATCTTAATTTTGAAAATAACTATTTTATTAAATATTTTTAAATCAAATTCATGCATCATGGTAAAATATTTTCAGAAATAGCTTGAGGAAATTTTCACAGAGTGTTTATGTTTGACATCATAATACTAAATTCAAATAATAATAAATACACAACAGTTTTGCTGTAATATACCATAAAATGATAATTTTCTTGTAATATACCCGCAAAACGATTCAAATGTAAGCATTTTGCTTTTATTCGTAAATGTAATAAGCAGTGAGATGGAACTTACAAAATTCTCTAAATCAAAACCTTAAATTAAGAAGAAATTTTGCATAAGAATAAATGTTTCAAAACAATGCTTTTAATAATGCTCATGTTTAACGAAAATATTCAAATGTTAAGAAAAAGATCAAAGCATCACTATGACTTATTTTTTATTCTAATTTTGGATCTGTTGGAATTGATGTGTTTATGAATACAAATTTAAACGTGTTTTGAATTTTGTTATTCGTATTTATAATGCGGAACGACATCGACTATATACCGAATATCCGATTTTCTACCTGGATTTCGACAGATTACTTGAAAATATTTAAAAAAATTAATACTTTATATTTACTAGTTATTAAATTTAATTCAATCATCGACAAATAGCTGTTAATTATTAAATAAAATTGATGCGCGAATTTTTGAGCATTTTTACCGTTGTTTCCCACAACATACCCCGAGTTTAGGAAGCTGCTGACGCCCCTGATTAAATTTAAGATACCCTGCCCTAGTATGTTGTCCAGAATGGACAACAAATTGAACCAATTATCCCCAAAACAGACCATGTCATCGCGGATTCATTTCAGAATTGGGGAGTTCATTCATAAAATTATACTATATGTTAGATGAGAATAATAATTATACAATAATTTTTGCCACCCACGTATTAATTAGCTCAAACTAGAGCTTATGTAATTTTGGAGAAAAAGAGACGCTTTCCCCATCCTGGATTCGAACCAGGGTCCCTCCGTTTAGCCCGGAGTGTCTTGGACCGCTAGACGAATGAGGACAGGAAACAACGCTCTCTTTCTCCGTATGTAAAGATGTTAAGGTATTATTACCCTCCGCAGGGATAACACAATTGCCAAATATGGTCAACACAAGAAAGCCTCCGGGGCGAGATTTTTGTGAGTTTTCGTGGTAAATTATTGGCACAATAATGCAATCAACCAACCAACATAAAAACTCTTACTCCCGTCGAATTGAATTTAATCGACACTTTTCACAGTAGAACGAATTTAAAAACTTGTCTTACTTTATCTGAATTTAAGAACGTAGTATTAGTTTCTCTATGCTTCGTTCACCCAATTACCCTTCAAAACTGCTTATTTTATCAAAACTATAGACACAGACCCAGTGGCATTGGGTGAGGGGTGCCACCAGGGCACAGAACTCTTAGGGGCGCAAAATTTTGATATTGGATTGGTGAAAGGGAGTGCTAACGGGTTTTAGCAGGCGCAATACTTAATTTGCCCGGGACGCTGGTAACCCACGCTACTCTACTGCACAGACCTTATGAATCATCCCT
>QLNU02015360.1:11931227-11949069 GCA_006491805.2 Dysdera silvatica
ATATATATGTCTTTATTCTGATTGCACACTTCTGGGTCTATTATGAGTGCAAAGAAACAATTTGTTTATTTTGAATATACGGATTTATTTAAACTTAAACTTATATATTTTTACTAGTTAATAATTAAGTGTTTATCTTGAGTGTGACATATTCATGTAAAACTTTTTACAATTTTTGGTATAATTAATGAATTTTCTCACCCCATCATCTTCTCTATTCATGTTAATTGAACCTTTACACTTTAATCACTTTCAATACCTCTATCTACTTGTTGTAAGTTTGCTTTTGGGCCACTTACAACAATTGAGATTTTTCTTAGTATTAATAAAGAGACCCTTCTAAATTACTAAAATATTGTTAAACTAATTATATTCTGGGTTTATACTGTTTTTAGCTAAGTTTTGGTCAATGCTGGTTTATTCAGTATTAATCACTAATCTTAATTGTTGTAGTCAGAAAAAGCAAACCAATAACAGGGATTTTGTGCGGTCCCTGATGAAGAACAAAATTCTTGGTATTGTTTAATCTTTTACTCCTCTTCACCTTTTACTACTACATGTCAATTTTTATTCTGAGATGTTTCTACTACTTAAATTTACTTGGTTTTACTACCTTGTGTGATATTACTTTACAACTTTAACTTTGTCCAAGTTAATATACATTTAGATATGTGTATTCATGTATATTACATTAGAAAGTACTACATGTCACAATCATACTACAATTTTGCTATATATATATATATATAAATAATTATAATATATTGTAAAAAGTATTACATACAAAAGAACGTTTCTCAAACTATGGTTCGCACATTCCAGGGGGTCGGTGAACAATAGCCAAGAGATAGGTGGATTCACTTCTATAATGAATTTTGAATTTTACATATATTTAGCGGGCAAACTAAATACTTGATTCGATGAAATTTGAATACTTATCTTTAAGGCACACTATATTTATGGGAACAAGGATGTCAGGATCCATAGGAAATTTACGAGGAGAAAGGGGTCTGTGAGTAAAAATGTTTGAGAAACTTTGCTATATAATATGACCGTAATATCATTGCATGTTTTTGCTAGTTGTGAATGACAATTCTTTGCTCTGAAGCATATTTATTTAAATTACAACCAACATTCTGGACTAATAGGGAATTTTTTGCTCTATGCATTAAAAAATTATGTAAATGTGTTTATCATATGCGTGATAAATGGGGAATCAGGATTTCAAGAACCAAGTAATTAGTTTAGTCCATTTTTATGTGCCAAATTTAGAAAATAAATTTTTAGAAACTACCCTTGATTTCTTGTTAGCAAGCATTACAAATATCATCCGGAATTACTGCCTAGAAACAGGATTAAGTATTAGAGTAATGCTAGCAAATTAGCTTTCCTAATTTAGCCTCTTCCTTTCGTTCATTTACCCTTATTGGAAATCTAGGAACTTACAATTAGTAAATAAAAAAATATCATGAAACGACTTTTACTCTCTATCAGGAACATATATTTGTTTGTTTCTCTAAGGTTTTTAGCAAGAGAAATTCTCTAAGAAGACTGAAATTGCTTTTGGTAAATAGAGATTTTAAACATTGACCGTTTAATATGCTTCGTTTACAGATATTAAAGTAAGCAATAACTTCTAAAAACAAAATTTGGTTCCGAAATACAAATTGCTGAGATCATGAAAGGGCCATGATCATTCCTTTCCCTCATTTACTAAATTTAAGACTCTGCTCATGTTCAGTAACTTAGAAAAATATATTGCTTTTATTTTTAATTTCATCACAGTTGCCGCAACATTATCCAACCATTTATTTAAATAAATCGAACACTACGCAGATTAAATTAAACAACAATATAAATCAACGTTTATTGGCGTAGTGATACCAGCGCCGATGTTATGGCGTGATTAGATGGTGAAACGTTCGAAAGAAAATAAATATTTCTGCGTTCGGTGGGACCTGAACCCACGACCTTCCGCTAAGGATCTTTCGTAAGGGATTATATATTGTCCTTCGTAGCTCAGTGGGTAGAGCCTCCGCCCGGCAAGTGGAAGGTCGTGGGTTCAGGTCCCACCGAAGGCAGAAATATTTATTTTCTTTCGAACGTTTCACCATCTAATCACGCCATACCATCGGCGTTGGTATCACTACGCCAATAAACGTTGATTGACATTGTTGTTTGATTTAATCTGCGTAGTGTTCGATTTATATAAAATAAATACATATGCTGCAACGGGCATTTCGATCAATTTAATACCAGTTTCTTTGCAATTTGGTTTAAATAGTAGTCTATGTACTACACCATTCTGCGAAATAACCGGCTTCAGTAAAGAAATTATACATTGTCCTTCGTAGCTCAGTGGGTAGAGCCTCCGCCCGGCAAGTGGAAGGTCGTGGGTTCAGGTCCCACCGAACGCAGAAATATTTATTTTCTTTCGAACGTTTCACCATCTAATCACGCCATAACATCGGCGCTGGTATCACTACGCCAATAAACGTTGATTGATATTGTTGTTTAATTATCCAACCACTTCAAGTAACAGGATTGGGACTCAATCCTTCAGAATGGGCACTGGCTTCGAAAGATTCAGAAATACTGGGACAAGGCGTTGGAATACATCATCTACTAATATTCAATCCATTAATTCCTTCCCGTTATTTAAAATAGCTGTCAGTCGATACATCGTCTCAGATCTCTAGACTATTCTAATTCAGTTTTATCTGGGTATTTTATTCGGTGAATTTGTTAAACCTAATACTTACTCATTATTACAGGATAATCCTCTTTCTCACACATTAATATGTCCTCACATATTATATTAATATATTCTCACACATAATTATATCTACCTATGTGTACCAAATAAATACTATTATATACATGGTTGCCACGGTCCTTGAATTTTTTTTTTAAATCTTTTTTTAAGTTTTGGCAAAAAAAAAAGGTATTTTTCCTTATTTTCAGAACAAAGCCAACACTGCTTTGGACACACCCACTTCCTCCCCCACCCACTCAGCATGGCTAATACAAGGGATGCTAAAAGGGTTGTTTTTGCTCGCAGTATGCCAAATTGAAAGGAGCAACATAATTCAACACTCTAATCTCAATGTTATGTTCATAATGTCTTGCATTTTTAATTTTTATGTACATTGCGATTGACAATGTGAGGTCTTTGAAAAACGTCATTTGGTCCTTGAAAATTCCTTAAAAAGTCATTGA
This sequence comes from Dysdera silvatica, assembly GCA_006491805.2. Lineage (NCBI taxonomy): Eukaryota > Metazoa > Arthropoda > Arachnida > Araneae > Dysderidae > Dysdera > Dysdera silvatica. The sequence goes on from QLNU02015360.1 coordinate 11,934,447, forward strand.
ATTTCATCAGGATAAAAGAGTGGGAACTATCTATATATAATTTCATTCATATCTCTATATACCCGGATGATCCTAGACATTATATGGGTTTTTTTTGTGTATGTTTTGTCCAATTTATTTTATCTATTTATCAAAATATTATGTTATCTGGGTAGTATGGGCTCGTCAGACCCAGACTTTGCCCGTGGCTATCCAATTAGATACGAAATAGTTGTATTGTCATGCTGTACATCAACGCTGTGGTGCTTATATATTGATAAAGGGTGTTAACCAATTTTAATTATCTTCCTTTTCTTTATATAATGATAAGTGTGTTTAAAAGTAATCGACATGTAGTGTAATTTTTATCTGCCTGAAAAAAGTTTAAAACGAAAGTGCCAAAATTTATGTTATGTAGAACAGTTAGGTAGTCAATTTAGGTTCAAAATTAGGAAATGGTAAAGTTTTTACATATACTCATCCCTATTTCTTGCAGTTGCACATCTTTGTCCTAATGGGAAGTATAGCAACCATATTTTAAAATTTAAATTCATCTGCTGAAAGGCTCTAAATTACAAGGACCAAGTCATCAATTAAGTTCGGATGCAAAGATCAAAATTTGCTATCGTTCAATCACAAATGGCGATAAGAAGGATTAAAGGAGAAGGTAAAATTATATTTTAAGAGATATTCTCTCTTTCAGATGCTAATAAATATATTTATTGTATAATTAATAATATGGAAATTTAAAAATTACTTCTTAGCATGTTTAATTTAAAATACCTAAATTTTTTATGAATTATTAAAAAATTCAAAAATTGAGAAGCAATTTATCATCGTGGCGAATAGAAGTTTTATCTGAGGAATAAATAAAAAAAAATTCTGCTTTCAAAAAATTTAACGTTATTAATTTTTAATTCTATATTTGGCCGGATATAATAGTGTTGGCTACATTTGGCATAGCTAATTAGTAGCTATCTTAGTAATCTGTACAAATTATAGGAAAACGAAAATGTAGAAGTTAAAAGTATGAGAATTTTTTCCAGCTTTACCTGTTTTCAACAAAATACGCGTATTAGGGTTTTGCATATTTCGGTACGTTTGGTATTGTTATTGCTTAGTGAGGAATGAAAAATTAAGCTTCAATGAAAACCAAACGTCATTTAATTGCGTTTTAGAAATGGTTCTCACTTTATTTTACTTATAAAAACATATTATATCTCATTAAATCATATGTATTACAAACATGAACATCAACTGCTTTATTATAAGTTATTTCTGTAGTTAGCCAAGACTTTAATACATATTAATTTATTTTTAATTGAGCAGACTATAGTACTATTTGTATATACGCATATAATATTGTCACGCAAAAATTGGCGAATAAATATTGTCAATTAGAAATTAGGCAAATATTTATTTAAACGCATTTAAATACACAAATAAAAACTGAAGAGACAAAAAGAGAAAAACCAGACTGACAACAAAACGAAAAATCGAAAAGCAAAAAGGAAACAAAAATATACAACAACCGCTTGTTATTCTTGTTGCCACTAAAATAATTGATATTCATAATAAACACTGACATATAATGTAAGGGGGGGGGGGTTTCTTCCGTACCGAAAACTATGTCACAATATTATTTGCACAAAGTTGGATGAAGTTTGGATTTTTAATGGCGCAAGTGTATCTGGGCTATACTGCGCTAAGAGGATGAAAAATTTTAGTGAAAAGTCTGTAAATACTTACTTTGTTATTGCATTTCATATTGCTGTTTTTCACTTTCATTTTTGATTTCCTTGATTTGTTAAAATAAATACTTAGCTAAATTACGGTGTGTTACGTTTATATATATCATCATCATATTCAACCATTATCTATCCACTGCTGGATGAAGGTCTCTCCAAATGCTTTCCACACAAGTCTATCCTGAGCAATTCGCTTCCACGTCAGTAGGGGAAAACTGATAGTTCTGCATCACTGGCTAAGCTAGCCTTAGCCAGCATCTTGGCCAGGTGGGTTGACCGGATCGTCTCGGGGTTGCCTGGATGTGGTTGCACTGGTGTGGGGTCCCCTAGCGGCAGATTTTGGAAATTCTCATTCCGCGTTCCTAGCTGCCCCTAGCGGTCAATTTTGGTACTTTTTGTAAATATTTTGTTTTCAGGGATAGTTCTCCTGACCGTTGTATATACATATATGATGGTCACGTGTCCCCTTTTTCAGCAATCGTAGATGATGTTGATGATGGCTGATGTTAATATATATATATACGGGGTGATTCAAAAGTCAGTCCCCCCACTGTTAATTTTTTAGTGGGTTCAGGCAGATAAACGTCGTTTCGGGAAAGTTCCTTGTTGAAAAGGAACTAACTTTTGTCCTGTGTTGCGACTCACCAGCAGCACTAGGGGGCAACTGGAAAATTTCAAATGGCAACCCCATCGAGTAATACCTTGTTTTTAATGTCTCGTCTTGAAAAAAATGATGACATTTACAGTATGGCGCTATGACACCCATAGCACCAACGACGTGTCCGCAAAGTTCAAAATCGACCTTTATTCTCCTGGTTTTTGATCACGCTACTAAGGTCGTAGGCAAATAACGAAAATTGTAGAATGTAAAGCAATGTGTGTTCTATCAGTAACAATTTTAAATTTCGTATTAATCCAATATGTAAAGTTTCAAGGATCGTTTAAAAATATCAATATTTTAATCCTCAAAAACTCAAATAAAAATATTTCCATAGCATCAATAGCTGTTTGAAATAAAAATATTTCCATAGCAACAATAGTTGTTTGAAATCACACACGCGTCTTTACAAAAGGTATTCCTTTTTATACGAACACACTTTGGAGAAATGGTTCGTCCACTCAGTCATCGAACGAATGTCATTCTTTTTCAACATAACAAGTTTCCAAGAAGGTGGATTGGCCGTCGTGGGTTCGTGGAATGGCCACCTCGTAGTCCAGATATGACACCCTTGGATTTTTTCCTTTGGGGTCATTTGAAATCAGTAGTTTACGAACCGCCACCTGAAAATATAAATGTGCTGTGCCAAAGAATATGGAATGAGTGCCATAAAATTACTCCACACACTTTTCAAAAAGTCAGAGAAAGCTTTGAGGCCCGGCTTTATATCTACCAAGAAGTGTAAGGCCTTCAGTTTGAGCAGCTACTTCATTAAAAGGTAACTTCTTTTTTCTATTTTTTAATATTTTTGTGTTTTTGAGGGTTAGAATATTGATATTTTTAAGCGATCCTTGAAACTTTCCCCATTGGGCTACATAAAATCTAAAAATTTTGTAGATAGAACACACATTGCTTTACATTCTACAGTTTTCTTCATTTCCCTACAACCTTACTAGCGTGAGCAAAAGCCAGGAAAATAAAAGTCAATTTTGAACTTTGTGGACACGTCGTTTGAGCTATGCACATCGTAGCATCATACTGTAAACGTCATTATTTTTATAATGAGACCTTCAAAACAAGGAATTATTACTCTATGCGGGGTTGCTATTTGGGGAATTTTCAGGTTGACCCCGTGGAGCGCCCCTGGTGCTGGGGTGAGCTGCGACAGGGAAAAAAGTTGGATTCCTTTTCAACAAACAATTTTTCCAAAAGGACGTTTATCTGCCTGAACCCACCAAAAACTTGCCGGGGGGGTGACTGACTTTTGAATCACCCTGTAAATATATATAATTTTATAAACGCATCAGTGTAACATAATAAATAAAATTATTAAATTAAGTGACACTAACATTATGAATTAAAACTATTTTGATACAGCGATCTTTGTCATGTCAAAAACTATATCGTCCATTTAGCATTTAAAAGCAAAACTTTGTTAAACTGCTTATGTGAAACAAGTCTATTTTCATATCCTTAACAAGTTTTATCATCAGGCCCATTTATGCATATTGGCGAATACAATTTCTGCCTTATTCAGTATCTCATCAACTCCAAGCAACCTTTTAAGCTTTTTATTTTCTCTAACGAAATATTCACCTTTAGAAGTACATTAGCTGTGTTTATTACGGACCCAATATATTGTGGTACAGAACTATGACGCGATGACACAAGAATAACAGTGCTTCTCTTTCTTCTGCCATTCTTTTCTGACAAAAGAAACAAGTTCGAGATAGTTTTGGAACTCATTTTTGTTCTCCTAAAAATGAGTTTAATAACCTCGTTAAATTAAAACGATGTCGCGCTTTTATTTCATAGAGTTCGTTGACTTCGTAGAATTATTTTGAATCTTCACTTCAGTGTTATTAGCTCTATTGGATGTGTTAAAGCGGAGTTTTTGTAGAGATGACCGGGGATGTGCCGTTCGTGTAAGCAATTTATTGTAGGTTAAACTGTGCTTACCTTTAGCCCATAACTGTAAGAAAAGAGGATGATTCCCCTTCTGGGTCGGAACAACAAACTTTTCACGTACGTCGAAAAAAATTGGATAAACAATTGCAATGTTTCATAATTATGTAATATGAAGAACAGAAGTAAAATTTTCGGAATTGTAATTAATAAATTAATTTATTTAATGTGGGCTTATGATTTAAGCAAGATTGGATATTTAAAGATTTGTATGTGTTCTTATTTACTACAGAAAACTATATATGAGAAAAGTGGAATAAATTTGGCTATTATAGTGTTTTGGCGATCACGTAAAACTGTTCATACGAATATTTTCTGCGGAGGAGGTACGTTAACATATTGTATGAACTGAAACACAGTTTCAGATAGTTTTAGCGTATCCGAATATAGCTATTATTGAAATCATAACCTAGTATAATGAAACTCGAAAACGCTAAAATGTGTAAGGAAGGTATATGAAGACAAACATAGAAACTTTCTAAATCAGAATCGAACAACCTTAAATGGACATCGCTAGCTACTAACTTTGAAATTAATATTTTGATATTCAAGGAAAGTCTAATATCTAGAAATCTGGGAAAAGATTCATATATATATATATCTAGAATTTTATGATTAAACTCGTATTTCTTAAAAGACTGATTAGTATTTTTAAAGGAAACAGTAACTATTTACTAAGATATCATTAGAAAACAAATTCAGTAGACTTCTTAAACGTATTTCTCATCTGTTTTAAATGTAATGGTATGGTTGTTTTATTAAGCTTGAGTAACTTAGTACTTTAGATGTCTGAATAACCTTTTCAATATATTTCTGTAAATATAAGGACATGATAGAACAGTTTACTCAAATGGAAAGATTATTAAACAAAATCTAGACGAAACGCAAAAAAAAAAAAAAAAAAAATGTTAGAGGGGGTAAGTTGTTCATCTGCAAATTCCATTACTAAATATTTATATTTCCACATATATACGAAGCCTGGAATATGACTCTTTTGCCATTGCAAAATAGGATTCCGAGATTAGCAAACATATTAAAAAAATACAAAGAATTCGATGATCTTAAACGAAAAGTTCTTCTCGGGTTAAAATTCACTTCCAAATGCACACTGCACAAATAAATATCACAGATCGATTCGACGGTAATTTGATAAACTGAACTTTTCAGACAGATAAGACGGATTGGATTTAATAGAAAGAGCGAGAGATTTAGAAAAGATTGACGGGAAAGTCGAGTAAAAGTTGGAGAGAAATTAGGTTAAATTTGATGCCCACTTCGATTCGGTGACTCAAAAAGAAATATGGCCGGCGGCTACTATTTAGGAATTTGATTCTTGTGAACATTTGCAGTGTCACGTGAACTACGTCATGTTCTCAAAACATTTCAGATCAGATTTTCGTCTGCCCGAGATAACTAATGTGATTAATTTTTCGCACGGTATTTAAGAAGCAGTAAACAGCTCTCAAGAGGCTGTTTATTCTTTAAATACGATCAACGGTGAACTGATTAAATTTCTCTTGTTGGCGATGATCCGACTGAGACACGAATCATCGTCCCGTTCTAAGATCGTTCATCACAACTAAAATAAACATAATCTTTAAAAGGATAACATATATTTACAAGAGATTTCCATAAAATTCATCGCGATATAATTTTCTGTGGCCCCAAAATAAATATTTCTAGACATTTTCACTTGGCATTTTGTAATTTTAACCAACGGAAGAAGATTTAAAACTTTCGTTCGATTTGTGAAAATTTGAACATTGTCCTCTCTGGTGCAATTTAAGATTAGTTTAGCCAACATTCTACAGGGGTGACGGACAAACAGTTCATTCTTTTTACTTAAAACTTGAAAAGTTTTACCCAGGATATATACAGGTAGAAAAGAAAGGTAGAAAACGAAGCACCCCTAAAAAAATAATCCGATCACCTCAAAATTTCGCATGCAAATTCCTTTAGATCAAGTATGCAAATGATTAAATTTTCAAAGCCAATGAGTGTTAACTTCGATCATAGCGCACATTTCTACTGCGCAACTGGCATCGTATAAAAGAGGTAAAAATTGCGGACGGTTTATTTTTTCTCGTTTTCGGCGTTGCAGTTCCCTGGAGACGCAACCAGTAATGCCGTTACGACGTTGTCGAAGACCTTATAGCCAATTGGACGACTTCAAACGTGGTCGCATAGTCGGGATGCTTGAAGCTGGCTGGTCCTACCGAGCAATAGGCTGCCACCTGCACCGTACGGACACTGCTGTTCAAGGGTGTTGGCAGCAATGGTTTCTGCGAGGAACTCATCGGCGTAATAAAAGCTCTGGAAGGCCAAGGTGCACTAATGCAAGGGAAGATTGGTTGGTTGTGCAACAAGCCCGAGCTGACCCAACGGCATCATTGTCCGCCATCCAACGTGCTACAGTCTCTTCCATACCACCCGTGGCACCTTCTACCATCTTACAACACTTGGCTGAGGTGGGGTTACGCTCACAACTGCCTTTAAGATATCTGCTTTTAACCCCACACCATCGACAGAGTCGTCTGGAGTGGTGTCGTAGCCGATCATCATGGCTGCCAGCAGATTGGCATCGCATAGTGTTCAGAGATGAATCCCGCTTCAGTCTTGGAGCAGATGACCATCGGATCCGTGTGTGTGGAGGTGCCAGGGCCAGCGGTCCCAACCACCCTTTGTTTTACACAGGCACACAGCCATTACCCCTAGTGCGATGGTGTGGGGTGCTATCTCATACGACAGCAGGACGCCCTTAATAGTCCTGCGTGCAACTTTAACAGCTCAACGATATGTTGATGACATCCTGCGGCCATTTGCGTTACTCTTCATGACACAACAGCATGGGGGCATTCTCCAACAAGATAATGCCAGGCCCCATATGGTTCGCATATCTGTGAGCTGCCCCAGTGCTGTTGATACTCTTCCTTGGCAAGCAAGATCACCAGACCTTTCGCCAATCGAACATGTATGGGACATGGTAGGCCGTAAGATTAGAGTACCGTAAAATGTTGCAGATCTGGATAAGCAAGTGAGGAATGCCTGACGGAATGTACCGCAGGATGACATTAGGAACCTTAATCATTCCTACCTAGACGTACAGAAGCATGCACAGCCGTCGGGGGTGGGGGTGTTTTTTCACCAACTATTGATTTGAACATTTAATGTGCAATTCCTAAACATTGATGGGTCCCACGGCCTTGAATTGTTTACCATATCCTTACCCGTGTATGTGCTGGATGTACATTTAATTTCAATAAAAACAGATAATTTCTTCATGGTGCTTCATTTTTTTTGACAAAGGGTGTATATGTACCTAACATTTTTTGAAGAAAATGTACACTGAAGTGCCAGAAAAACTGGTACAGGCGTGCGTATGCAAATAACGGAGCTTTGCAACCAATCAGCGTAACGCGATGCGGTCGGCAGCGCCTATATAAGACAAGAGATGTCTGGCAAAGCTGTTAGATCGGTTCTTGCCGCTACAATGGCAGGTTATCAAGATTTAAGTGATTTTGAACGTGGCGTTATAGTCGGCACAAGAGAGATGGGACATAGCATCTCCGAGATAGCGACAAAATTTGGATTTTCGCGTACGACCATTTCACGGGTATACCGTGAATATCAGGAATCCGGTAAAACATCAAATCTCCGACAGCGGTGCGGCCGGAAAAAGACCTTGAAAGAACGGGACCTTCGACGACTGACGAGAATCGTTAAACGAGATAGACGTGCAACACTTCCTCAAATTGCCGCGGATTTCAATGCTGGGGCATCAACAAGTGTCAGCGTGCGAACTGTTCAACGAACCATCATTGATATGGGCTTTCGGAGACGAAGGTCCACTCGTGTACCATTGTTGACTGCACGGCACAAAGCTTTACGCCTCGTCTGGGTCCGCCAACACCGCCATTGGACTGTTGATGACTGGAAACACGTTGCCTGGTCTGACGAGTCTCGTTTCCAATTGCATCAGGCGGATGGACGTGTACGGGTATGGAGACAACCTCATGAATCCATGGACCCTACATGTCAACAGGGGACTGTTCAAGCTGGTGGAGCTTCTGTGATGGTATGGGGCGTGTGCAGTTGGCGTGATATGGGACCCCTGATACGTCTAGAGACAACTCTGACAGGTGACACATACGTAAGCATCATGTCCGATCACCTACACCCATTCATGTCCATTGTGCATTCCGACGGACTTGGACAATTTCAGCATGATAATGCGACACCCCACACATCGAGAGTTGCTACCGAGTGGCTCCAGGAACACTCTTCTGACTTTAGACACTTCCATTGGCCACCTAAATCGCCAGACATGAACATTATCGAGCATATCTGGGATGCCTTGCAACGTGCTGTTCAGAAGAGATCTCCACCTCCTTGCACTCCTATGGATTTGTGGACTGCCCTGCAGGATTCCTGGTGTGAATTGTCTCCAGGATACCTTCAGACATTAGTCGAGTCCATGCTACGTAGCGGCACTTCCTCGTGCGCGCGGGGAGGGGGCTACACGGTATTAGGTAGGTGTATTAGTTTTTCTGACACTTCTGTGTATATTACCTGTGTATAATTTACTGCATTAATTTTACAATAATATATAGATAATACCTAGTGCTGTTCACTGTTATTTTGTTATTTTTAAAAATAAAGTTTATAAAAATTACTGTCATTTTTTCCGGGATGTTTACAGCTAGGTGTCGTTTACATGGCAAAAAATATATATAGGTGGCGTTCAAACAACAAAGCAGAGTTTTCAAAATTATTGGGATGGGGGGGACAAGCACATAATATATACATTTATGCATTACAATACAGTCGAACCTCGTTAAGACGAACACCAAGGGGAACAAAAAATCTGTTCCTATTAACAGTAATTCGTCTTATCCGGAAAGAATAGTATGCTATACAATCTGACGGAACTTCAGAAAACGGTTCGTATTAAAAGTAATTCGTCTTAAGCGTGCTCGTCTTAACGAGGTTTGACTATATATATCAAATTGCAATTCATTTTAAATTATTGGCAGGCTCGGGCCCCATGGACCCATACAACTCTACACCTATGCATTCCAGTGTTAACCCAAGAACTGAACTAGAGGCAAGGGACAGGAGTCGAACATTTACTTCTTACGCTGTGTTGCCTGTTATATTAACTGCAAGCAAAGAATGACGAAAAACTGTACGATTTACAATTCCGCGGCAATATAGAAGCAATAAAATTAAAATTATATTTTTGCTCAGTGTTTTCGATAGAAAGCATTTGTTTTCCAGAGCACTGAAACAAAACTTGTGCGCTGAAGAAGATGGATGTTTTCCATCGAAATGTTTAGAAAGGAATTACACTAATTTCGACTGCCTTGTTCATGTATTTAGTTTTTATTATATTAATTATGTCACAATTAAGATGAAATAATGAATTTTGGAAATATTAATTCCAATCGGTATCCACGTATTGCATGAAAAATTATCAGTTGAAACGTATTAAAAAGTGCATTGATGTGACTGTGATATGAGTTGTGTTTTTTTTAAATTTTTAGATTAAATCAAATCGAATCAAATTCTTTATTTAAACGAATCAAACAAATTATAGTGAGGTATATAACAAATATTTCAAAATCATACTACCCCATGGTGAGTGTTTTAATTATATTTAAAATATAAACTTCTTAAAAAAAAGAGAAAATAATAATAAATAATAAAGAGAAGGGATGTTTATTTAACAGGTAATCAGTACCTTTAAATAAAGAAAGTGAATTTAAAGGCTGTAGAGTAGAAGGAAGAGAGTTCCATAAGCTAGGGCCAAAGCAGCTAATTCTTCCCATTCCAAGATTGGTTCTAAAAAAAATTGGGGTATAATTAGTTAAGTTTCTTGTATGATGTGAGTGATTAGGCAATTGAAGAGAAATTATATTTGAATGTCGCAAGGATTTTATTATGTTAAACATGAATATTCGTCTCATTTAATTCGCCTTGGATTCATCTTCACCTTATCTTTTGTAATCTAGAAGAGGGAACGGGAGTTCCTACAAAAAAGTGGCATGGCGAATTTAAAAACGCGCCTGCTGCATATACCAACCTTACATTTAAATCGGGCTCTGCATTTTCATTTTTCTAAAGAAATGCTTCAACTGTCGTGTAAATGCAAAAGCAAATGCCGTTCATTTTTGTGTTTAGGATGCCCGCTTTGAATTTAGACCGGGTTTGAATAACGCAGTGGATAAAGCTCATTTGCTGCAGATATTTTGTGCTGGGGACGCTTAAAATTCAGAATGAGAATTGTTATTATTTTCTCGGGTTTCGCAAAATTCTTACTGAAAAAGAAGAGTAAAAGAATTCCTAGGGTAGTACTGTCGGTGGTCGAAACCATCGCTCGCGTTCTCTCAACACGTTTTCAATGTTAATTCCTGCAGCAGCTAACACTGCAGGGAATACTGAATTTTCCTTATTTCCAAACGCCTTAGGCTGTTCCGTTGTCATCCTCGCTCTTCCCCTTAACTCTTTAAAAAACACCCCTTGCTCCCAGGAAGGTGGGCAGGAGAGCGAATGGTATACACGTGCCACAGCCACTTGTAAACTAATTATTCCGGTGGACTGTCAGAGTAAAACTAATTTGTGCGATGGATGAGGTGGAAGAGTTTTACGTAGATGATCGTATTCGGTAAACCTTCAACATTAAATCGAATGATCACGGTTTTGTTTCCGTGTCTGTGGTATTTCTACTATAAATGAGGGTTAATGGCAATTTTTTTTTGCGTTGCGTTTTCGCAAATTTATGGCTACTTTGTCTATTTTCTAAGACCGTTGTTAATACTATCATTTTAAATTCCAATTCCTTGTAATACTATCTGAATTTCTCTCTCTTCTCGCTGTGGTCATTACATTGCTTGCTAAGGGCAATTCTTGCCTTTGAGAATCATTTATGTATTTTGAGTCATTAATGTATTTTGAGTCATTAATATATTTTGAGTCATTAAATATTTACTTGATAGAAGGTAGAGACCAAAATGTTCGGTATTTCGACCGGACAAAATCGAAGGTTAAAGAACAATGGCACATTTTTAATAAGAGAATTCTCAAACCCCAATTTGACTTTTCACTGAAATTTTAATAGAACATTACACTTTATTTTTAAAGGTTTTAAAAACACATTTCGAAAATGTTATTTGCATCAGCGATACATTTTTCTAAAAGTCTTAGAAATATTAAGCATGCGTAATCGTTGTCAATCTGTTAAAGCGGGATTTCATAAATTTGTTTGGTCACGGAGCCCTTTTAAATCCAAAACTATATGACGGAGCCCCAAATTCTATCACGTAAACCTTAAAAATTTAGCAATTCATTATGTATAAAGGGGGCATTAAACTATTACGTAAGCATCTTAGGAGGGGTGTGGGTTAAAACTTTGCTTATTTTTTTTTTACTTTTGGGGCAACGGGTGGGGGGTAAACGATGCTTACGTAAGCATCGTTCAGTTGTATTATTTTCGACGTCTCACATCGTAAGACATCGAAAATAATACAACGAGCACAGTAGACCTTGTTGCCAAGTGATAACTACCCTAACAGAGCTGAAATAATTAATTAATTAAAACCTACATCAATTTAACTTATATTTACAGAAGCAAATAAAAATCAGAGAATGAAAACTTTCCGTAAGCATGGGATGGGTCAGCTATTTGCGTTTTTTTGCTTATATAGAGAAGGATATAAAACAGCTTAAACGTATGCTTAAATTTAAATAATACTGGAGCGACCTTTAAACGGTGGTAGGAGGAAATACGCTAACAAAATTCCTACCCTCTTTGCGAAGGAGTAGTTGGTGAGACAAAGATCACACATTTTTAAAATTTTTAATCTTATTTTAAGAAATTTTTATGAAATTATGATTATCCATATTGCATATAAATAAAACACCCCGTTTTGGAACTAAAAAAATAGATTAATAAATTTAGTTAAGAAGATACTATTTTTCCAATTCCTGATTATTTTGATGCCAATGTTCTTCGTCGAGCCCCAAAATATTGCCCGCGAAGCCTGAGGGCTCCGGGGAGCATAGTTTAAACACCACTGTGTTAAAGCATTACGACGAGAGCAAATTTTAGTATTTCGTAAAATTTCAGTAGTTACAACTTTTTTTTTCAGGGCTATTATTAGCGAAATTGATCTGTAGTTTTAATGAATTTTAATGTTCATAATTTTTTAAAGGTTGTCAAACTTGAGACAAGGAAATTTTCTTTCCGCAATTAAAACTGGACCCTTATTTCGTGAATAACTCATGAAATTTTTATCGAAATATCTCTGCATCTACATAATGTATGCAAGAAATCCATGATGATAAGTGTTTCCAATCAGAATGCTTTGCTAGTTCTTTTGTTTTGGAAAAAGGCGGGCTGTGGAGTCTAACGAAAGAGTTAATACAGAAAACAAAGACAATCCCAAGAAACATCAGAACTTCACGATTGGTATAATTAGGGTATATTATAAGGAAATACGAGATAAGAATACAAAGTTCTCATTGGTAAAGTTGAAGACCTCATTAGTAAACCAAAAATCCTCATTCCTGAAGTAGAAGACCTCATCAGTAAAGCAGAAGATACAATTGTAAAGCAGAAGATACAATTAAAAATAGGAGATACAATTGTAAAGCAAAAGGCATCATTGATAAAGTAAAAACTCACAAATAGCCGAACATATTATAAAAACTAATAAATCATGGAAAAGTTATAATTTTTAACAGGGCATCATCAAAAACAACACACCAAAGGTCATGAATGAACGATGTTAGCCAAAACCGATGAAAGAAATTAAGACAGGTTGGAATATTATGCAGACGAATAGTTTAGAAGAAATACGAACGGAGAAATTTTTATATCCAGCAATGGTTAGATAATGGTGGAAGAGGATAATATATTACGACATTCTTTTACTATTTTAATGCTCTTCTTTTCTCACTGTTTCAGTTTTCCTAAATTAAAAGTCAAATTTTTAATTGGACTAATGCAATGATTAAGCAAGGTTACCTGCGTGATAAACGACGTCGACATTAAATTAAAATGCGTTTTAATTGAATCACGAGATCGATATTAATTATTATATTTGTGGAGGTAATTCGTTTTGCAGCTAAAATTGCTAATTTGTTTTGAAGAAAATTGTGAAGACAGACGTTTTCGACATATTTATTGAAATAGCATTAGCAGAGGTGATGTATGATTCACTGTTAAAAAACTTCGACTGATTATGATAGGCTGATTGTACACAGAAAATAAAATAAAAATTAATAAAAAAGTAACAGTATTTTCAAAAAATACACGAAGTATTTCTGTTATAATTATAACCACTGTTTTTATCATATAATCTATTTTACCAGTTACATCTAATTGAAATCTATATATTGATTCGGTTAAAAAAGATGCTCTTTGCACTTAATTTGCTTTAGTTGATTAATATACATTTTTATATTAATGAAAACTACTTTTTGTAAGCTATCGCCTTTACTACAATTTATATATAACCGCAATAATAATATTGAAGTATCTTACCTCAAGTTATAGAGGGAACTATATCCCACAAACTAACGTTAAGATCCTCACTTGCCCTAAACCATATAGTTTAATTAAAGAAAAGCCCAGCTTTAATTCATTGTCGTAAATTAAATATTTTGGTGAGTATAAAGGAAGGCTAGTAATATAACAACATTTACCTAAACTATTTAACAGCACAAAATTAAAAAAATTCCCGGTGAGGGTCCCCCCCGTAATAACATCCTGGATCCGCCCTTGTCCTTATGTCTAGCGTTATTTCTTTTGTTTGATGTTCTTTATTTCTGCAAATTAGCATGGGAACCTGGACAGATGGTACCACTGAAAATTTGTTAGAAATATTATTACTTGCCTTTCTTGTTTTCGTAATTTATAATAAAAAGGACTTTGCTATGTATCCATGTTTAAATAGTGTAAATTGCACTGATATAATGAGAGCACGTGCATTCAAATGAAGGTATACTATGAAGCTAGTGAAGCCTAAGCTTCAGATATAGCGAAGTTCAAGATCAGCTAAGGATATTTCAAATGAATCTTTTTCCAGAGGTCACGTCCTGCCGTGAATTTCGTCTTAGATGACTCTATGAGCAATTTTCGGAGTATAAATTATACCCAGCGTATATACCAATAAATCTATTTGAATAGATTAGGAAGCTGATACACATACCAGCTGATTAGTTCATTTCATTATTAATTAACTAATAATTCTACAATTATTCATATTATATA
>QLNU02015360.1:11949169-11965269 GCA_006491805.2 Dysdera silvatica
TAATCAAGAAGCTTTCACATGAACATTTTAAAGATTGCAAGCAAGCAAGCGCAAGGCATGTTCATGTACTACATTCTTTCTAGTTTTAAAGCCTTTATGTTCGTATCCAATAATTGAGGAAGAAAAAGGCAGTTTTTAATCAAGCCGGGATACTGGGGCCGGTGGAGATAATCATTCATTTTTCGACGAAATGGGGAGAAAATGGGAGACAGCCGGTTAGAGAGGGAAAGTGTCGAGGAGAGGAAGAGCCCCCACCCTTAAGCACTAGCCCACACTGTCGTGCATCTATCATCCTTAATGCTGCATGAGAATAACGAAACCGCTTCCATTCGCGTTTCTAACTCTTTTCTTTTGAAGAATAATTTTTTTTTCTACCCGGAGTCAAAGTTTCGGATCCTTTTGTAGCCCAACTCCCTTCTCGTCAGAACTGATAACGCTGCCGCTGGGGCATCACACTTTCATTTTCTACAAATTTCGCCATTTTTTAAGGATGTGATAGCTGTTCTCCCTCACCTCTTTTTTTAATCTATAAGCAAATCATTACCTACGCAGTTTAAGTCATCAGTGATAGTTATACTATATTCTTATAAATTTGGCTGTATCTTTAAACATATTTTGAAGAGAATGGAAGAGATGCAATACGCTATAAAATAAAGGAAATTTGACCACTGTTATATTTGCATTGAACTTAATTGAATATTTTAAAATCGGATATGGTGGAGACATTAGAAAGATTAAACAAAAAATTGAATAATTTAATACAAAAAAATGCTTCTTGTATTTGGACTTAGAAGTTTGTTGATAAAATCATTAAATATTAGTTATGCCGCATATTTTTATAATAAATAATAAATTTACTTAATTTTCATGGACCTAGATCATGTAGAATGTTTTCAAAATCTTAAAGATAATTATTTAGAGAGTAGATTAGTGATTAGAGAGTGGTTGTGGTCTGGAACTTAACATGGCGTATGACTGGGGTAAGTCTGTAAGGCATATAGTTGCTTGCGTAATTAATGTGTGGTAGGCAAAAGGTGCTAAGCAAGTGACTGCGTATGAATATGATGATCCCATGAGTTATCTTAGAATGCAAAAGTCGAATGAAAATAAACAGAACACGTGCATGATGAATTGGTTTTGATGAAGTACATCAACTTAAAATTAGATTAAAAACGTTTCATCTGAATAAATTGGGAGATTATTATTCTCACCAAGAAAAGAACGTAAACAAGTTGCTAAAGGTTAACATTCGGGAAAATACATATCTCGTAGGTCTTTTATACAGTTTGCATCCGAAATTCTATTCTTATTGATAATGTAAAAAATGACTTCAGCTTTCCTAATGGGTTTTAATGGTAGAGTTGAGGTCATCAGGTCCTTCAAAAGCTGCAGATTAGAAGGAAGATTGATGGACTGAGATAGAAAATCCCCGAACAATTATGTAGGGTGTCTAATAAAGCCCTGATCGGTCAATTGAAGTTGACCGTAGATTTAATAGACAATTAAACCAAACCGTGCTTCAGTCCATCGTTAGCTGTAACCGGCAGAGGGCACCTTTCATTACAGTTACGGATTCGACCGAAGTCGGCAAGAAGCCTGCACATCAGCGAAGTTAGCCCAGCAATTGGCGCAGAATCGCCCTTGGCTAATGTTTCATTCACACCCTGCCATCTCATTTGCATACCTGGGAAACGTTTAGAGGAGAGGCGAGCAATTGACTGTAAAGGCACTAATGAATGTATACAATTCCCGCGTGTAGTACTTAGCAAACTTAATCTCCTCCCTGATGAAAGCGCCATCTAGAAATCCCGACTGAAAGTATTAATTAATAATAATCGACAGCCTAATGCCCTGCGCAAGATGGTAATCGCTAAAACGATTGCCGTTCCGAAGACAGCGTGAATGAGATTATGATATTTAAAGTGGTGGAAGATTTGGGGCCTATTGAATTATGTGTGTCGACTTGTTGCCCCGCATTTGCAGAAATAATGAACGTGTTTCGAAAATGAAATTCAACGAACAAAACGAGCATTATTTAATTAAATTTCGAAGATAATTATGGTTTGAGATGAAGGAGGGGATTAACCTTATCATGTCATTATCTTCAATTCGCTCCTTATGGTAACTGCCTTAGATTGCTTAGCATAAAATTGGGCGTGTGTAATATCTATTAGCGAGAGAGAATGGCATTTCTACTCTGTCCATTTGGAAACTGTTAGATGCAGATTTCTGCTGTTAAAATCTGTTTTCGGAAAACGAATTCTAGTTTCCATTGAATACAGAGTTAAATAAAAGTAAACTTTGCTGAGTTTGCTTTCCTCCTTCGAAGTAAAGATGGATGGCTTGGGATCAATGATAATCGCCTTGTGTTGAGATAAATGACGTTTTCACAGGTTGAAGTCTAAACCGATTAAGGAGCGCCATCTGTTGACCATGATAATCATAGATAAGATTTAATACAAACAAATGGAGAGAGATAGGTTATATTTATTTATAAAGTAGGGATTCTCCATCATTTTAAAGTGCGGCTAATATTTCTTACGATATTTAGGCAACAATGTAAATAATATTCTTTTTTAAAAGCAAGCGTTTTACTTATAGGTTATTGAAATCACGACGGCCGTTTTAAAACGTATATCAGGAGCTGCTAATTTTCGAAAGCTTAAAAAAAAAATGAAATCGTGAATTTGGGCACATAAAAAGGTAAGTCAGAAAATATTTGCGAATGCATTTGGTTAAACACTTCGAGACAAATGTTTGGCAATTTTTGAAAAAACAGATTGAGTGATTAAAAAAAAACCCCAGATATTTAAACAACCATACACTGTACAAAAAGAATATATTTTTTTATTAATCTGCAATGTTTTGGCTACATAATCTTTCTGTAGTTTCAATCAAAAATGAATGAAATTTTAATGCTAATAGAAAAAGAAATGTAAACTCGAAACTCATTACTCGAGACAAAAATATGGCAATTTTCTTGCTAGTACTTGGTCTAACCACCCTTGGCTGTGATAACTGCTTGGATTTTACGAGGCATGGATTCCACTAACTGCTGACAGTTATCACCTGTGATTGCAAACCAAACATCACGAATTGTTTTCCTTAAATCAGCCATTGCAGCTGATTTCACTTTAGTAATAGCCCTTTTCATTTTTTCCCGAATGTTTTCAATTGGATTAAGGTCAGGACTATTGCGTGGCCACTTGAGAACAGTTATATCGTTGTTCCTGCAACCATGCCGTAATATTCTTGGCTGTATGACATGATGTTTCATCCTGTTGATAAGTGTGCTTACCATGTGGAAAATAATAATTTGCACTTGGAATGAGGTGATCTGCTAAAATTTTGACATAATAGTGACTGTTTATATTCCTATTAAGGAAACAAAGACTTCCAACACCATAGGCACACATGGAACCATATACCATCACACTTGGAGGAAATTTGACCTGACTTGAAACACAGGATGAATGGAATTTCTCTTCTTTGCGACGCACTACTTTCGTTTACCATCATTAAGCAGACAAAATCTGCTTAAAAAATAACTAATCGTTAATTAAGAACATGAAACCTGGAATACAGAAGATTGGAAAAAGGTTATTTTCAGAGACGAAAGCAAATTATTATTTTCCACATGGCAAGTACACTTACCAACAGGATGGAACACCATGTCATGCAGCCAAGAATACTACGGCATGGTTGCAGGAACACGATATCACTGTTCTCAAGTGGCAAGGCAATAGTCCTGACCTTAATCCAATTGAAAACATTTGAGAAAAAGTGAAAAGGGTTATTGCCAAAGTGAAATCACCTTCAATGGGTGATTTAAGGAAAAAAATGCATGATGTTTGGTGTGCAATCACAGGTGATTATTGTCATAAGTTAGTGAAATCCATATCTCGTAGAATCCAAGCAGTTATCACAGACAAGTACTTTCAAGAAAATTTCCATATTTTTGTCTTGATATTTAGAATTTCCATATTTTTGTCTCGAGTAGTGTGTACATTTCCTTTTTTATTAGCATTAAAATTTCATGCATTTTTGAAACTACAGAAAAACTATGTTGCCAAAACAAATATAAAAATAATAAAAAAAATATCCTTTTATACAGTGTATTGTTGTTTAAATATTTAATTTTTGTTTTAATCACTGAGTCTGTTTTTTCAAAAATTGCCAGACTTTTGTCTCGAAGTGTATTTGTACACGTTGTGCATTCTAGTCAGGGCTGGCGCAAGTAAATTTGCCGCCCTAGGCGAATGACTTGTGCGCCCCACTTAAAAAACCGATACCTCAATACACAGAGACGGATTAAGGGAGGTGCAACTAGTGTCATCGCACTGGGCGACAAGCCAGGAAGGGCGCCAAAATGGTCTAACGACCTCGAAATGCAAAACATTTTATAAAAATTTATCATATTAAAATTTGAAAACTCAAGGTTTTAAACCTTATTTATTTTTTTAATAAATTCATTATCCTTCAATTATTATCCCTTATTCAATCCTTATATAAATTATTCTTTACTATAATATGTTTAAGTCAGTGTGTAAAAAAGCGAAAAAGCCTTTCTCCAACAAAACCACAATATAATACTCCAAGTAAGAGTGGAAAGTACATTAAAATAGACGAACTTATTTGACTTTACAGAGGACATTCCAGAGTATTTTAACTCATATAAGGCTTTGATTTTCATATTAAAACGATTTAATTTTTCGCTCATAAGAAAAAGTATTTGTTGTTTAGTTACATGTTATTTGTTGTAAGGAAATTTTAATTATTATCCTGGCTTTGCGCCTTGTAATAATATTCAGCCGCCTATTGAAATTTCTCAAAAAAAAAAACAAAAACTAAAAGCAAAAAAACTTTGCAACAAAAGGAATTACTTTGAGAACAATTAATATTTAACGGGGGAGGGGCGCCAAATTTCGGCTTTGCCCCGGGCGCCATATGAGCTAGATCGATCTCTGCCGATACATCTTGCAATAATCGAAAAGTGAAAAAATACTGCGCATTCCGCTCCCCCACTATAGTTTAGGTTAAAACGAAGTATGATAATCGCAGTTTAGCTCATAATATACAAATAAATGATCAAAAACAATAAAAGATAATCTGGGATTTTGCTGTTGAAGGAGACAATTGTAATTCTCAATGCCTTGTATGCAATAATGCATAAAAATATTAAAATTAAAAACGCCCTCCAAGCCTCTAGTGTGACAGCGGTACTGCTCGCGCCACTAAAAGACGTCATGGGAAAATGTTGTGAAGAGTTACGTAAATTTGTTAGAGAAAATTTCGTTAACGGGACAGAGAGAAAGCAAGAAGTTGAGGGTATGGAAGAAAATGGATGAAAGAGAAACATGTATAAAGAGAAGTAAATATTGATGATAGCTTTCAATCAAAAATAATCGATTAAGTTTCGTTTATTTATTGCGAAGTTTATCTCAATCATCCTACAGTATTAAATATCTTTAAAAAAATCTGTCGTGGTGCGTCCCTAGGCGGCCGCCTAGTTCGCCTATATGTCGCGCCGGGCCTGATTCTCGTAAAGCTCTTCATAATTTGAAATTGCATTTTTGTTCGGAGTTCCTTTTAAGCTTCAGCTCTTGTATAAGTTTACCGTTGAACAGTCTTAAGACGTAATATTGAACCGTCAACTAACCTACGAGAAAAAAAAAAACCCAAAAAAATCTCGTTATATTTGTCTTGAACATATACTTAAAATTTTTATGATCTCGTTTTTTTGTTGACTGGAATTTAATAAATTTTATTTTGAAAGCAAGTTTTGTAAAAATACAAGCTTTCTAAACACGAGCATCGTTTTAGTACATTCTGTGGTATTAAGATTCCATGAGACACATTCCATATAAAAGGCAGGATTTCTGTTTTTGAACTTTAAAAATTCCAATGGTCCGGAAATGGATAACAAATGTTAGTTCGTTTGAATTTCAACCGAAGCCTAGGGCTTCAAAATCTAGTGGGCCTCCGGTAAAAATGTACATTTCTGACACTCTCATAGGACTTTCTTACAAATGCTGTTATAATGCACAGTAAAAAACCCTTCAGTAATGTTCTTGAACTTCATTTCTGGATAACACTATCTTAAACTAAGAACTCAATTTTAGCATTGATTTCTGTATGGAATTTGCCATGGCCGGGCCAAAAAATTTTCTTACTTATGGCAAAGATGTAACCATGGCACCTCCCATAAAAATGTTAGTTTATGACGCTGGCTATTTTGAATTGTTGACTATATTTCAGAAACATCCGTCTGGAACTACAATACACCCCACATCTATTACCTTATTTGGAACCTTTTCAAATTTTAATCTGATATAATTGCCTCCTTCGCACGGCCCTGATATCTTACGTCCTTTAGAGCAGAAAGTGTGAATTACGGAATTTTAAACACCCCTCATCATCTTCGGCTTAACTAAGAATTTTGTTTAAAACACTCGTTTCCAACTCCCTCTAATCATGAGAGTGGAGAATTTGGGAGAGCTTCACAAGTGGAATAGCCTAGGGCCATAGGCCTAACCATGGGCGCCCACATGGGGAACAGAGCAGTGGTGTAGTTGAGGCATAGCACAGCCTAGCGGCACTAGGGCAAGGTTTTAGGAAATCATACATTTTACAAACAAAATTCTGTTCAAGTTGTAAATAAAAAATATGTGAATTCTACAATTCTGTTAAGAAAAAAAAATTCTTAGAGCAATGATCCTAAAATAAATCGTGGGTATTTAAACGAAATTACAGCGTGGAACACGTACCATAAACTATGTTCCGAAAACATAAAAGACGCAATGCGCTATTTGAAACAACGAGTGCGACAAGGATGAAAAGGCGGACATTAGAGGAGTTGAGTGGTCAAAAACTTCTCTCCCACTATATTTCCGGCCAACGTTTGAACTGGAATCATCCGAAGTTTTATTGCCACTATCCCCATTCTTATCTGAGTTTTTCCATCTCCTCTCCTCTCCACTCCAGAATTGGAGGGGGGGGGGACTAAAAAGGCGGGAAACTTTCAAAACACGGGAAAACACTAACATTTTCCAGTGGTCTTCACATCGTAAACCGTTGCGATCTTTTGGTGACATCAGGGGGAACTAATAATTTGTATTTGAAACAAACGTTATTTTAAATTTACAATGAGGAGATATTAAGTATTATTTTGAAAATAATATTATTAATTGTATAATGTAAATTTATTAGAAATAGGTTTAGTGATCGGAATATAAGTGATTCTATGTTTTTACCTCCAATTACTAATTTGGAAACATTTGAGATTTTAAAAGAAATCGATTCCCATGGACGCCCTGGAGATGATTTAATCCACCTAGCTACTGTCAAATCTGTAGCCGAATTCATCACATTACATCTCACTCATATTTACAACTTAACTTTTTTAAATGGTGTCATTCCCACCGATTTTAAAATTTCAGATATTACCCCTGTATTTAAGAAAGGTTTAAGATCTGAAATATCTAACTACAGACCTATATCAGTATTAACTGTCTTTTCAAATGTTTTCGAAGAACTACTTTTTAAGAGAATAGATAATTTTTTTAAAAGCAATAACATATTCATAAAAATCAATTTGGGTTCCTTAAAGGAAACTTAACCGAACAGGCTTTATCAGCAGCTACAGATTTTATTTATTCATCCCTGGATTCGAAAGTCATCAGCCATTGGTGTTTTCTTTGACCTATGTAGGGCTTTTGACACTATAATTCATAAAAGATTACTTTTTAAACTGAATTTAGCAGGTGTTCGTCAATTATCTAATGTTTTACTTGGAAACTATTTATTTGACAGAAAACAACTTGTGCACATGAATAGCAATCTCTCATCACTCCGCAACTTTCGCTGTGGCGTTCAACAGGGATCTGTTTTTGGACCATTATTATTTAATTTTTCCATAAACGATAATTTTTCATACCTGTGCCATTCTGTTTTGCAAATGACACAAGTATCTTTTTTAACGATTTTGAAATTGATAACTTAATACTACAAGCTAATAGTGATATCAATTGCTTCATCAATTACTTTGTTGCCAATTTTTTAACATTAAATATTTCCAAAACGAAGTGTTGTCTCTTTACTAACAAAAAAATAATCAATTTGGCTCAACTCAGCTTAACCATAAACAACAATTCCATTCTCTTCTCTTTGGAGACAAATTTCTTCGGTGTAACTCTACAACACAATTTAAAGTGGGATAACCATGTTCACGCAGTATGTGCAAAACTAAGTAGAAGTATTGGAATAGTTAGGAATGTTAGTTTCTATTTCCCTGTTCCAACCCTTTGAAATCTTTATTATTCCTTGATTTTCAACCTTTATTATTGCCTTTTAATTTGGCGTCATACTTCAAATCCAACCTTTACCGTCTGATCTCATTACAAAAGAGATATTTACGTCTTATTTTTAATCATTTTCATTTTACCCACAGCTCATATATTATTAGACACTTTCGTATTTTTTAAATTGATAACATTCTTATTTTTAAAACCTTAATATTCATGTTTAACATAATAAAATCTTTGCGACATTCAAATATAATTTCTCTCCAATTGCCTAATCACTCATATCATACAAGAAACTTAACTGACTGTACCCCAATTTTTTCTAGAACCAATCTTGGAATGGCAAGAATTGGCTGCTTTGGCCCCAGATTGTAGAACTCTTTCCCTTCTACTCTCCATTCTTTAAATTCACCTTTTTTTATTCAAAAGCTAGCTTACTGAGTAGCTGTCAAATTAAAATCCATTCTCTTTATTATTATTTATTATTATTTTTAGAAGTTTATACAGGGTGGTTATAATTAAAGTTCAACATTCAAAAAGCTGTAGAAAAAAGAACCACTGCTCAAAATTACATGAAATTTGAACTGAATATACTCGAAGGAGGAGGAAATGGTATGGAATTAGAAAAAAAATAGTTCTAAATTTTAGCAATAGATGGCGCTTTAAGCGTCATAACGTAAATGGGTTCGGCTACAAGTGACATTTGAATCGCAATACTACGGCTATGGCATAAGTTGCATGTTAAACCAACTGTACTGTTCAATGTGCATGACTGTATCGTTTTCTTTTTTTTTCACTGAAAAAAAGACATCCAATTCATTCAACAAGTATGGCACTGTTAGTGGAAAGCCCATCCACCGTGACAGGGTCGTACCACATCGGATAGGAAAAATCTGTTTTTAATTTTCCTGAGGCCAAAATCAGCATAAAAAGCAACAATGAAATCGGTTTTTAATTATCGGCAGACTTGCACGAGACATGTTCAATATGTTGTCCACCGTTTTCTCCCACAAGTTGAAACCGATAAACAATATGTTCCACAACAGATCGGAATACCTCAGGGGTCACGTTGTGAATATGTTGTGCAATTCGTGCCTTCAATTCAGCTAAGTTTGCAATCAGACTACTGAACTTATCACTTTTTAAATAACCCCACATCCAGAAGTCACAAGGATTAAGATCAGGCGATCTTGATGCCCAGACTGTTGGAAAATGATGGCTGATAATTCTATCATTTTCAAAATGCCTCTTCAGCAGCTGCTTCACTGGCTTTGCAATGTGTGGAGGAGCACCATCTTGCATAAAAATGATGCTACCCACACACGCACGCTGTTGAAGTGTTGGAATGACGTGGTTGCGCAAAAGACTCTCATAGCGTTTACCATTGACGGTACAGGTAACAGGACCCGCACGACCCATCTCCTCGAAAAAAAATGGCCCTACGATAAACAATGGTGTCAACCCGCACCACACAGTTACCTTTGTAAAATGAAGAGGTTCTAGTTCATGTTAGAACAGGTTTTCCATTACCTATATTCTGCAATTCGGAGTATTGACATGTCCTTGGAGATGGAAATGGGCTTCCCATAGAATTCTCTAGAATTTAGGTAGACACCCTGTTATTAACATAGACTTTACATCGAATACGGGCACTAAGCATGGAAAATGTGTAATTCTTGTTTTTCTTCAGCATTGATATTTATTTTAAATTTATATTTGGCAGTTATTAATTAGAAAAAACACGTTTTATATTCACTAACAGGTTTTTATGTTTTTGCAATAGCTCTATAAATTGCAATAAATTATAAAATAAAATTAAAATACAAAAATAACGATGAATAACGATGTATCGCCTTTATTGGAACTACGAAATATAAATACATAATACAAGAAATAAATGAGAAAATATCCATTTTGCCTTCAGGCATCATCTTGTAATTTTACCATCAAAATTTAATTTTTTGTAATGTCCTCCCTTTTAAAGAAAATGGTCCTATTTTTTTTTCCTTAAAAGATTTTCAAATTAGTGGTCTGCAAAACGACATCTTGAGGTCATAATTTTCATAATTAGGCAAGGGTTGAGTCATTTTTTTCTCTCCCCTCTATAGAAGTTTGGCAAGTAAGTACATTTGCAGGCTTATTATATATTTGCAGGCTTATGGATCCCTAAAACCGTCCCTCTGGATACGGGAATAAAACCTCTATTATAGTGCCTATAAATACATTAAATTAGCGGTCTAGAAATTACGTCCGCGAGCAGAATAGCCATACTTCGGCTTTGACAAATTTCTAGTTCAGTACAATATCCACTGTTTTTTTTTTAATCTTTTTTAATATTTTTTTCATTTTATTAGTTCACTTCAGAAGTGCATCTCAGGTTTAATTCGGCTTGGGAATTTGTGCTTGTATCACATTATTATTTTATGCTTATATGTTGTAGGCAATGTCGGATCCAGAGGGTCATTTGAGTTGAGGGGTCTTGCAATTCCAGCTCAACAACACATACATAATGATAATTTCTACCCCTATCAGATTAATGTTTATTAAATATTAAATTATTATTATAGAAGAAATGAGGCTCCGATACCTTTCTACTAGTATCTTTAACTAAGCTAATACGAAAGTATTCGTTATTTGGCGTATAGGCGCCAAAAGACCGCTATTGGGTGTTCCCAATATTTTATATGTTTAGTGTGTACAACTTAATCAGTACTATAGTAGCGAAATCAGAACCCATTAAATTATTCCACAACCTGCGATGATAATTAAACGACCTGCACATGAACTAAAAATACTTTGTTATGTTCAAATGAACGTACCTTTTTTTTCCAAACACAACGTACCCAATACATAATTTAAGGTACTGGTATCTATGGAGATAGATCAGTAAGACATCTGGTGGTGGAAGAACTTTTATCATTTCATAATCAGAAGGGTCATTATAAGATTAACCACCAGACTAAACAAGAATTCTCCTCTTAAATTTAAGGGAAATTGAGAAAGAGACTGGACTGATCCTCAAAATTGATTGTTGAAAGTGCTGTGGGTTTGGAAATTAATGTACAAGGAAAACATTTTGCATTACGAAATCTATCCATTCATGGAAACCGCTGACTTAATGAAAACTGAAAATGGCTCTCCGATTAAACATTTCTTCTCTTCTGTTCCTTTCCTTTTTCGAATTTCTCTTTCGAATTCGCCAGGTCTTTCATTAACTTTAAATGGAGGCACTCTGATTTTCATCAGGGTTCATAAAAAGCATTTTTAACGAATCGACATAAATAAAAAATGTGGTTAATGTCTCTCTCATCTGAATTAATTAAAAAATTAATAACATAAAAAAGAGATTTTGCAGTAGTTAATGTAATTTATAAACCTGTAATGTGCTCTCATACTAATTACCTATATTCTTTAAATTCTCTTTTAATGAGAAAGTATAAAAATGAGTGCATTTTTTTAAACAATTCATTTATGGAAATGAAATGGTGCATATAACAAATATTTCCTGCTTCTTTCTATTTCGTTAATTAGTTAATCTTGTCTTTAATTTTTTCGAAGCTAGGAATTGTTTTCGAAAGCTAAATGCAAACTTACTTTCAGTCCTTTTTCATTAAAAATAGTGGTGAGACTTGAAAAAAGATACCTATACTTAATTAGAAATTCATCGGGTTCGCGAGTTAATGATTCGAAATCATTAACTATTGGAAATTAATTAAATAGTGATTTCTTCGTTGGAAAATACATTTTTTTATAAAAATAATTAAGAAACGGCCGTGGATTTATAATTAGTAAAAAATAATTTTCTTTGGCGGTCTTAAAGTTAGGTAACTTTCAAATTTAAGTAACTAGATGTATAGTCACATATGCACTATTTACCAATAATTTTTCGGACACACCTATGCATTGAGTAATTTGAATCCTTGTGTGGGGCGCCTTCAGTTGGTGCGGACTTAAATCATTGGTCGTTTTCCCTGCTACCAAAATGGTGGAAGTAACCCAGGGCGGACTGGGAGGCCGGGCCCTCGTGGGAGATAGGAGTTGCGCTCTCATGAGCTATAGGACTCACGTCCTCCCATAATGCAAGGTATGGACCCTTTGAGAGAACCCAGTCCGCCCCTGGATGTAACTACATTGTCATCTTTGATAATTAAGTGCTTCCTCCACATTAGAAATTCTACAGAAAAGAATAATAACAATGCAAGCATGATAACGCACCCTGCCACAAAACTGCAACTGTTATAAATTTTATGAAGAGATGGGTGTGAAACGATCGCCCCGGCGTGTCCAAAGTCCAGATCTCAACTTCACCGAACACCACTAGAGAGAACTGAAATGGTGGTTGAGATTGAGATCAACACAGCTGAATTCTATTGTTAAACTCAGTACGGTTTTGCAGGAGAAATGGCGATGAATTCCATTTGATGGCACTCGCAAACTGGTAAAAAAACTTTTTCAACCAGTATTGGAGTAATTCAGTCCAAATGCGGATGCACTAGATATTAGGGTCAGTATTTTGTGTTCAAATGCTTATGTCTGAAGTGTCCGGACAATTATTTGTAGGTAGTGTATGTTTCAATACACAATCGTTTTTAATGGTCGTCTAGGAAGATGGAGTTTAGTTATCGCTTACTTAGTATTCTATTCTTCTTTAAAATTTCACTACATTTTAATGATAGAAGACTTTATTTTGTGTACGATGGGAAGTTTTATTTGAGTTTAGGCAAATTCCGCATGTTACGTTCGTATTAGCATTAAAAACATTTAAATTTATTTTTTAAGAACTATCACTTCGAACTCAATCTGCATTACGGAAACACAGCTGTCGGGTACATGCTGCAAAAGCTAGTTGCTTCTTATATAGAAAAGCCTCGTTTGTGCCCATGAAGATCATTAGGAAGTAAACGAACCGAGCTACGATCAATCAGTTGAAGGATTAACTAGCATTTTAGTATACAAAACGCATTGGGTTATAAATATAAACAACTATTGTTAACAAATAAAGAGATTAAAAAAAAAAATAGTTCGTTATTTACTAAAAATATTTTTTTTGCTCCTTAACGAGTATTTTCTATCTACGGTCGGCCCCGTTTGAAAGAATATTGACAATCCAGCGAGGTATTCAACTTATCCGGGGTAACAAATCCACAGCTACATATGTAATTAAATGCCCCATTTCAACAGTATATGCACAATAATTATGAAATATTATTGAAAAAATAGTATTATGCACAAGAAAAGTGTTATACCTACTCATGTATTTTTTAATGAAAAACATTTTACACTAGTTTATATATTTGCGGCTTACTTGAGCGGAAGTTTTAATCCCTTTTGCAATTGTGGCTTACGCGTTATTTTATTTTTTGTTGTCTTTGAAAGTTTCAGCTTATCGCATATATATATGTAACTAAATACACTAGTTCACTGCTACAGTAGTTCCCAACCTTTTTCAAGCCGCGACCCTCTTTTATAGTAGCCAAAGGATCAGCGGCCCCCCCTTGGTCCCCCACCACCACATTTGCATAATAAAAGTATTTTTAAAAGAGTAAAAAACCATTAAATACAAATTACATCAATTATACGTATATATTACATTATTTATGTATATTATATTAATTATACATATTAATGTATATTATAATAAAGAACATAACAGATATTAATGTATATTATAATAAAGAACATAACAGATATTAATGTATATAATAATAAAATTAACAACCATTAGTAGAATACTGCAATATGTGTGGCCATGTTGAAATATAAAAGCGTTGGAAACATTTGGTACGAAATTTGGTATGATTAAATTAATTGCAACTAAAATAGTTACGGGACCCCCAGGTTGGAAACCACTGCACTAGTACATACACAATAAATGTTAAATAGTATTGGAAAAATAGCATTATGCACAGGAAAAGCGTTATACCTACTCATGTATTTTTTAATGAAAAACATTGTACACTATCATATCTATTTGCGGCTTACTTCTGCGGAAGTTTCAAATCATTTTGCAATTGTGACTTGCGCGTTATTTTATTTTTTGTTGGTTCTGAAAACTTCAGCTTATCGCATGAACTCAGATCGTTACTTCTACGTTATTGTTTGTTTGGCTTTTTTATGGCGCAAGAGCATCTGGGCTATACTGCGCCAAAAACTACGTTATTGTATTTGCGTACTTCATGTCTATTCGAAAAGAAGGGCCTCCATAACGCGGCTGTAGGATGGTTGACGAACAATGATTGAGGTCGGAATAATTGGTTAGACGCGAAAAGATCTCCACCCACCCTAATTCCAAGAAGAAGAGAGAACTGTAGACGTAACCTATAGAGGTGGGGATTGAAGACAATCTTTGCAAAGAAAAATTTATCCCTGCATACATTTTTTTCTTCGTTTGTGCACTTTCGTGCTAAGATTTACCAGTATTTGATTATCCGAGGACGGCTGCAAATGTTATCGTTAAGGCGGAGAAATTCCACATTCATCCCATGTAAATAATTTTGGTTCTAGTAGATTTTATTTATACAAGCGGAGAATTCGGTCACCTGTAACCCGATTAAGTAGGGCGGACTATATCATGAAAGTGAATTAGCGACACACGAGTCTCAAAAATCTAAAAAAGTTAAAATAGATGCACAAACATGTATGTACATGGATCGTAAGTTTATAGGTATACGAGTGATAATATATCCATGACCAAAAAACCCATAAAATGTGAATATTTAAACTACAATTAAATTAACGTTGAAAACGTTATGTCGGGTCCTCGTATCTCCATAGATATGTAGGAATTCCCTAATAAAAAATTGACATTGAGACAGAAACGAAACATTATTGCTAGTGTATTACCGTATATGCTAAATTATGCAAAACTGCCACCGATACATTTTCGGCTACAAGTGACATTTGAATCACAATACGACGGCTATGGCGTGAGTTGCACGTTAAACCAACTGTACTGTTCAACGTTCATGACTGTATCGGTTTTTTTTTTATTGAAAAAATGACTTCCAAATCATTCAACAATTGTGGCACTGTTATTGGAAAGCCCATCCACCGCGACAACGTCGTACCACATCGGATGGGCAAAATCGGTTTTTAATTGTCCTGAGGCCAAAAACCGCATAAAAAGTAACAATGAAATCGGGTTTTAATTACCGCCAGACTTGCGCAAGATGTATTCAATATGCTGTCCACCGTTTTCTACCACAAGTTGAAACCGATAAACAGCATGTTCCACAACAGATCGGACTGTCTCGGGGGTCAAGTTGTGAATGTATTGTGCAATGCAATGCGTGCCTTCAATTCAGCTAAATTTGCAATCGGACTACTGAACACAACACTTTTTAGGTAACCCCACATCTAGAAGTCAGAAGGATTAAGATCAGGTTATCTTGACGTCCAGGCTGTTGGAAGATGACGGCTGATAATTCTATCATTTTCGAAATGCCTCTTCAGCAGCAGCTTCACTGGCTTTGCAATGTGCGGAGGAGCGCCATCTTGCATCTTGCATGCCCACACATGCATGCTGTTGAAGTGTTGGAATGATGTAGTTGCGCAAAAGACTCTCATAGCGTTTACAATTGACTGGACAGGTAACAGGACACACACGACCCATCTCCTCGAAAAAAATATCCCACGATAATCGATGGCGTCAACCAGCACCACAAAGTTACCTTTGCAGAATGAAAAGATGCTGGTTCATGTGAGAATGGATTTTCCGTTGACCATGTTCTGCAATTTTGAGTATTGACATGTCCTTGGAGATGGAAATGGGCTTCCCATAGAATTCTCTAGAATTTG
>QLNU02015360.1:11965369-11975377 GCA_006491805.2 Dysdera silvatica
TGTCTTTAATTTTTTCGAAGCTAGGAATTGTTTTCGAAAGCTAAATGCAAACTTACTTTCAGTCCTTTTTCATTAAAAATAGTGGTGAGACTTGAAAAAAGATACCTATACTTAATTAGAAATTCATCGGGTTCGCGAGTTAATGATTCGAAATCATTAACTATTGGAAATTAATTAAATAGTGATTTCTTCGTTGGAAAATACATTTTTTTATAAAAATAATTAAGAAACGGCCGTGGATTTATAATTAGTAAAAAATAATTTTCTTTGGCGGTCTTAAAGTTAGGTAACTTTCAAATTTAAGTAACTAGATGTATAGTCACATATGCACTATTTACCAATAATTTTTCGGACACACCTATGCATTGAGTAATTTGAATCCTTGTGTGGGGCGCCTTCAGTTGGTGCGGACTTAAATCATTGGTCGTTTTCCCTGCTACCAAAATGGTGGAAGTAACCCAGGGCGGACTGGGAGGCCGGGCCCTCGTGGGAGATAGGAGTTGCGCTCTCATGAGCTATAGGACTCACGTCCTCCCATAATGCAAGGTATGGACCCTTTGAGAGAACCCAGTCCGCCCCTGGATGTAACTACATTGTCATCTTTGATAATTAAGTGCTTCCTCCACATTAGAAATTCTACAGAAAAGAATAATAACAATGCAAGCATGATAACGCACCCTGCCACAAAACTGCAACTGTTATAAATTTTATGAAGAGATGGGTGTGAAACGATCGCCCCGGCGTGTCCAAAGTCCAGATCTCAACTTCACCGAACACCACTAGAGAGAACTGAAATGGTGGTTGAGATTGAGATCAACACAGCTGAATTCTATTGTTAAACTCAGTACGGTTTTGCAGGAGAAATGGCGATGAATTCCATTTGATGGCACTCGCAAACTGGTAAAAAAACTTTTTCAACCAGTATTGGAGTAATTCAGTCCAAATGCGGATGCACTAGATATTAGGGTCAGTATTTTGTGTTCAAATGCTTATGTCTGAAGTGTCCGGACAATTATTTGTAGGTAGTGTATGTTTCAATACACAATCGTTTTTAATGGTCGTCTAGGAAGATGGAGTTTAGTTATCGCTTACTTAGTATTCTATTCTTCTTTAAAATTTCACTACATTTTAATGATAGAAGACTTTATTTTGTGTACGATGGGAAGTTTTATTTGAGTTTAGGCAAATTCCGCATGTTACGTTCGTATTAGCATTAAAAACATTTAAATTTATTTTTTAAGAACTATCACTTCGAACTCAATCTGCATTACGGAAACACAGCTGTCGGGTACATGCTGCAAAAGCTAGTTGCTTCTTATATAGAAAAGCCTCGTTTGTGCCCATGAAGATCATTAGGAAGTAAACGAACCGAGCTACGATCAATCAGTTGAAGGATTAACTAGCATTTTAGTATACAAAACGCATTGGGTTATAAATATAAACAACTATTGTTAACAAATAAAGAGATTAAAAAAAAAAATAGTTCGTTATTTACTAAAAATATTTTTTTTGCTCCTTAACGAGTATTTTCTATCTACGGTCGGCCCCGTTTGAAAGAATATTGACAATCCAGCGAGGTATTCAACTTATCCGGGGTAACAAATCCACAGCTACATATGTAATTAAATGCCCCATTTCAACAGTATATGCACAATAATTATGAAATATTATTGAAAAAATAGTATTATGCACAAGAAAAGTGTTATACCTACTCATGTATTTTTTAATGAAAAACATTTTACACTAGTTTATATATTTGCGGCTTACTTGAGCGGAAGTTTTAATCCCTTTTGCAATTGTGGCTTACGCGTTATTTTATTTTTTGTTGTCTTTGAAAGTTTCAGCTTATCGCATATATATATGTAACTAAATACACTAGTTCACTGCTACAGTAGTTCCCAACCTTTTTCAAGCTGCGACCCACTTTCATAGTAGCCAAAGGATCAGCGGCCCCCCCTTGGTCCCCCACCACCACATTTGCATAATAAAGTTTTGTACCAGAGTAAAAAACTCATTAAATACAAATTACGATGAATTATACGTATATATATTACATTAATTATGCAGCATATATTACGATAATTATACATTATATATTACATTAATTATGTATATTATATTAATTATATATTAATGTATATTATAATAAAGAACATAACAGATATTAATGTATATAATAATAAACTTACCAACCATTAGTAGAATATTGCAATATGTGTAGCCATGTTGAAATATAAAAGCCTTGGAAACATTTGGTACGAAATTTGGTATGATTAAATTAATTGCAACTAAAATAGTTACGGGACCCCCAGGTTGGAAACCACTGCACTAGTACATACACAATAAATGTTAAATAGTATTGGAAAAATAGCATTATGCACAGGAAAAGCGTTATACCTACTCATGTATTTTTTAATGAAAAACATTGTACACTATCATATCTATTTGCGGCTTACTTCTGCGGAAGTTTCAAATCATTTTGCAATTGTGACTTGCGCGTTATTTTATTTTTTGTTGGTTCTGAAAACTTCAGCTTATCGCATGAACTCAGATCGTTACTTCTACGTTATTGTTTGTTTGGCTTTTTTATGGCGCAAGAGCATCTGGGCTATACTGCGCCAAAAACTACGTTATTGTATTTGCGTACTTCATGTCTATTCGAAAAGAAGGGCCTCCATAACGCGGCTGTAGGATGGTTGACGAACAATGATTGAGGTCGGAATAATTGGTTAGACGCGAAAAGATCTCCACCCACCCTAATTCCAAGAAGAAGAGAGAACTGTAGACGTAACCTATAGAGGTGGGGATTGAAGACAATCTTTGCAAAGAAAAATTTATCCCTGCATACATTTTTTTCTTCGTTTGTGCACTTTCGTGCTAAGATTTACCAGTATTTGATTATCCGAGGACGGCTGCAAATGTTATCGTTAAGGCGGAGAAATTCCACATTCATCCCATGTAAATAATTTTGGTTCTAGTAGATTTTATTTATACAAGCGGAGAATTCGGTCACCTGTAACCCGATTAAGTAGGGCGGACTATATCATGAAAGTGAATTAGCGACACACGAGTCTCAAAAATCTAAAAAAGTTAAAATAGATGCACAAACATGTATGTACATGGATCGTAAGTTTATAGGTATACGAGTGATAATATATCCATGACCAAAAAACCCATAAAATGTGAATATTTAAACTACAATTAAATTAACGTTGAAAACGTTATGTCGGGTCCTCGTATC
Source organism: Dysdera silvatica (assembly GCA_006491805.2). Lineage (NCBI taxonomy): Eukaryota > Metazoa > Arthropoda > Arachnida > Araneae > Dysderidae > Dysdera > Dysdera silvatica. Next base: position 11,968,611 of record QLNU02015360.1, read on the forward strand.
TCCATAGATATGTAGGAATTCCCTAATAAAAAATTGACATTGAGACAGAAACGAAACATTATTGCTAGTGTATTACCGTATATGCTAAATTATGCAAAACTGCCACCGATACATTTTTATTGACAAGGTTATGCCTTTGACGCATGTATTTTTATTTTTTGGGCCTATTGATGTAATAATAAAAATTGTTTATGTTGATTTTAATTTTCAATGCAGTAATCAAATAAGAAATGGGACCGCATATAATTACTCCTAAGAAATTCTATTAAAGCTCTTAAATAGGACATCTAAATGATGTTTTCTATAAAGGTTACCAGAATTTTTCGTCCTGCTTCGAAGACGTTCTTTGTCTAAGTAGGTTTTGAAGTTTTCACTTCGAGTCGTAATGGATGCATGCCGGAAAAGAAAGTTATAAAACTTTTTTTTGCTGTTGGTATTGGCTTACTAAAAGCATGCTATCGACCCGATTCATTTTTAAGAGATAGTAAGATGAAAACAGGGGAATTCTGCTTTTATGAAACGTAGACGCGTTTCCTAAGCAAATCTATATAGTAATGTTGAATATCTCAAGTTTTTGTTTCCATTCATCGTGTATTTACTAACAGTATTAATATACGAATCCAGGGTTTTGTGTGGAAGGTGAAGACGCTTAAAAAGTTTTCATGTATCTATATTGTAAAATTGTAAAAAAACTATTTTGTGATTGTAAGATATTATTACCCTTCACAGGGATAACACAATTGCCAAATAATGGTCAACACACAAAGCCACCGGGGCGAGTTTTTTGTTGAGTTTTTCATGGGGGATTTTTTATTACCAATAAATTTGACACCCACGTATTAGTAGCTCAATCTAGAGTTATTTTTTTTTGTTGCTCAGGAAAAAAGAGACACCGTCCCCGTCCTGCCTTGTCCTTCTTGTTCGTCTAGAGGTGAAGATACTCCGGGCTAAACGGAGGGAGCCTGGTTCGAATCCGCGACGGGGACGGCGTCTCTTTTTCTCCTAAACAAAAATAGCTCTAGATTGAGCTAATAATACGTGGATGTCAAATTTATTAATAATTATTTTGAGATCGTATACTTAAGACTTTTTCATCATATATATAGACGTGAATGTGTTGCATTTAAATCGCATTGAAGCAAACATTATCTGCGAAATACTAAGCATACTGTTTGCAGCGCTACTCTGCCTTATTGTGTGTATATCTAATATTTTATTTTAGATATCAAACGTTACTAAATACTTCTCGAATGTGTCGGATAATCTTCATTTCCTTGATGAACATGAATGTTTCTTTTTCCTATCCCTTGCGTTTCAGCGTTCTCCCACGTTTCAGGAGTTCAGTTTGCTGCTCAAAGTTTCCGAGGGATTTTCATGTCTTATTCGCCTTCTCTGCATGAGAAAAAAAATAATGAGTACCCGCGTATTATCTTGCGTGAGCCATTCATTTGCATTACAATACACACAAGCCTATCATTTTACGGAAATTCACGTTTCCGAGTTTCTTTGTGATGGTAGTTTAAGCGGACCGTTAAAAACGCAAGCTATTATTAGAAAGTTTCCCAAAATAGTTTGCTGACCGCCTTCAAACTTCTCTTGGCGAAATACTAGTGAACGATTATATTGTAATGAGATGCACTGAGTAGGCTTTGGAATGGCGTCATTGATTTTATGTAGTGTTGTTTGTTTGTCTGATTTTCGAATTGTGTAACTGTTGGAGATTTAGGAATCAGGGCGACGTTGTGGATGGAGAGAAGTTGCAATTTATAGGTTGTGGAAACGACCGCCTTCAGATCAATCGATCTTGCCAAAGACATCTAGCGTTTCGGCAGTAAAGGTGGTGTATTAGTGAATAAAACATTAACATTTTGATTTTATTGCTGCATTAGCTTTTTTTCCTCCAATTCCGCTGCAGAGAATTATTCTTTTTCAATTTAACTGCTGTCTGAAAGTTTTCAAGAAACGGATGGAGTGATATATCTGTTCTTGCAATTCCTCTTATATATTTGTTTGTTACTTTCTTGCATTTCTTCTAATCCTTTTTAACTGAGACGTTGGGATCTATGTACTATTAAATATAATTAGGGTTTTAAATTGGTATTTTTCAGTAACTGCAGGAGTATATGATCTCGTCATTATGAAAATACACTCCCCTTTGTCAGTTGATAGAAGGGTCTTCTACATTTTTCATTTAAATTTTTGGATTCCTAACACCTCATGCTTGTTTTAAGCTTTATGCCTGAGGCAGAATTGGTAGCTAAATGAGACCTCTCAACACACAATACTTAAATCACGAAGCCTAACCACTCTGTCACAAGGGTCGAAGTTTCGCTGACACGAGATACAAATCGCTTCAAATTCACACAAAAAGTCACATTCTCTATAATTATATTTTACAGTTGCTTAAAAAAGAATAAAATGGTTCATTCAGTGATTTTATTAGTTCATTAGTATGCATGTTGCTTAAAAAATTTCATATTTCTTGCTTCGACAAAATAGCGCTATTTGATGTTAATTTTCTACAAAAAATATATAACCTTTTCTTTATACGAAAGGAACATACGCCTAGGAAAAGAAAATATTTTTCTTTAAATACATCTCATGTTCAAAGCCTATTTTTCGAAAGTACATCTGCTACTGAAATATGACAAATGTTTTTTTTAAGTTCATTTTGTAATTAGTTTTGGCATTGTTTTGGTAAATAAAAGGAGATAAATCGAAAAATTTTATTTAGGCAGCAAATATAATTTCAAACAAATTTTTAAAAAACTCATAAATATTTTTAGTGTTTATACGTCGTAAAACTAGTTCGATAATACAATATAATAATGAAATTAATAATGATATTTATATTCTAAAAGCTCGGCAAGAAAAGGGAGTTTTTGCTATTGCGCAATTAGTTAAAGTATGGTTAGTAGAAGAATAGTCTTTCCCGAACGAATTTATTATTATCAGAACGGTATCAGAATCAACTGGCGTACGTATGGGGGTTAATGTGGGTTATTACCCCTATTACGATTAAATGTTGTATAATGTTGTTGTTTAGAGTTGTGATTTTGTAACCCCCCTATATGAATACCCAGCTTACTTTAATGTCTGTACCCATTAAATTATTAATAATAAGTTCCTCTAATTATAGTAAGTGTATGTAGTGCAATTCCCTCCCAAAAATATAGAACCCATTTCAACATAATAATAATGTAGGAAAAGTTTTCTCATCATATTCAAAAAACAGTATTTCTAGGGGGAATTTCAAACATATTCAGATACCTTTAGTTATCTTTGAGATTAATGGAAAATTTTAACAATTGAACTAAAATAACCAGTAAGATATTGTATTAGCAGTGGATTTGCGCCATAATGGTAATCTGTAAAAAACAATATTTTTTTTTGTAACTAAAAGCTACCGAGAACACAAAGTCGTGAAGGTTGCTGAAACCAATGCAGTGAGTTCTGTCATAAAGTGAGTTTTATAATCGTATATGGTGTCATTTATTAATACAGAAACACTATCTTCGTAGCATGCGAACTACGGGCGAAGTTTGACGAACGATTGGCTATAACGCGATTCCATACCTGATGTATCTCTACGAAGCACCCTACCAAATGCTTCTTTACGAACGAAGAATTTTACAGAGCGATAAAAAATTGACATGTACGTTCTAAGGCAAACCCCAAGGAAAATGCATCCAAAAGTGAATAGATAAATTTTATCAATATTTTATGTAATTTATTTTACTTCTTTAATTATATAATTCAAATATTTTAAGGGCTGTTAACCGTCGGTAGAGAATGGAAAGATGATGACGGCTTGAGACGGTCAAGCTTCAAAACAAACAAAGGAATTGTCGAAAGTATTCAACAAATATTCATGGTAACCCTTACCTAACTCTTTATAAAATCTGAGATATTGCTGGGATTATTGTATTGTCTTTTCTAAACTATGTGAAATTTGTTGTACTTAAATTGAAATTCAAGACTGTATGCAATATGTAACCCTTGTGACAAATCAACAATATTATTATTATTATTATTATTATCATCATCTAACGGGCCTTGTGGGAGCAAATGAGCGAAATTGTAAAACAACTGCAACTCGCATTATAAAACTGCACCGTTCACATATTTTTCAGAACAACCAGTTTTTGGGCAATAACAATATGTAAAAATAAAAAAAACAATAACATACCGAATATAATAAAGCATTTCAAGTTTTTCTATGGTCGATTTTCCGAACGTTTTACAAAATCTAATGCCCAGGATTTGCTCGATTTTGTCAGAAATCTAGTGAACTGCAGAACAGCTCTATCACGTGGCCACAAAAGTTCATGCGAAACGAGTTTTGATGTGCATAACATGCTGTTATTGCATACTGACTCACTGGATTTGGTGGTAGAGACCCCAGTGATGCCCTATCTAGCTCTCAACAAGCCCTGTCTAGCCGATCAACCCTTGTATATGCTACCGGCGAAGTGTGAAATGTAGGCATTGTATAGAGTGCATAGGAATTCTATAGAATGCCTAGATGTTTTAGGCGAGGTATGAAAAGTCTATTTTATTTTAATATTTTACATGCTTTCCATAGGCATCGCATAGAATGTATGCGTGTATGTACCTTGCTTACGCCTATAACGTTGTCTTTACTTATAAATTGTATAGAATGTTTAGAAAATTAATTACTATTAAAGACTATTAATTCACCAAAACCTTGCTAAGAGAACCAACCTTGTGGCCAACAAAAGCCCTTACTACAAATACGAACCAGAAACAATACTAGAGAACAAAACACGCAAATTGTACTGGGATAGGGCTATTATGAGGGACAAAACGACACCACACAACAGTCAAGACATAATCGTAATTGCTAAAACCAACAAAACAACACACATCATGGACATAGCAATACCCAACACAAACAACATACAGAACACATACACCACAAAAATGACTAAATACCAAGACTTAAGGTAGGAAATTAAAGACATGTGGCACATGGATAAGGTAAACGTTATCCCTCTTGTCTTATCAGCAACAGGTATAATACCAACCACACTCCAAAAGAACTTGGAGACACTTGAAATTGACCCCAACACATACATACAGATGCAAAAAGCAACGATACTAAACACCTGCCGAACAGTCAGAAAATTTTTAAACCTGGCACCAGAATGAAACATACAAAAATATTTTCACACTGAAGGTAGACTTGAGAACTTGGCACCGCCCGTCTTAAGCTTAATCCGCCAAGTGCGAGAACACACACAAAAAAATAATAATAATAATAATAGTAAGCACTGGCGGATCCAAGGGTGGCATGGGCCGATTTTCACACTTCCTTGAACCGGGATTATATATTATGGAAAATTAAATGAAAAGTAATTATAGTAATTATAGCAATAAAAGTAATAAAAGTAAAAAATGGAATCAAAAACGAATCGCCCCCGCCCTTGAAAGATTTCTAGATCCGTCCTTGATAATAAGCAATAGTAGTAATAAGTTTTATATATATATATATATATAAAAGTTTTCCTCGCCCATTCTTGGCGGAAACAGGCTTTGGGACGGGCAGAGCGCCATGTTCCCAAGCCTCTTTTTACATCACTTCTTAATGTGCCATGTCTAGAAACTTCCTGACAATGTGACACGTGTTTAGGATTGTGGCTTTTTGTATTTCAATGTAGGTGTTTGGGTCAATGTTGAGTATCTCCAAATTCGTCGCAAGCGTTTTTGGTACTATCCCTGTTGCTGAGATGACTAACGGGATGATGAAGATCTTTTCCATACCCCATATATCTCGTACTTCATGTCTGAGATCTTGGTACTTGGTGATTTTCGTTGTGTAGGTTGTCTGTATGTTATTGGTGTTGGGTACTGCTATGTCGATTAAGTACGTGGTCTTATTCGATTTATCGACGAGGGTTATGTCAGGACGGTTATGTGGGACTGTCTTGTCTGTTATGATTGCTCTATCCCAGTAAAGCTTGTGTGTTTCGTTCTCATGCACGGTCTCTGGCTCATATTTGTAGTACGGGCATTTTTCTGTCAGAAAGCCAGCATTCGCTGCCAATTTCTGGTGGACTATTTTCGCTACTTGATCGTGTCTATGTTTGTAGTCTGACTGCGCAAGGATCTTGCATCCTGCCATCACGTGTTGGATTGTCTCCGATGCCGCATGACAGTGTCTGCATTTGTCGCTTTCTATGTCTTTTCTCTGGATGAATTTCTGATTGTTCCTTGTTGCGATCACTTGGTCTTGGATGGCTAGCATGAATCCTTCTGTCTCTGGCTGGAGAGTGCCTTTGGCCAGCCAAGAATTTGATGCCTTTTTGTCAACGTGTGGTTGTTGCAGGTCATTGTAGTGCCTGCCATGTAATGGTTTTCCGGCCCAAGTTCTCAGTTTCTGTTCGTTGGCTGTTTCGAGGACACGCTCTTCGGTACTACACAGGTTTAGTGGCGTGTAATTTGCATCTGCTTGTATTATGGCTTGGATGAGTGGCGATCGGGGACTCTTCAACTGGAAGTATTGCCTCATGCTCTGGATCTGCTTGTCATGTAAGTCTTTGAGGTCCGCTTGTCCGCGTCCTCCTTCTTCCCGGGGTAGTGTTTGCCGTTCAATTGCCGTTGCAGGGTGTAGTTGTCCGGCTCTTCTCTGGATGGTTCTCATTTTCCGCTGGAGTTGTTCTAGTTCAGTGTTGGACCATTTGATGATCCCGAAGGAGTAGGTGAGCACTGGTACCGCATATGCGTTAATGGCTTGCGTGGTGTTC
>QLNU02015360.1:11975477-11998221 GCA_006491805.2 Dysdera silvatica
AGTTGACTTTTTTTTCAGTTACCATGTAGTCGGTGATCAGCTTTTGCGACGACTGTTGTTTCACTAGACGCTTATATATGTCTCGGTAGCCAGATATACAAGACTGAAGCTCCTTTTGGAATTTTGAAGTTCTTTCAGAATTGGCATAAAACAAACAAAACAAAGCATGAGACTAGTCGCCAATTATCTCATTAGCAAAAAACCAACTCAGCGACCTAACGAGACACGCAATCCGTTTCAGGAAAACCCGAACTAACACGATGCAGATGTCCTTCAATGTTTATTTGCGATCAATGTATTTTTGCTTTGCTACGCAAGAATTCCATCGCAATATGCTATTGCACATTTCATTTATTTACATGGAAATTCTTGTGCGTTCAACAATTAAATTATGCGATTATAGAATTCAATACATATGTAATGTGATGAAATACATATCAAAAATCGAAAAAACTAAATGGCCGATCAAACCTACTAATTTTTTTTTATTGGTAACTTCGTCAATTATGTTACAATTTCATTGAAATTTTCATATATCGCAGAAAAAAAATCGCACAAATAAAAAAATGGCGCAAAAAAAGGCCGCACAAAAACAGGTTTGAGTGTGTATATATATATATATATATAAGTCAGAAGTCGCGCGATTTGTCACGTGACGTCTGAGGCGAGTGTCGGAAGACACGTGCTTTGACACGTGACATTAGAAACGTTATTAATTGTAAAATATTAAATTAAAATAGACATTTCATACTTTGTCTAAAAAATCTAGGCATTCTATATACTGCCTGGAGAAAGTATGTAAAATATTAAAATAAAATAGACATTTCATACTTTGCCTAAAAAGTCTAGGCATTCTATAGAATGTGATACCTTTGATATTTCACACTCTGCCGGTAACATATATAAAGACAACATTTATACATTTCTGTCGTCTCGTAGTGAAACTCAATCTGACCATGAAATATGTCCATGAAACATGACAAATATGTCAAATATGACAAATATGTCCATGAAACATGACAAATATGTCAAATATGTCCATGGAAGTACGTAATTTAATTTATATTTCAATAGTTCTCATTCTGCGAATTTTATTAATAATTAAATTTAATGATAATAACGAGTGATATAATATACTGTAAAATAACATATTTTGCTGAGGTGGGTGCATGTTTTTAGTCTACATAAATGACTTTATTTTCTCTAAATATTCTGTCCGTTCAATACGTTATTAGCTAATAATAAACTGGAAATGAATATATAAAATATATAAAATATGTATTTATATTATGAATTAAACAAAAATAACGGTTACTTATAAATTACTGAATTTTTTCAATGGCATTATTTATATTGCTTCGAATAAAAGCTACAATAAAAGTTCTACCAAAAAAAATGTTTTGTAAATAGTCTGTGTGTATGCGAGAATGTTTACTCTCTGAAGGATAGAGGGAATTGTAAAGTATGCTATATACTGCATTCCACTAAATGCGCAGCTGTATGTGATTTCAGCTTTCCGATAAAGAGTTAAAATGGCCATTTTGGGTCCAATTCCAGAAATTCTTCTATTTAGAATGGTGAAAAAGTACAAATTTTAGGCATCACTTGGCCCATAAAAATATACTAGTTTCTTTTTAGAATGTGCTGTTAGTATTTTTTTTAAATGTATTTTTCGAGACACTGTTTGCTCTTCATGGTTGCTTTGCTACTTTGGATAATTTTACAATGAAAAAAATAGTATATTTCTTTTTTTTTTTCTGGAAAACCTTGTTTTTAGCTATATGGCTTATGACGTACTAATATTGCCACCAACGGGGTAAGAAATCATCTAGGTTTCTGCGTGTGGGGTAATCCATAAAGTGCAATTGGTAATTTACCAAGTCTGAAAGGTAACAACGATGGGCACATGTCCATATCGAGAGGTATTTTGGGGACTGGTCCCCCAAAACTAAATTTGTAATAGGACTGCAAAAATACATATATGTACTTCCTGGTCAAACTTGTGAAAAGGGGAGAAAAAAGCATCCAAGCCTTGAATAATATCAAAATTCTGATTACGAGATCACGTTTTGTAAATCACTAATTTGAGAATATTTTAAAGAAAAAAATATAGATGCCATTTTTTTTAAAAGGGGAACGCTATAAAAAATTTAATTTTGAAGCAAAATTTACAATGCTGTTTGAAAGTAAAATTGGTATTTTCTCATTTATATTTGTATGATGAATTTATATTTTTTCCTTACCATAAAAGTGATGCATTTATATTTTTTCCTTAGCATGAAAGTGATGCATTTATATAAAAAATGTATATAAAAATGTTTATATAAAAATGTATCACTTTTATGATAAGGAAAAATCCTTATCATAAAAGTGATACATTTTTATTCAACGTTATTTTGTTAATATTTTTACCCTCCACTCAAATAAACCCTGGCTACGGGCTTGAGTGGAAAGGATTTTTGTATCGAAAATATATATTACAGACAGCAACAAAATTTCTTTCCACTGCCACTTCTCAGCTTGGTCTAAACGTTTTAACACTGTATGTACAGTCTCACCTCGCTTTGGGGTAGAATGACCATCGTTGTCCTTGCGCCATAAAATTACAACCAATCAACCAAATATTTTAACTACATTATGTTAGTTTATATGCAAGGGCGGATCAAGAATGTTATAACGGGGGGGGGGGAGGAGGTTTCGGGGGTCCTCACCGAGAAAATATTTAGTTTTGGACTATTAAATAGTTTAGGTAAATGTTGTTATATTACTAGCCTTCCTTTATCTTCACCAAAATATTTAATTTAAGACAATGAATTAAAGTTGGGCTTTTCTTTAATTAAACTATATGGTTTAGGGTAGATTATAGTCAAGTATGACAGAAGGATAAGCTAGTAAAGGAGACATATACAATAACCAAAACGATAATTTACAATGTAATTAATAGAACAAGTTTAAATTTAAACTACAAAAACATCGTAATTATTTTACTTTTTTTATAACAAGCAACTTTTTAAAAAATTTGAAGTTTATAGTGCAAAGTCGAGCCATCTTGGTTTCTTTGAAAATTTGTCAATCACTTTATTTACATCAATATGAATGTCTCTGTGGGTGTGTATTAAAAGTCTCTTCTGTCATCCGCGTTCGAAGCCAAGTTTGACGGCGCTTCAACGATAAAAAACTACGTTATGCTGAAGTAACCCTTACTGAAAACGTAGTTTGAAGGGCGAGAAACTTATAGATTCGTGGAAAAACGTCTGGATCGCATTTCTCCAAGACTTAGATACTTTGGACACCAGTGTAAGACTTTTATTTATTACAGTCGTAACAAACAATACATAAAATATTCTTCATCGTCTTTATTTTTTTCCTATTTAACCCTGAAGGGGGCCGATTGCCCTCTCCGCCCCTCGCTGTATCCGCCCTTACTTATTTATTCATCTAGTTTTAAAATTGAGAGGTCTGTCAAAGTTCTGAAGTAAACAGCGTTATGTGGAAGCGGTGGGGTAGAGTGACTTTAACAGTGGGTCAGCCATCGCTAAATTTTCATCACCCCCCCCTTGAATAAAACGTCACAATTTATATATAAATGGTATGATGATGATGGCGATAATGATGATGATCTATGCACGGACTTGGCGCTTTTTCACTCAAGGGGGAATGCTAAATAATCAGAGATGGCCCACTCTTGAAATCACGATACGCCACTGTTAGGAAGACTGATATTTGCAAATGATTGAGTATTTAGAACTGTTTAGTTCGAATCGGACCAGAGATTTGCAACCTAAAATTCAAAATGAATAATGCAAAACTTTAGATCTTTTTATTCTCTTATAGAAATATATCGAATTAAAATATAAAAAAAAAAAGGAACAAGAAAAATAGCCAAATTTCGTCAGATTGAACACGGGACTATGCAAACACTTACCCATTTAACAACGATTTTATCTCGGCAAATATACTCAAAACCCTTTAAACAACGTTCAGGGAATTTCCTGGATTTTTTTCTTTCTATTTTTACGCTGCTAAGTGCGTGCTTAGAGTTGGGGAAAATTGATAAGTGTAGCTATGGCGATGCCGAATATTAATTTCTGATATTTGTTTCCATAGTTTCCGCATGATCTTATATAAACTAATTACGAATAATAAATCTTTAACTATTAATTGCGAGAAATTTCATTTTTCTATATTTTCGCGCTTTCAGGGCATCGCTTAATTCTGAGAATAAACTAATCGCTGATTGTAACATCTTACCTCGCAATCGTCGACAAATCGAGATAGGCAAGCAATCAAGGGTCAAAGGATTATTAAATACGGGCCTATAATGCGAGTCCGTACGAGCCATCAATTGCCAGGAAACACTAATGGCCTTTCTATTCAGCGGAGTTGGGGATAAATATATCTTTAGGCTTCAGTTGAACTTGAAAAGAGAGAGGAATGGGTGAAGGCGATGGGTAATTACACCCCAGAGGGCGAGATATATGGTTCTGGTCGCCTATAAGAAGCATAAATAACATTTCCAATCCAAACTATTATCATTCATTCTAAGTCTGCCCTCTCAAGCTGTAACTGATGCGGCTTGTCATTCGCATCTCGAAATCCCGCGGTGGCCCTGGCTTCAGCTTCATCGGAACTTCAACTGCATTCAGACGGTCTCCTCGTTTTTCTTACTCGATACCATCTTTACTACCATGCCGCAGATGGCTGGGGCATATCGGAAAGACGATGATTGGTCGAACCGTTTCATTCGATTATGGAATGAGTTTGAACCGCGGTTTATGGAAGCAGAGTTTTACTCTTTTGTGAGGAAACTAGCTTTCACTTTATCGCTTTCAGTGAGTATGCGAAGAAAATCTTGTATAACGTCGTTTCGGCGCTGATCTTATTGTTAAATAATATATTTGGATTTTTAGTGCGGAAACCTTAGTCCTTTGACGTCTCAAATGGCAGTGATTTGGATTATGTGCCCTTTTAGAGCGAACGATTCAAAAAAGTTAGAAGAACTGTTGGTTGGTTGAAAAATATGGCGCAAGCACACAAGGCCGTCTTAAAGCTTTTGGGAGTCCTTAACTAGACCATTTACGGGTGTTCTTGTTACACAAACTTTTAAATTTTCAAATTTTTGCGATAGAAAAATATTATATATAATAGACGCACTCAAACTTTGCTAATTTGGGGATCATGTTTGAATTGCTGCTGCTGCAGGCCCAGGCCATGTTGACCCATAGGTTTAGATGGTACTGAGCACAAGAAAAACGAATGCCATACTGTGCCTAAAAGAATGCTAAACTAAGACAGTATATATTATGAAAAAATATTACAGGGTAACCCAGGGCAAGACAGGGACCTTAACGTTTGAATTATTTTTTCTTATATCAGACAGATAATATGAACAATTATTTTAGCTCGCTTGTTGTCCTAATATCTTGCTGTAGCACATATCGCAAAAGTTTTACTTTATTTCGAACATATAAGAAACATATTGAACTTCATGTAAAAAGTTGTAAGGTACCCCGTCTTATATCGTACCCGGGGCAGCAATAAGGTAGCCGAATAGTATTAGTGAAACAATACTATTTCAAATTGATTACAATTGATCTTAAACTATTTACAATTGATTTTAAACTATTTACAATTAGTTTCAAACTATTTACAGTACAAAATATTTATAATTAGTTTTAAACTATTTACAATAATTCAAACTATTTGTAATTAGTTTCCAACTAATTACAATTAATTTCCAACTATTTACAATTAATTTCCAACTAGTACAATTAATTTTTCAACTATTTACAATTAATTTTAACTAGTACAATTAATTTCCAACTAATCAAATGTGAGTTGACTGATTAAAATTGAATTTTCAAACTAACACAATGGTGCAAAGAATTATGAGTAATTTCAAAAATTACAATTAATTTCAAACTATTCAAAATTAATTTAAATCTGATTACAATTAATTTCAAACTGTTCAAAATTAATTTAAATCTGATTACAATTAATTTCAAACTGTTCAAAATTAATTTAAATCTGATTACAATTAATTTCAAACTGATTACAATTAATTTTAAACTGATCACAATTAATTTCAAACTAATTACAATTAATTTCAAACTGATTAAAATCAATTTCAAATTCATTACTATTAATTTAGTTCTGATTACAATTAATTTGCAAATGATTACGATTAAATTAATTCTGATTACAATTATAGGTTCTGTAGAGGTGTTGAGTGAAGTTTTACTGGAACAGCTGGATATGTAATACTGTCGCCCAGATTTTCAGTTGAGTTTCTAGTAAACTAACATATCCATCACTTTTTAACTAACAAGCATATTTACTTAAAGGTAAGTTTGGTTTGGATCAGATCGCGTCCTCTTCCCCACAGCGATGGAAGTAATTCGAACAGAAACTTATATACGTTTCCAAAAAATACATAAAAATTCATCTTAATTTGAGACGTCGCACATCCATTTCGATACTTGACTACAGTACTTCACAAAAAGCATAAAAACTTAACAAAACAGTGGGTAGGTGGCACCACTTAAGACAGAAAATCTTAATCCGGTCTTAAAGTATCAGTTCAAAAATTATGAGAGGCTCAAGTAATTTTAAGGACGATCATTAGAAGCTGAGTTAGAGAAAATGATGTGTTTTGATATCCCCAATGGGGGGCTGGAGCTTCCCCTTCCTTTCATACCCCACTGCCTCCTTGCCCCGGATTCCCCTATACTAGTGGTTCCCAACCTTTTTCAAGCCGCGACCCACTTTTTGCGTAGCCAAATAATCCGCTAACAGCTTTTATAGTAACCAAAAAATCTGCGACCCCATCCCCCTGTCCGCCCTCGCTACATTTCCACCATGATAAAATCATTTTTAACAGAAGAAAACACATTAAATGTAAAATTACGTTTTATATACTAATGTATATTATAGATAAAATGTTAACAACCATTAGTATAATATTGCAATCTGACCATTCAGACACGGGTTCAGAATTTTTTTGTGGGTGGGCCTTCATGGGGTAACTGGGGAAGGGGGTTCTTCCGCAGTGGGTGCCACGGAAGAGGTGGGGGGCGGCATTTTCGTACATTAGCTTTAACAAATATAAAATAAAACTTCCATTAACGGACACCTTTTTAGAACGAAAAGCTGAGAATAACGAACCTATCTCTGGGACAATTGAGAAACACTCCGATAGAAAACGTATGTTATTTTGACATGCATAATAGTTTTCGGTATTTATTTTACATAAACAAATACTTAAATACATATTTGAATTACACCATATATCTCATGGTTATACTCCGAAGTCTACTATACAATACCTCAATGAAAAAAAAAATAACACGCTTCAGAATCAACTTGTATTTTAGCAAAGTTAATTTGGGCTCTGAAATCATGAAAAAAGGAATATTTTCAATTAATACTTTCTCATATTTCTTCGCAATTTTATCTCTATTTCTGTTTTTTCTTCAATCTCTACTATCCTCTTATATCTCTGCTCTCCACTATCCTATTATCTTTCTATTCCCTACTATTTATTATCCTCTTTATCTCCATTTTCGCTATTTCTTTCAACATATTCTTTCATTTAATGAATATTTACAACGAAAACTGACGTCGTTATCCCTTTCGAGGTGCAAATTTGTCAATTACTGTGTCAGGATTAATCATGAGGGCATTGCTGAAATGACGCTCAATGGATATAACGGCTAAGTTACGAAGGCATTTCCCAGCCATGTTTGCTCGTAAGCATGTTTTAATACGCTTCATAGTGGAAAAACTCCGTTCAGCCGAGGCTGAAATAAAGAAATATTACATATAACCCTTATATTGGTTTACACAGGTTTAACTTCAGTCTGCAGACATTAACTCAGGGGTCTTCAATCCGCGGCCCGCCGACATGTTTTATGCGGCCCGCCAACTCATGAAAAAATACAAATTGTTTCACACAAAAATAACGTCCCTGCTCCCTTTGAATCTGAAATAAACATTGTATTTTATTCTGTTGGCATTTTCATATTTCATAATAAATATTTTAAAACACTATAGAACCAAAGTAACTCGAGGTTTCCCCTCGATCGTGTTTTACTTTAGTTTTCTAGCGTATATAGGCGCAAGGTCAAGGGCGCCCATATGAGTACCTCTAGGTTAGGGGCTGAAAAAATTACTTCCTTCTCAAGGTTGTCGAACATTTTAACGATGTACAATATACTAAAATTCTGCAAAAATAATTGATACTGCTTGATAATTAGTAGATGATCTAAAAAGTACCTTATTTTAAAACACTACTGTAAAACTTTTGAAAGTAAATGCATGGCAGAATCGGGCAAATAAAATTTTTAAACGGCTAAGTGGGGCTCGAGCCCCCCCCCCCCTCTGCCCCCATATGGACGCCCATTCATTGGGTGCAGTTTTATTAATTTTCAGAACAACAGTGATTTAAAGTAAAAATTCATGCTATTCCAAATCATGCTATTCTATCATGCAATCATGCTATTCTATCATGCACTCATGCTATTCTATCATGCACTCATGCTATTCTATCATGCAATCATGCTATTCTAAACATGTCGATAAGAGCATCTTCGCAACCATCTGACTGCATGTCTCAAAGTGTTACTACTCGGGAGTACTTACATCTGCGTATAGGTATACATAGAAACTTCATCAAGGAAGGGTTACACGCTTACAATAGGGGGTTACAGACAGGGCTGTCCTGAAGAAAATTATTGAGAGTATGCGGTGCTGTCTTAATTAAAGAGTATTGAAATTGCGGGGTTACTGGACTTGGTGACCTTATCGCCTAACGCTGACTGCCATTTGACTGATGGTCTATGGTGAATCCAGCCCAAGCTGGCAATTGCCACTTTCATCAGTTTTCATTCCCCTCCTGGTCGTACACAAAAAATTATTTTGAGGCTTGAGGCGGGGTGGGGGGGGGCGAAGTTCAGGGGTTTTTCCTTCCTCATTTGTTTCCATTCAAGTTTGTAAATGACTAGAAAAAAAAAAGGCTGAACTTTGTTGAAAGTTGTCCAAAAACCAGCAAATACAAAAACTTTTTTGAGACCTTGAGAGTATGCGGTGCGTACCCTGTATTTTTCAAAATTTCTTGAGAATACGCGGCGCACACAGCGCGTACCCTTTGGGGACAGCCCTGGTTACAGAGCTACAACTCCATATGTTCATATGTATATACACAAAATTTCGTTGCAGTGGGAATTACAACCCCCCCCCCCTTCATCAAACCCCCGCGTACGCCAATGCGTCTGTAAATAGCTGTTTGCAAAAATGAAAAGTTAGGACCAGAATAACTGACGTCCACCTTGGAAACACTCTTAGGATTGCAATATCAAAAATAAGACCTGATATTGACAGGATTGTTAAAAATAAGCAGTGCCAAAAATATCACTATAAGATTTGATTTCGCTTTACATATTAATAACTAAAAGTATTGTAAATGTTTTTTGCTTCCATACGTATTATACATTGTAATATATATATATTGAGTCCCAAAGGCGGATACAGAAAATATTTTTGGGTGGGCATGCAAAACTAATAGGGACATAAGGAAAAATATCAAAACGGCTGATCTGGGATGAGAGGGCGAATCCCTCGGGCCGCCTCTGTTCAGTCCTAATATTGCTGATACAGTAGTGCGGCCCATGGGCCTACAAGAATAAGCAAAATCGTCCCTTCGACTGGAAAATGCTGAAGCCCTCTGCATTAACCCAAGCATTCGCACGGTCTATGTGAATATTTATGTTCATGTCTGTACCTTTCTCGCTCATTTCTTCATTATAGAAAGACATAAGTTTAAAAAAATTTATTTATGGCAATAAAAATAGAATTTAATGATGATAGTGCGTATCATACTGTTTGGATAATCATGGTAAGCGGAAAAAATGGGTTGGATAAAATAGACAATGGCAAAATAGTTATGGAAAAAGAAGTATGAGAATGGTCTTTAATTTCCTAATTGAGGAAATCATTAAAGGAAATCATCCTTATCAAACCCTCTCGATTTGCATATCGCTATCATGAAAATATAACCGCACAAATCAGTAAGATTTGATACAGAAATGTACATGGAATTTAGTAGACGTGGTTCAATAACAGCCGAGATAACTAATAAGGGGGTGAGGCAGCCCTCGTTATGCTCCTGATAGGTTGTTATGTTACTGATAGGTTGTTATGTTAAAGGCATTCAAGTGTACTCTGTCTATGAAATTTAGTAAATGTGGCTTCAATAGCAGCCGAGATAAATAATGGGGGGAGCTGCGGCACATTTCGATACGCCTCTGATATGTTGTCATGTATAAAGACACTCATGTGTACTATCTGTCTATAAAATTTGGTAGATGTGACTTTAGTAGCATCCGAGATAAAGGCACCCCTCGATATGTCCCTGATGATAATCGTTTTAAGAGGGTTGCAGCTGTGAACATTGCAGTTATTTCAATTGTAATTGAAATTATAAAATTTGTGGAAGCCCCCTTTTTCTATGATCGGCCATTCTTTCCTCGGACATTTTTTCCATTGACCCTTCTTTTTCCAGGCCATTTTTTCCGTGCCCTTCTTCCCATCGGTCCTTTTTTCCTAGACTCGTTTCCAGTCTGAGTACCCTTTATTTACTAATAGCACATTGTTTTTTTGGTAATGAGAAATGGCGGCCAACAGAACAAAATATTGCTTTTTTTATAAAAGAGTGCTCAATCCATTCATGCTTTTCATGCCAGGTACTGTGAAATGACCTACACTTATCACCCATTTGTCGGTGGGAAAAGTCAAGTTCTGGCTGTGTTGGCACTTTATCACAATTTTCACTTAAATTCAGAGTTATTTTTTCAACTTAGTCCAGCTTGTATTTGCGTTAAGATGAAATCTGATAGCGTTTCAATCTATATATACCTTTTTAATTGTTCCCACACTTTTGAAATGTCCTCGCAAAGGAGTAAACGTTTTACAAATTACATATTCTGACCTTTATATAAAATAAATACACACTTACCCCCCCGTATAAAAATTACGTCTTGTTGCAATTATATTTAAAAAAAAACAAACCCGCCTATTCACACATTGATAAACATTCAAACTTTTACCTTTCACAAAAAATAACCAAAATATTTGGGTAGGCCTTGGCCCACCCGGCCCGCCACTGGTGGCCGTGTTGAAATATAAAAGCGTTGGAAACATTTGGTATGAAATTCCCTACAAAAATAATTGCAACTAAAAATAGTTGTGGCGACGAACAGAAACCAGTTAGCGACTCTCAGGTCGGGAACGACTGCCCTATACTATAGGGAAGATAACGTATAAAGGTGGAATATATATTCATTTTTGCTTTGTACCTTGGGTAATTTTCTTTTTTTATCTTTTAAATTTCAGAGAAATTTTTTTTAGATAAATAAAGGGTGTGCCGATGCCTTCAGTTTGTAAGTCAGGTTAATATAAGCTTCAATGAGGCCCGCGGCGAGCGTGTGACGATGTAATGTGACGTCACCTAATATAAAATTTTGCAAAATATCTCAGTTTTGAATTTAAAAATGCTAGTAAATAAATAGAATACAAACATTGTTATTCTACTTCATGTAAAGCGGAGACTATAATTATTTTCTATCGCTTAGAATTTTTTCTCAATTATAAGGGTGGCATTTTATATTGCAGTGTTTTTCTGAAAATAATCCCTAACCGGAAAATAAGCCCTAGTAGGATTTTTCAAGATCTCGTAATATAAGCCCTACCCCAAAAATAAAGCCCAGTTAAGATCATCAGCTAGACGGACGTATTTAGTACGTCCGTTGCAAAGCAGGATGGTCGTACTGAATTATAAAATAATATGAATATATATAATTAAATAATATTATTTTTATTGCAGTTTATTCTAGGTATATATGTTCAACTTACCAGATTTATATACCCATATGCAATTTCTCAAGTATATAGTGCACCTTTCATATAATATTTTATCGAGGTTTTCTTGTTATTAGACATAAAATTACGTTTTTATATATTTTTAATGGCATAGATATATATTTTGGAAGTTGCACATATACAGGGTTGTTGTACTCAAAGTCGTCCCTTAGAGCTCTACGTAGCCCGAACTAATATGAAGAAACTTTGTATACACACTACTTAAAAATGGGGAGGACTCTAAAAAAAAAAAATCCAAAATTCGCCGATAGTAGAAAATGTGGCACCCCAAAAATAGAAAAACTTGGAAAAAGTACAGAAAAGGAATAATTAAAACAAATGTAAAATTATATTTTTATTTTTTAAGTTGATTCGTTACAAAAACTAAAAGAAACTTACATAATTTGTCACGGGAAAGTGTTTCAACAAGAAAAGTGTTTTATGCAAATTTCTACATTGACGAAGGTGTTTTATTTTCATTTTATTTTAAAATAAATTTTTGGAGCAATTTATACAAGTGACTTTTAGTTTTTGCAAAGATTTAACTTAAGAAATGAAAATATATTTTTAGCTTTATTTCATTCATTTATTTTTTGTACTTTTTCCACTTTATTCCTAATTTTGTGGCATTTCTCTTACTATTTCGGGCAACAGAGAGTTCTAAACGGAGAGACTTCAATTTGAAACACACTGTATATTTGGAAAAAACTGCATTACTTAAAATAAATGTGAGAACTTAAGGTAGCAACAACGCTATCAAAAGTTAGTAACTAAAAGTGCAAATAGATGGCAGTTACTTTGCAGGTGAATAAATGAAATGTAGATTCCTATTCATGAAAAAATAAGGCATCTCCTGCAAATAAGCCCTAACGTGTCTTTTGGAGCAAAAATTATTATATGACCCTATCTCATTTTCGAGGAAACATAGTATATCTATTATTTCCTATTCTACTCTGTAAAAAATTTATGGCAGCACCAATAAAAATAATAATATAATTTTAACGATTATTTTAAAATTTTTCCTATAATTTCTTCGATTTGTACTTACATTTAGAATCGCACATTTAGAATCATTTATTGATGTTTTGTATTTGGCATCTATTCCAGAAAAATACTTAATGCTTAAAATTTTAATGCTACTAATCTTTACCCTTTTAAAAGTCCTCTTGTGGTTATATTAAAATGTTAAAACTCCCGCAATTTTAAACAAAAGTTCGAAAACTGTTTAAATACAGTAAATTCTCTCAATATCAACTTTCCGATTAATGACTACATTGAAGTGTCGGAAAATGTTTCACAGCATTATGCACACTCTATGGCATTATTATATATATAGAATTATGCATATATATGTTTGTTTATTTAAAGTATGGAATAGATACATTTAATCTTCAATTTTACGCATTTCGGCATTAGTTCGACATTAAAAAAAATTCTGATTCACTAGCACCAAAAATTTTCAAACCTTGATTTAAAATAAGAAGGACGATAGTTGTGTATGGTAGTCTATGGATTTTAACAAGATGATTATAGAACAGGAGCCGACGTTTTACCTAAAACATGGAACTGCATTGGCCTTGTTATTTGAAAAACGTTATTTTCAATGACAGAGCTGCTCTAGTTTCTGAACGTCTGAATTTTTTTTTTAAACTTAAACGTTTTGAAGAGGAACAAAGGTTTAGGTTGCAGAAGATGCGATTTATTTTCTTCTCTTATTCAGCGGTTTAAGTTCATCTATCTTCCAAAAACGTTTGAGATATTTTGATCTCTTTTCGTAAAAAAGCGATTCCAGAGGATCACAATCTGATCTAAAATCACTAGTAGCACGCGTAAACGTTCTCAGTATAGCCGAATGGCCATGAGATTGCTCACTTCGGATGGATTTAGGATATTGATGAAATATTCTTAAATCCAAGCAAAATAAGAGAGCAGACATCAGCAAAGTGAAAAAGAAAACAGTTCAGAAATATAATTTTGGAATGAAAACAAAAGTCTGTGATTTTTGTTGCACTTTATAGAAGGTATGTGCATGGAAGGAACATGTAATTTTTAATTAAAATATATAATATTCATAGCAAAATAATATTTATGGCAAAAATGGTGTTTAAGTGCAACCTGCTGTATATTCTAGGGATTTTCTAAATTGTGTTTTTATATATTTTTTATTACGAAAAATCTTTTATCTATAGACTCAAATTCATAAAAATATTAGGTCCGTTCCTGGCGGGGTGGGGGGGGTGCAAAGGTGCGTCAGCATCTGGGTGGTTAAACTCTGGGTTTGCCGCAGACTGTGTATTATATTATTTCATTGTCTGGAATCTTTGGATCAAAGAAATTAAGAATCTTTGTTTTTTAAAACTTAAAAATGTCTCTTCTGCACAATAAATGTTCAAAACTGTGTATATTTGAATATCCGAATGAACGCCGCACATATAAAATTCATAATTAGATAATATTAAATTAATAAAGGCGATGATGCTGCTTCAGCATCTGAGAGGCTAACAACTCAGAAAGGGTCCTGCTTAGTATCATACTCGGATGTTTTCTGTTAGGCTAGGCAAAGTCGTTATTTGTGTAAACGATTTTTTTAAGACCAGCATACCACACATTTTTTTAGATTCTTTTTTTGAACCAGTTTCTTTATGATAATAATATGGCCCAGCTGTGGCGCAGTGTGGTAACGCGTTCGCCTAGTACGCCGTTAATCCGGGTTCGACTCCCAACAGTGCAAAGAACGCTTACTCAGAGATCTCATAAAGATCGCACTGCTCACTGTAGTCCGGGGTTTGGTTCCCTAGGCCATAAGAGGTTCGGATTCCTCGGAAAACAGTAGGTCCAAGAAGTTCAGATTCCTCGGAAAATTGTAGGTCCAGAGGTTCGGATTCCTCGGAAAACAGTAGGTCCCGGCGCAGCATGACCACTGTAGACCTTGAGCCGTAAAACCACAAACAAACATAAATATAATATGTGTACATATGATGCTTTATGGCGCTTTTTATTTACATTAATTCATGAAATTTATGTATTTATTATATTATATTACATAATAAAATTAAAAATATAATACCTAATATCGCTTCTCATGGTATTCCTCAATTAAACTATCGAATATTTAAAGTTGAGTCTATGAGTTGTCTGACCAGTTGTCTAGTATGAGTGCCGTTCATTGCGCGGTAGCCTTCCCGCAGCGAAAGGGTTAAAAGATGTTTGATTTTTCGTTTATTTTTTTTGCATGGTAATAGCTCAAAACTGTGTACATAGATACAAAAATGAACATTGCACATATAAAACTCATAATTAGGTAATCTTAAAATTAAGGGGACGGGGCGTTACTGGGGCAGGTCAACGGTCCTTAATACTTGTCCTTTATACTTGCGTATTTTCAGTATATGTACGTAATGAGGTCGGACAGTAAAGTTGGCTAGCCGTGCTCTTTTTTCATAAATGCGACAGAAGTTAAACGTATGTTATAAAACATTTTCACTAAAATTTAAAAGCGTTAAAAAATAGAGCACGTTGTTTACTTTATATAAAGTATTCAACTGAAGAAATGTTTAAGTAAGCGTATTAAAAATTTGTCAAACAATAATTTTATTAAATTTAAAGCATTGGCGATATAAGGCTGTTGTGCATGTATAGTGTTTCGTCAACAGTTGCGCGTGTGTAACTTGTCTGCTCAAATGTACATAATTTTCAAAAACTGCTGCAGTTTTTTCTGAAAAGTTATATAATGCCATATGCAATATTTGTTGTTAATTTATATCCTATAAAAAATAATTCGAGCTATATTCTTTTAATTTTCTACCATTCAGTGTCTAAAGATGATGTGTTTAGCTGTGAAGACGCTACCAGTAAATATCTATCATTTAGTGAGAAAAGCGGACATGTGTCAGGCCACTGACATCATTCCAAAGCCGTGGCGTTGCTAGATGGTTGCCATTAAATGCAAGTAATATCATTCATTGATGGGGTCCTGCGGTGGTGCAGTGGTAACGCGCTCACTTTGCGCGCTGTTATCCCAGGTTTGACTCCCAACGGCGCCAAAAAAGAGTTTATCGGCTCACTGTGGTACGGAAACTGGTGCCCAGGTTCGGATTCCTCGGAAAACTGTAGGTCCCGGCGCAGCATGGCCCTTGCTGTCTTTGCGCCTTAAAACTCCCAAATAAACAAATCATTTATTGATCAAGGAAACTGTAGCTCAATATGCCCGTTTTTGGGCTCAAACTAGAACCCTTTGTGATTAATACACTTCATTTTTTTTATATTATCACACTTTGCGGGGTTGGCGCCATTGCCACGGATGGTTTAATATAGAAGCCTCAAGGAGCAGTTTTACAGCGGAAGTCGAAATAAGAATATGTTTTAAATATTAAATTTTTGGATTAATTTCCCATATTTAGAAACATATGTCCCAATCAATCTGACGTTCTTTATAAATAAATTAATACGAATTCCATTATATTCAAGTTATATTCGTTTACAAGATTAGAAACAATAAGAAACAAGAAAAAAACTAACTAGAAAAAACGTACTGAACTTGCCTTTAAAACCATCGCATTTATATAATAAACTTTCTAATGCCATGCTATACAACAAGTTTCGATAATGGTACATCATGAAAGCGTTTACACTTACATATTAAGTCCGTGGACACATCATCTGGAACATTTTCGCTGAATTTAAAACCATGATGTCTGATCATGTTTACGAACGAAAGTTCCGATTTGTCTTAAAAAATTTGATATATAGAAGTTTTTTCGATATAGGACTATAGAAACAGTTTTCTTCCGAAAGGACTACAGGGTTCTACAAAACTTCTATACCGCTTTCCGAAATACGGACGTTCTTTATATGGAAGTTCTACTGTACAAACATAAGCATGTCGATAAGGCTTCATCAGTTGTGTGTAGGTCAATGTTTCAGCAGGCAGAGTATTGGGTTCTAGTTCGGAACCAAGAAGGTGTTGGTTCAAGCCCAGCAAGAGACGAGGCTATTGTTCCGATCCTCGCTATAAAAGCTGTTCCTTAAAGACCATGCGTTAAACCATTCATGGTCAATTGTACTGGTTCTCATGATAATTTTGTTGACCCTGGGAAGGGCAATATTATTCACAATTCGTAACGTATGGGTTGGAGAGCTTTAGTTTGGGTGTTAGAATTTAACTTCCTTGATTACTTCCCCCACACGACACTCTTCCTTAAAGAAACATGAGAGAAAATTATGCACCAATCACTGAGCAAACCAGTGACCGACTCTTCCTACAGGTGAGCAGAATTTTTAAGTGATTCGGTCAAATAATTTCGCACGTCTGCACTTGGCAGCTGCTCTGACCCCAGTGGCTTTAAGGTCAGATATTTAAGGGTCGAATAGGAGGCGAAATTTTACGGATGGTGATTTCTGATGAAGAATGAATTAGCTTGTTTGTGTTTCATAACGCAATCAACAAAGCCAAAATCACGCTGCTTTAGGACCTACAGATTTTTGACGGGCTGGAACCTTTATTGCCCATGGAATCGAAACAAGGAATATGGATCCGTAGAAAAACGTCGAGCCTAAATGCTCTTTCACCAATGCGATTCAAACGCGGGTTTTCTGTTCGGTGTAAAGACGCTTTGTCTCTACGTCACAGCACTGCGGGGGGCATACGTCATATAGCCGATTAGTATTATATTAACACTCTTGGATGTGTATCTGCTAAGATACAGAAGTGTTTGAGAAGAGATGTTGAAATATGAACAATCCCAGCCTTTGCATGGCGAAAAATTTAAAATCTAATCGATTGCGTTGCATTCAATTGATCGAGTTATATCGATTCAACGTTCTGTATTTTCCAATTTATCATTTCAGCTAATTTCAAATAGGAAAATTCCGCGTTCTAGAGTGAGTTCCATTTAGCGAAGTGCTGTAATACAGATAACGTTACTCGTATGTTGAATTCAGATTCCAGAAATTCGTAACTAAGTGAGATTCCGAATTTCATAGAAATGAAATTCGTAGGTCACATTTAGCCATTGATTGCGTCTTAGGTGACTCCCTGCAAGAAGTCTCGGAACGCAAAGAAAGAAAAAATAAACGATCAGAATTACCTTTGGTAATACACTGAAATTTTTTTTAATTATACATTTTTTTATACAGTTGTTTTGAGTATTTATTGTTTTTTCTTAAAAGAAAATTCAGTAGCAGTCAGGGCCTGATCATGCCCTTGCATGGCCCTAGGACAGACACATTATTTGGGGCTCTTGTCCTCACGAAAATTTAAAAATGCCCTTAGTAGCGAGCTGAGTTCATTTCGGAGGGACATATCAGAATTGGTCCTATTATAAGTTGGATAGGTAAAGCAGTGTTACTTCTTGTAAGGGATGCTTTCAAATAAGGGATGATTGCTCTGGTCCGTAGTATGTGTATATATCAAAACATGTACCTCCGAAGAAGAGACACCTCTATTTAAGGGACAAAATTTCTTGTTTCATAGGTGTCCCCTATTGGGAGGTAACACTATAATAACAAATTCGCAATGCTACTGCTCGGCAATTTTTTTTTTTATTTTTTAGGGAAAATTTGGTAAAAGTAAAAAATTTATATATAAAAATAAAATAACATTTTGGCTTTTTGGGGGTTCAAATCCCGGACTTTGGACGCCTTTGCGGTGATCAGACTCAGGTAACAGTCCCCCTCCAGATATTTGCACACACATGAGTATTTTAATACATACAAATAAAAGTGGCAAGGCGTTTAAATTGTCGTAACTTTTTTTTAATTTGTTTTTAAATGTGAAATTTTTTAAACCATATTGAATGCAAAAATTAAGGCTGTTAGTTGTACGTTATGTTCGAAAGCAAGCTTTTAAAATAAATTTATCATTTTATACTACGTCTTCTCTATGTCTTCCTGTTGCTTTATTTTACGTATATTTAATTAGAGAGAAACAAAGTCTATGATTGATACAGAAAAATGAATATGTTTCCTGCTTTTTTGAACACACTGTCCCTTTGATATTACGCATTGTATGAGCAAAGCATGGAAAGAAAACAGGTATCAAATTACGAAAGCTTTGAAAAGTTTAAAGTGCCTTGTTATTTTTGTTATACAATTATTGTTAAATTATTTTACTACGCAGTTTTCCGTGCCTTTTAAACTTCAGTTGGGTTTATTTTCCAGTTATTTTTTTTATTATATACATATAGAGTTTTCCCTCTCGATGTTATTTGTTGAAAGTTGAGGCTCCATCTTTTCTCTCAACCTTATTGAGAAGCGGTTCCAGTTACCCAAAACAGGGTAATCTGGAGGAAGGTTTGGAGAAAATTCTAGACTTCAGAGCCAAAATTTTCGAGAAATTTTCCAACTCATTTTTAAAAAAAAATTCTATTTGATTTTCTTTCGTTTTCCTTCCTAAAGGATTATTTTACTGGAATTTTGAACGTTTGGTTTTCAGAGTAGTCGGAGAATTTTTATCGCACAAAATATTTGTTTGACGCAAAATTATTTATTTATGATTCAGAAATGGACATTGCGTAGATAAATTGAAGAAACGCAGCTTACGAAGCTCTTATGAACAACATTATTTTATAGTTTTGCAGTTTTATTAAGAAAAGCGTTAAAATTAAAGAGCTTAAAAAATTAAGAAAATGTTACTTGTTTGCGGTGACGTGCTATTGAAAATATGGCTTCTCATTCCAAAATTATTATGTCATAGAAGACGAAGATAGGCTTGAAAAATTGTGACACACCTTGAGCTTAATGAAACGTTTACTTAAAATTTGTTTCATATGCTTAAAGTTCGATCATTTAAAATAATGCAAATTATAGTTAAACACTTTATCTAACAAGTACAATAATCTATTTTACTTGTAATTAAGATGTAATTTTTACAACGCGTATGAAGGTTAATTTTACATAAGTTATTTTTTTTTGTTGCGTCTTTTTTCTTTTTAAATAGAAAAACCTGTGTCATCAAGTAAAAATAATAATATAATGGGAGTTTTGGAATAACACAATTATCAAACTGTTGGGTAATTGTATTATTCAAAAACTTATATATGAGAAAAGACATCGCGTTTCCCGTGTCATGGTGGTCTAGTCCGTTATGACACTCTGCTCCATACAAAGTAATGTTCTTACAGCTTACCTGATCTTGCGATGGGGGTTGTACTAATATCTCTAGTTTGAGCTACATACGTGGGTGCTTGAACACCTTACCAATGCCCTGCGGTGGCGCAGTGTGGTAACGCGTTCTCCTATTGCGCGGCTAATCCGGGTTCGACTCCCAGCAGTGCAAAGAACGCTTACTCAGAGATCTCATAAAGATCGCACTGCTCACTGTAGTCCGGGGTTTGGTTCCCTAGGCCTTAAGAGGTTCGGATTCCTCGGGAAAATTGTAGGTCCAAACCTTCAGATTCCTCGGAAAACAGTAGGTCCCGGCGCAGCATGACCATTGTAGTCTTTGAGCTGTAAAACAAACAAACACCTTACCAACCTAATAGCACTTAGTTAAACGGGGCTAACTGTTGCTACTAATAAATAAGTTTTGTTATATGTTGTGGAAATGTTTAGGAAAATTCGTTCAGTTTTATTGAGTGTTAAATTATTCGTTTATTATAATACACGTATTCGTTCGCTGTTATTTTACTGCAAATAATTACAGAAAATTGCATAAAATATATTTTCAGAAGCTTGAGAGGACCGTAGAAGCTGACTTCTTTAATATAGAATGGGGAAAATTTATCTTTATATTTATTTCAATACAAGGGAGAAAGAAATATAAAAAAAAGTGTTTGTATGTATCATAATTTTCCAGCTAACACAACGTCTCAACTTTGATTATTGTTTGTTTGAGCTTTATGGCACAAGAGCAACAAGAGTCATACTACGCCGCGACCTACAGTTTTCCGAGGCATCTGAACGTCTTAGGTATTAGGGAACCAACCTCCTGACTACAGGGGTGTCACAGTTGATCTTCAGTTAAATCCACAGGTTCTACTAGATTGGGTTTGATTCTTAATAATTTCGAGCATTTGTAAGTGATAATGATTCGGAACACTCTTTTTCTCTGGCGTACGCAGAAAGTTTATAAGAGAGGGGGATTTAGAGGCTTATAAGGGGAATTACGACGCTACAATTCCATATAGAATACAGTATTCATAAGTATATACAAAAAATTAAATCTTAATGGGGGTTGCAACTCCCCAACTACACCCCCTGCGTACACCAGCGATTTGGCGGTCCCGTGAAATCATCCGCATTACATCATATGCAGCATGGGTTGGTTGGTGATATTTTTATGTATGGCGCAAGGACAATAATGTTCATTCTGCGATAAGTAAGGTGCAGCGTGCTGAAGTATTTTTGAACGTTATTTAGCCGCTGAAGAATAGTCTTTGCTTGCACTTGGTGAGATTAAGTCTCAGTTTCAATGTTAAAGCATATGGTCACTGATTTGCTATGTAATGATTTCCATTACCGATTTGCAATGATTTCCATTTACTGTTGTATTATCGTGCGCATTTAAATTCAAGGAAGCTAAGCAATAACGTATTCAAATAGTAACTGTTAAGTCAGTATTCAAGTACTCAATAAACATTTAAATAATGATAAGTTGAAAAGCGTCGTCGAAAATGTGAACAATCTAAGTCAAAATAGGATTTTTTTTATATAGGTAAATGCCAGAAGAAAGGCACATCCAGCTAGAGAAAACACGTGACTGGAAATAAATTTTTTTTAAACATGTTGGAATTCTTTTCTATTACGTCGTTTCTCTAATTGGGTGTTTCTTTTTTATGAAATTTCACACGTAAAAAGAAGGACCCTGGCGTAATTTCGCATTTTCAACGACGAAATGGTAAATAATTTCTCGATTGCTTCATCCATATTCTCTCTCTCTTTGTGTTTTAATTTTTCATTCATCTTGTTTTTAAGACACTCCAGTGGCCATGGAATTAAATGCAGGAGAGAGCCCTCGTTAAAGTGGATTCGAATCCTCAGAAGTTTTTAAATGAATCATGGCTCAAAAACCACTTTAATCTGTTAGTATTGCTCTTTAGGATCTATTTAATAAGTTTAAAAGACACACACACACATTACACCCAAACCAATAATGACTTTTTAGCTTTACGAATTCTTGAAATTGCCTCTAATGCAAAAAATTGAGGCACTAAAAGATTTTTTCTCTTCTTGTAGTGAAAACTCTGTCCTCCAAAAGCTTTCGAATTTTTTACTCAGATTACTTTTAATAAAATGTTTTCCCCAGTAGCGTAATAATCGTAGCTTTATTTATACAGAGTTTGGTTAACGGTGGTTGCATCAGTTGGATTAGAAGAGTAGAAATTCTAATCGATGATGATGATAATAATAATAATTTGTATGTTTCATTGGGATCGTATTCTTATAATGAATTAAAGGTAAAGTGACTTCATACAACATATTTTAGCACTTACTAAAGCTTTATTCGGAAGGTTTAACAAGATGTCATCAGTTTATCAACTTATTAACTTGCGGAATGATAACGTTGCCTTGATAGTAATGATTTCGTGACACATACAATTTGTATGTTTGTACATGGTTGCTTGGAGAAATGGTAATCTCATAGCAATATACCATGTAATATCATAGGGGGGAAACGATTATATTTCTCCGTTATATAGGCCAACATAACGAGGATTATAAAAAGCACGATGCAAATTATAACAGCCCATACAAGGATGGGACCCACATATTTCAGCAGCCACAAAGTAACTTTTATTATTAGAGAGTAAAGTAAATGTAAATAGTCCGAATCACTCGTGGATGTCCAAGCTGCACCTTCAACCTACATAAAGAGAAAGTGCACATATAGTAA
>QLNU02015360.1:12005070-12027522 GCA_006491805.2 Dysdera silvatica
ATTTAAATTTCTGTTTTTGTAAAGAATCAAAAATAAAAATTGAAAATTTTACATTAAATTTGTCTTGATTATTTATTTTTGTGTGTTTATTCCAGATATTTCTTCTTGTACAGCGCCCTATTTTTTTTTAAATAAAGTGCGAGCGCATCCTTTGAAGCACTTGTTGAACAAATTTGCCTTAATCTCGATACTTAAAATTCGGCCCAGAACTCTATAAGTAGGGGTAATTTACAGAAGATCCCGATTAATCGAAATAACGAGTGGTGGGGAACCTTATTTCGGATAAGCAAAATACGTTTCCGATAATCTGGGAATTCAATTTTCAGTGTAAAGGTGCAAAGCAACAACATTTACCCAAAACCACTCTGTGGTTATGACGTCACGGGTTTCCTCTTGTGGGGCGAGTAAATCACCCCACAAGAGAAAACTCTATGAATGAAAATAGATTTTCTGAAGCAAATGGAACTGGAAATATTATGAGTTGAATGTTAATAAATATATAGAATCGAAGAGCTTCTCGTGGGTGGAAACAAATTTAAATTTTCGTGAAATGTCATTAATTAGAGGACAAATTGAAATAGGAAACCCTAACTAAGATTTTTAACATTTGAGGTAATGTTCTTATTGCTAGTTTTTACAAATTACTCAAAAGGTAATCTTCAACGTTATTAAAAGGTAATTTTTTTCATACAATAATTTTTGCCACCCACGTATATTTAGCTCAAACTAGAGCTTTTTGTTTTTGGAGAAAAAGAGACGCCGTCCTCATCCTGGATTCGAACCAGGGTCCCCGCGTTGAGCCCGCGGTGTCTTGACCTACTAGACGAATGAGGACAAGAACAAACGCAGTTTTCTTCGTATATGAGGATGTAAGATATTATTACCCTTCACAGGGATAACACAATTGCCAAATAATGGTCAACACAGAAAAGCCTCCGGGGCGAGATTTTTGTGAGTTTTTCGTGGGGGAATTTATTATACAATAATTTTTGCCACCCATGTAATTTTTTTCGTTGAAGGCCTGTTTTAACCTTAGCAAAGTATCGGAAGAAATAGATTTTTACGTGTCAGGTGAAGAGCGACATTATATTTTAATTTGTCCTCTAATTATATGACCTTTCATGAAAATTGCAAGATGTTTTCACCCGGGAGAGGATGTGAGATTCGAAGAATTTGTCATAATTTTGCTCGTAATATTTTTCGTTCTATTCGCTACAGAAAATCCGGATTGGGTAAATGAAACATGTAATTGAGTAAGCTTTCTTTGGATATAAAATAATATATATATGGTGCAATTGGAAATGTGAGAGAAAAGGTAGATTTTAAGGGTTTTCTTCACATACTTTCCATATTTTTATGGGAGTTTCCATGGGCAGAATGAGCCGCTCTCCCAACGACCCCCTGGCCAGTTTACCCTAATGAGCAAAAGGACTGTCGCCTTCCGAAAATCCAAGGTATGCGCCCTGTGAGAGAACCCAGTCCACCCTGGGAGCTCCCATGGCACAAAAACATACAGACTTAAAAAATCTTTAAAATAAGATACGAACGACCTTTTTCTGTTGAGAAGAACTCGATTTATAAGTGCGGTACTCTCATTACGGGGAAATACGGTATACGAATTCGGATTAATGGTTGCAAACGGAGAAAATGTCATAAAATCGTTTTATCACGTTTTAGTTTTGAATTTTACAAAAAGAAAATTTATTTAACACTCTTATCCTCATCAAGTGTTTGAATTTTAAAAAATACGTTTAATAGAATAAAAATGACAAAATAGAAAGCTGTCATACTTTGACAGTTGGAGTTTCTGCAAACATTGTGTCCATCTTTTCTTCTATTGAACGCTATGCAAAAGAAAAGAAACACGAAAGAGTTAACACAGTTGAAGTGGGAACATAGAAATCAAATAACAAACAGATGCAACCTATATTAAACTTTCCACAGTAGATATATAAATGTATTGGTAGCAGGCGCGGTTTCAGAATTTTTTTATGGGTGGGCCTTCACTGGGGGCAATTGGGGAAGTGGGGGTTCTTCCCAGTGGGATACCAAAAGGGGGAAGTTGTCCGCAGTGGGTGCCACGGAAGAGGTGGGGGGCGGCATTTTCGTACATTAGCTTTAACAAATATAAAGTAAAACCTCCATTAACGGACACCTTTGAAGAACGAAAACCTCCGAATAGGAAACAACCTCCAGAACAATATAGAATGACTCTCACAGAAAACGTATATTATAACACGTATAATAGTTTTCGGTATTTATTTTACATAAACAAATACTTAAATACATATTTGAATTACACCATATATCTCATGGTTATACTCCGTATAGTACAATTCGGAGTATAACTATGTCTAATAGTTATACTCCGAATTGTACTATACAATACCTAATTAAAAAAAATAATACGCTTCAGAATCAACTTGTGTTTTAATATTTTAGCGAAGCTAATTTGGGCTCTGAAATGATGAAAATGAATATTCACAATTAATATTTTTAATATTTCTTCGCAATTTTATCTCTATTTCTGTTTTTTCTTCAATCTCTACTATCCTCTTATATCTCTACTCTCCACTCTCCTATTATCTTTCTATTCTCTACTATTTATTATCCTCTTTATCTCTATTTTCGCTATTTCTTCATATAATGAATTTCTTCATATTTCTATATATCATATATTCAATATACTTCATAGATTTCTTATCTCTTAATATATCATATATTTCTTATCTCTTAATATACTTCATATATTTCTTATCTCTTAATATACTTCATATATTTCTATATATATCTTCATTCATTTAATGAATATTTACAACGAAAACTGACGTCGTTATCCCTTTCGAGGTGCAAATTTGTCAATTACTGTGTCAGGATTAATCATGAGGGAATTGCCGAGTTCATGCTCTTTGGATGTTATGGCTAAGTTACGAAGGCATTTCCCAGCCATGTTTGCTTGTAAGCATGTTTTAATAAGCTTCGTAGTGGAAGAACTCCGTTCAGCCGAGGCTGAAATAAAGAAATATTACATATAGCCCTTATATTGATTTACACAGGTTTAACTGCATTCTGAATACATTAACCTAAGCATTTGCACGATCAGGCCTGTAGCCAAGCGGGGTCCAGCAGGGGCCTGGCCCCATTTGCCCTTTGCCTTGCCTCAGTTGCCCCTTCATTCTGGCTATACGCCGGCTCACGGTCTATGTGAATATTTATGTTCATGTCTGTATCTTTCTCGCGTATTTTCTTCATTATAGAAAAAAATAGGTTAAAAAAATTGATTTACGGCAATAAAAATAGAACAATTTAACAGTTAAATTGTATATCATACAATTTGGATAATCATGGTAAGCGGAAAAAATGGGTTGGATAAAATAGACAATGGCAAAATAGTTATGGAAAAAGAAGTATGGTAATGGTCTTTAATTTCCTAATTGAGGAAATGCATAATTATTAAATGAAATTTCTTAATAAATAGCTATAGAAATTAGTTGGTACATCAAAATAAATCATCCTTATCAAACCCTCTCGATTTGCATATTGCTACCATGGAAATGTAATCGTGAGAATCAGTAGGATTTGGTACAGAAATGTAGATCGAATTTGATAGGTGTGGCTTCAACAGCAGCCGAGATAAATAATAGGGGGATGCGATACCACTCGATATGCCCCTGATAGGTTGCATGTTAAAGGCACTCATGTATACTCTGTCTATGAAATTTGGTAAATGTCGCTTCAATAGCAGCTGAGATAAATAATGGGGGCTGCGGCACATTTCGATACGCCTCTGATATGTTGTCATGTATAAAGACACTCATGTGTACTATCTGTCTATAAAATTTGGTAGATGTGACTTTAGTAGCATCCGAGATAAAGGCACTCCTCAATACGTCCCTGATGATAATAATAATATTAACACATCGCCTGCAGAAAAAATTAGATGCAGCTCAACCAAGAGAACAAGCTGGATTTCGAAGTGGATTCAGTACAGTGGACCATATTCAAGTATTAAGAGAATTAATTGAAAGAACACATGAATATGAACTTCCATTGTGTGTTGCATTTATTGACTATGAGAAGGCCTTTGACTCTATTAAAACATCAGCAGTCATCAACTCTTTAAGATCAACAGACATCGAGGAAGTGTACATTGACATGGTGAAACGTGTGTATAAAAATGCAAGTGCAAAATTTCGGTTACATAAAGATACCGAAGCTATCAAAATTGGTAAAGGTGTGAGGCAGGGAGATACCATTTCTCCAAAACTTTTTACTTCAGCTTTACAGATGATTTTTCAGCTGATAAATTGGAATAACAAGGGAATAAAAATAAATGGTGAATATTTAAATCATCTGCGGTTTGCTGATGACATTGTTATTTTTTCAACGGACCCATTAGAACTCCAAGACATGGTACAAGAGCTCTCAACTAGAAGTGAAGAAGTTGGACTCAAGATGAACCTACAAAAAACTAAGATCATGTTCAATAATTTTGTAGAGGAAACAAAAATACAAGTTGACAACATTGAGCTAGAAATTGCTGATTCATATATTTACCTTGGCCAGCTGATTTCAATGGATGGCAACATTATGAAAGAACTCAACAGACGTATTAAACTTGGCTGGAGTGCATTTGGAAGAAACAGTTTTATCCTGAAGGGGAAATTGCCTTTGTGTCTAAAAAGAAAGGTCTTCAACCAGTGTGTATTGCCAGTCCTCTCTTATGGATCAGAGACATGGAGTCTAACAGTTGGAGCAATACGAAAGTTACAGACAACGCAAAGGAGCATGGAGAGGTGCATGCTTGGAATAACTAGGAGAGATCGAAAAAGAAACACTTGGGTGAGAGAGCAAACTAGAGTAGAGGACATCATTGTTAAAGTAAAAGGGCTGAAATGGCGATGGGCTGGGCATATTGCAAGAAGAACTGATCAACGATGGACAACAGAAATTCTGAACTGGATTCCAAGAGACCACCGAAGACCTAGAAAACGTCCTCAAACTAGATGGGTGGATGAAATAAGAAAACAGGTTGAGGTGATATGGAAGCCAATTGCTCAGGATAGACGTGTGGAAAGCATTTGGAGAGACCTTCATCCAGCAGTGGATAGATAATAGTTGAATATGATGATGATGATGAATATACATATGGTATAAAATTTCTACATTAATATTTAAATTCGTATTACTAATGTTTGTTAAATATGTGCGAACACATATAAATGTCAAATATATCTTGGAAACGAAGTACGTTAAAAAATATGAAAAGTACATTTTTCAGAACACGTTATTAGAATTAATTACATTGAAATGTAATATGAAGAAAATAGTAAATCTAGACGAGTCTACGTTATTTAGCTTCTAAGTTTTTAGTGATAAAATAAAAAAAAAGTAAATTACTTGTACAATATTGGAGCACCCCAAAGTCAAGTACGCATCATATCATCAATTTGGTGCATAATATTTCATATTTGTCTCACATGAAATATTTTTTCGCAAGTGGGCGTGCTTTTGAAATTAATAGGTTTAGATTTTAACCAATAAATATTAAACCGTACAAAGACAAACAATGCCCATAAAATTATACCATTTGGTATCATGTATTTAAAATGTTTTTCGAAATTAATTAATTTGGTTACAGCACAAAAAAAATTGCCAATTGATGCAGCTCGTATTTAATTTATGCAAAAAAAGGTAATTTGTGTGATGACACGATTGCAGTTTTCTCACTAAATGCTAGTTGGTCTTACACTATGTCAGTATTTTGTAAAATCCAGTAAAAACATCTCATTTTGATGTAATAAGAGAATCTAAATTTTTTTGTTTATAAGTGGTTTTATCAATAAATGGGTAGTTAAGTTTTGTGGTGATTGGCTAAACTTCAATTTCAATTAGCACAAAAAGCATGGATTTGTGGCCGTTCATGATGTAACTTTATTTTATAGAAATTCTTCGAGCATTACCGTTTTGTGGTTTTCCCCCGGACACTCCAAGACACCATATATATATATATATATGATAAAAACAGTTCCCTCTCAAAATTCTAGTTTTGTCTGGTTTTTTAATGCACGCCAAGTTCTTATGTGCACCCCTAACGCCTCAAAGGAAACTTCCAGTTACCTTTAATTAAATTAAGTTTAATGTTCGCATTTTACTCTTCATTAAACGACTTTAGAATTTCTTGACTGCTTTGGCTGTTTACTGGGACACTTAATGTCATCAAAACTAAATTAAAATGCTTGAAATCGCTACTTGTGTCTGCTTCAACAACCTTTCAAATGCTCTTCTGAAGAAGACGTTTGAAGATTAGGCTGAACGTAAAATGAAATAAATATCTTTAGACAACATATATGCTTACGAAAAATTTTCAAAGGCTGTTTTCTCTACGGTAGTTAACTTGGAATAACATTTTGATAATTTTGTTTTAAACCGATATCATTTAGTCTGTGAAACATACTTTATATTTTCACCGATCGAAACTCATAGTGGATTCATTATCGTTATTTGAGCGATCTTTGTGAATTTTCCCACAGTAATAATTTATTAAGTATGTTATGGTGTGAGAATTGATTAGTATATATGTTACACCACTCTATACTCTACACCAGTGGCGATTGGTGGTCAAAGGGCAGCGTTACGCAACAACCAGTTTTCCATTACGATGGAAAAGAAATTTCATTCTTATTTCAAAAACTTTTATGCAGGGCTGGCGAGAGTAAGAGAGTAATTTTGCCTCCTTAGGCGAAAGACATGTGCGGCCCCCCACTTAAGAAAATCGATACCCCCCAATACATTTTGCAACAATTGAAAAGTGAAAAAATAAGGTACATTCCGCCCTCTTACTGTAGTTTAGGTTAAAACGGAAGATAATAATCGCAGCTTATCTCATAACACACAAATAAATTATCAAAAAGAGTAAAAAAATAGTTTGGGATTTTGCCGTTGAAGGACAAAATTGTAATTCTTGTAGTGCCTTATATGTAATAATACACAACAATATTAAAAGAAAAGAAGCCCTCCAAACGGCAGCTGTAATACTCGCGCCACTGTAAGGTGTAGAGGTAATGAGAAAATGTTCTGAGAGTTACTTACGTAAATTTGTTAGAGAAAAAAAATTTAATGTAAGGAAGCAAGAAGTTAGGGTCTGGAAACAAATCTGTGAAAGAAACATACATAAGGAAGAGTCAATATTGGCCTAAACGGTCGCCTAGTTCACCTATATGGTCGCACCAAGCCTGATTGTATGTACCAAAAAAATTAGAGAACCAAAATCTTACGTTAGCATAGTGGCGGATCCACGGGGAGGGGACACCTCCAAATCCATAAAAATGCGGTGGAAATCGGTTATAACGAGCGCCTTTTATAACGACCACCTTCATATAACGACGGAATTTTTACAAAAAGTTTGATTGCTTATTTTATTTTTTAAATTGCTCGTTAAATCCGGGGTCCAAAAAAGGCTTGTTCACTAAAAGCAGTTAAATTGTGTTACGCTTAACTATTACACAAAAAAAAAATCCATATTTTCCTCGCTATATCCGGAATCTTGCTAATTTCGGGCTCGTTACAAACGAGCCCTACTGCATTTTGCAAGCCCCCAAAAAAAATCTCTCTTTGGATACACTTTTACGTTAGCACGAGGATGCGGAGGGAGTGGGGAGAGAGGAATTTGCTTATTTTTCCTTACAAAGGGGAGGGGGTATAAAATGGCCAGATATGTACTTACGTAGTACTTAAACGGCTCTTTATGCCTGGATAGCTCCCCACTTACCTCCCCTCAAACGCAAGAGAAGAGATGAAAAAACAACAGCACTCTCGAAATGTATTTCTAAGGGCAAAAATATGTGTGCAACACCCTATTTTTGGATACTGGAGCCGCCACTGCTCTGTACTAATCACTTAACGTGAGATATTTTTCCAGTGGCAGAAGGACTATATATATACATCACTAAAAAATACTCATGTTTAAATTTACAGCTCTGTTAAATCGATAGTGTGTTCCTTTCATTATTTATCCAACCCCTAAATTAATGTTCTGCTCGTAGAGACAAAACAGTAGAAGAATTATTTGTTTATGTGGCTTCGTAAATTAAAAAAGCTGAATTAGAAAAATTAATGAATTATTTTCTGATAATTTTATACTTGGCAAACTTAATTTCTGAGAGTGCATTCAAATAAAGTTACCAAAAATACTATAAAATACAAAATAATTATAAGGATCGATTATATGGCAGTATGATTGTGCACAATTTTCCAACCAGAATAATAAAACTTAAAAAAATATTAAAATGATTTCAAGCGATGGAAAACTGCCCCTACCTTTTTTCCAAGCGTTTGCAATGCATAATATTAAACATTTTTAAGTGCTTATCTTTTCGATGCGAGTCTTGGTAAAAAATAAAATTAAAAAACGGAAATTAAATTTATGAATTTTACAAAATTACTTAACTTTTTGTCAAAGGCTCATTAATTATAAATAATCTCCATCTGGTACAATGCCGAATAATTTTCAAGTACGAAAAGTATGGCTGAGTACCTTATCACCATGCTTTTTATCTATGACAGACATTAAATATTAAAACAAAAGTAAGCAATAATAAGGTTGAAAAGCACAGGGAATACATTCAAATTATTTGCTTAAAAATTTTGGATTTAAAACAAAATAATTTCTCTTTATTTACCCTCTACATTTAATAAAACCCTCTCCACCAGCACATTAAACATTTATATGAAATTCAATACATGTTTTTGCATTCTGCATGTCTCACGACCACAAGAGTACTTTTAAATAAATATCAGTACTTTTCATTCAAAGTTATAACGCTTATCTGTGGATTTCTGTGTATTTACTGCAAATATTCTTTTTTCTTTCTCAACTTAAAGAAAAATTACATGCTAAAAAACTTACACTCGGAGCTAGTGAATATTCTTTATGGCCCAATGGACTTCTGCTATCATCCACGATATGTGCTGAAGCAAATCAATATTGCGAAGACAGGTAGAGTGGCTGTGGCAAACTTCCACCAGACAAAGTACTTCTGACAGACCAGCATATTGGTTCGCAACGAATTGTGGCTATGAACTTGTTTGAGAAGGCACCTGATTGAAAAACAAGATTGTGATGTCGCAACGAAAGGTCTTGTTCCCCAAAATTCCTGTTCAGTAAAATTTATTAACCTTCAGACGCGACAAACTATTCGGAACCTTATCATGAGTGCCTGGGAGTCAATCTAAGGGGCCCCAAATAGGGAGAGACTGTATACCTTTCTGCAATGGCACTTCGAAGTCAGTGCAAAGTACGCTTCTGCGTTTCCATTGAGATAGTCAGCTGCTTTTCTTTAATTTTTCTGTGGAATCCATAAACCCAAATCAATGAGAAAAGATTTAAGCTTACTTAAAACTGTTGTTTTATATTACATACGTCATTTTTAACAAATGGTTTGCTCTTAAAAATATTTCGAATACTAAGCATGGCAAAATGTTTTAATGTGTAGTGGTGTGGATGATGAATGGAATTGTTGTTTAATAAGTCAATATGTTACAATGCATGAATATTTTAAACTGAATTATTATTATATGTGAATGATAATTTATTATATTTAAATGAAATATTTAACATATAGGTTTGTTTGTTTGTTTTTTGGTTTTACGGCTCAAAGACTACAGTGGTCATGCTGCGCCGGGACCTACTGTTTTCCGAGGAATCCGAACCTCTTAAGGCCTAGGGAACCAAACCCCGGACTACAGTGAGCAGTGCGATCTTTATGAGATCTCTGAGTAAGCGTTCTTTTTGCACTGCTGGGAGTCGAACCCGGATTAGCCGCGCAATAGGAGAACGCGTTACCACACTGCGCCACCGCAGGGCTTAACATCAATTGGATGACGCAGGTATCATATTATGGGATAGAGATATATTAGGAGCATTTGAAAAGGGGAAGGAGGATGCAGGTAGGTGTGGAAAATCGGTTAGAGAAAGCCAAATTATGGTAAACAGAAATAAGACAAAAGTATTCATATACAGGGTGTCCCAAAATAGCCATACCACTTTTATTAACTCGAGTTCTTCTCAACGAAAAAAGTTCGTTGATATTTTATTTCATAGTTTTTTAATACGCTTCCATTTTACGCATTAGAGGATCCCATAGAAATATGAAGCATGCGTTTAAAATACAAAACGCACTTCCTCCCTCTTATTTCGAATCGCACTCCATACATTATTTTATATCAAATGAAAGCTTTTTTAATTACGGTTCTAACACGATCATAATGTACTTTCTGTGGTAAACAAATCTGGAGATATTATGAGTTAAATTGGAACAAATGTATCGAATTACACCGTCCTGGATGAAAGCAAATTCAAATTTTCGTGAAATTTCGCTAATTAAAAGACGAATTAAAAAAGTAAAGGGCCAAGTGGTTCCCCCTGGAGCACCAATATCCACGGGAAAAAAGTCAGAGTCCAGATTTTGTTTTTACACTAGCCCTGACGTGGCCAAAAAACGTCTGCATTATTCCTATAAAGTTTTTGTCAAGTCTTAATAACTTCCGCTTATTCCAGAGTAGGGGTCGGTTCACTGAATCAAGAGCCTGAGAAAAATCGACAAACAGTGCAAAAAGTTTACCCTCCACCTACTTCGTTTCAGCGGTGTCGTGACGGTTGCGACCGTGCCGTTAGCGACCCGTTCTGCCAACAACCAGCACAGTTGTCATCGTGCCAGTAGAGACCAATGAAGAAAATGTACTGTGCATTCGCGCTCAGTTGGCGCGTGATACCGTTAGCAGACGGGTTAGTCCATTGCAGTTTAGGGAAGGCCGTCTTGGAGGAACTGGTTTTTCCCTCGCGGAAAACCCTTTTCGGCAAGACGCCCTTCCCTAAACTGCAATGGACTAACCCGTCTGCTAACGGTATCAGGCGTCAGGTCTGCGCGAACGCACAATAGTTAAATTGTATGTTAACTCTTTTAAGGATTTTAAATTAACCAACCTCGTTATGAGG
This sequence comes from Dysdera silvatica, assembly GCA_006491805.2. Lineage (NCBI taxonomy): Eukaryota > Metazoa > Arthropoda > Arachnida > Araneae > Dysderidae > Dysdera > Dysdera silvatica. The sequence continues at coordinate 12,016,067 of QLNU02015360.1, forward strand.
GCCTGTTTTGAAAAATAGGTTATGTTTCTTAATTTATTGCATTTTCTAATGCGTTGTACTGTGCAGCTAAAATGTATTCATTAATAAAATGTACAGAATTATTTATTTTGGGAAATGTATGCAAAAAAAACTAGAAATTTAGCCCGAAATTAGCAAATTGTAACGATAAAGGATAAAGATATTTGATCTCTCTCATTTTATACATACAAGTAATATGCATATCATGACCTGGGATAATTAGAACATTTTGAATCATTGGTGATATGGACCAAAATATTCTAATCGACTCCCTCCACCAACCTAGAAAAAAATCACATATGGTCAAAGAAAAACGGGTACAACCTGAGTTGCATGAACGTTTTTTTAAGCTAGGTGGCGCTAGGTGGCAAAGCTGTCTAAAGATGAGTTCTTAAACTATAAAAATTTTAACAATATCCCGAGCCTTATGCTAACCAACGAGAAGGTCCACGGGTCAACTAATCGTTCCAGCCTTGGAAAATCGCAAAAAAAATTCCCCTTGTACATAATTTTAAAGTTTCCTGAAAAACTGTAAATGAAGCGTTGCGTTCATAGGTCTCTTTGTCCCAGAAAATACTGCTCTATTCCAAGCGGATTGATAGACAGCTCTTGTCAACAGGACGAGTCCATCTGGAAGCAAACCGGTTCTTCAAAGTAGCAGTTGACAAAAACTGATTTTCGATAACGTGTTACTGACGCCTCCCGGGTCGCGACATTTGAATTTCCATAACACTTTTAGCATTATGACCGATTTAAGCGATCTGATTGGCTGAGCAGGTGATGTGCGGCCTGGTTTCCAGATCGAAAGAATTCCCGTCAATGAGAATTAGCGCTTTTTTTTCTTTGTGAAATTAGGGTTGTATGTGAGTCAAAAGAACCATTAATAATTACAAAAGAAAGTGATGTCATTGTCAAAGCCTGAAGCTTCCTGCAGGTGCTCCAATATAAGAAATGTAGTTGAGCAAACGTCTTTAAAAGTAATGTATTTTCCAGCTATTCAAATCATTTAATGAGTTATTAAATAATGGATTCATATAGACTTAACTTGGATGCAGGGCAAACAGGGTTGGCAAATACCCGGGTTTTTACATGAAAAACGCCACTCAGTTGTGTTTTTTACATGGTTTTTGGGGAATTGCAGCCATCCCGAAAATTGCCGAATATGCATTTTCCATAAATACAAAACAACTCGGAAATAATTTTCAATTACATACAGAAAAATCTCTCTTAACGACCACCTCTATTCTACGACCACGTTTTCTGGAAATGTGTTTCCTTCCCCCTCCATAGACCCAATTCTAAATTTAGCTCCATTCGGAGACCACCTCTCTGAGCGATCTCTTTTTCACGGAACCGACGATGGTCGCCTTAGGGAGGTTTTATTGTATTATAAAAATAGTAATTTTCAATTTCAATCAAGGAAAGCAATTCCAGGCATCAAGGGAGATGCGGAAACTTTATGTTTTAAATACGGCGTTACTGCTCGACGCACTCAATATAATTTTTAAATTTCGAGGCCTCTTACCTTTAAAAAAAAATTGAGGCAAAAGATGATTTTTCTATAAAAATATAAGCTACCAGCACAATATTTCAAAAATATTGTTTTGTTTTAAAGATTTCTAACCATTTATTACATTTTAAGTTTAAATTAAAGAAAAAAATCAACTCATGGTAATATTAAAAATAAATTGGGAGTATTATTGAAGAGTGTCGTTCTAAAATTCCCCCGCGATTAAAATCTGATTTACATAAACGACGAGTGATTGATCTTTTGGTGCCTGTTACATTGGCGGCCAAAATTGCGTAGCAAACCTATAAGTGATGTCATCGTTAGCCAATCAGATTGTTTAAATCGGTCCTAATGCTAAAAGTGTTATGGAAATTCAAATCTCGCTCCCGGGTCTTTACGAAATACGGCAACTCTGACATCCGGCTGGAGCCCCATCATGAACAATCACTTAGAAACACTTTTTGTTTATGTTTGAGATAGCTTGCTTAACTCCGCTTGTGTGTACACTAAAAAAGTTGCAACGACAGATGGCCGGCAGAAGAAAACAGAAGAACTGGGAAAGAAATTAACGAAAGGTCAGCAAATATTTAACTACTACTAATCATAAAAATAGGAGAGTACTTTGAAAGAAAAGATCTCTCAAATAAGTCATAAAAAGTGAACTAAGAACGAAAATTGTTTGATTAACAATCAAATAAATTTTTCTCTTCATCCACCCTCCATTCTAATATAAATCATAGTAAATAGGCAAGGTCGAATCTATGGTACAAAACTTTTAATTGTGGAAGAAATGGTCAGGAATAGAAAAATGAAAACAAGAAATGTGGGCAATGCGGATCTTTCACCAGAAAAATTATATGGAAGGAGAATCATATGTGGAGTAGAATGGCAGAGTCAATGCAGGATTTGATTGCCCGGGAGGAGGTTGAGAGAGGAGGAATGGGAATTGGAAGAATACTTACTGAATTGAGAGAAATAAAGAACTGTGTGAAGAAAAATGAAAAAAGACAAGCTCAGAAAGACACTGAAATAAATAACCAAATGGAAGAAATGAAAAATAATTATAAGTGTATGATGACTACCTTTAGTGATATGTCCACAGAATTTGGAAGAGTCCTAGAAGAAATTAATATATATATTAAAGAAAGAACTAAAGAAGTGGAGAAAAGAAGTTGAATGCTAAGAAAGACAGAGAGATGAAGAAAATGAAGAATTAAGAGAGAGAGAGAGAGAGAGTAACAAATCTGGAAGAAGACACAGACAGATTGATGAGGACCAGGTTGAAGCTGAGCAACACAATAGGAGGAATAATGTGGAAATTGTGGGAATAAAATATCGAGAAGATGAGAATTGTGAGGACCTCGTTAAAAGAATATGTCAGAAACTAGATATGAATATCAATCAGGAACAAATAGAGTCAGCTCACAGAATCAGCGTAGGAGGACGATAAGACAAAATACTGGAAAGATTCGTGAGCCGAAAGACTAAAAATGAATTAATAAATTAATGTTAAGACAAAGAGAAACCCACCTAAGAGCGACCAATATCACAAGTGGCAGAAATAGAGATCAAGAGAATAACTTTATATACATAAATGAGCAACTATGCATATAATAAGTAATAATGAAATGTGGAATAAATGGTAATCAAATAACAAATAATAGATTAAATTTAAACAATACTGAACAATATCATAATCAATGATACAGATATAAATGAAAAATTGTTTCGTTTAATACAATGTTTAAAAAGTGTACACCTGCACAACCTGTACATAAACAGGTGTATAGCTGTGTCCTACTACCCCCACGTAAACATTGGTACTTTTCAAGTTCCAGTTTATGTTATAAATTTTTTATATTGATTTGCATATGGGTATATACGTGACATGTACAGATTAGTATGTCTTATACTGTATACCTATTCACTTGTATCCTAATACTACGCGTACGGTGGTAATTTTTCGAATTCATGTTATATTGTAATTATTGTATCTGTATATGTATGTCCTATAGTATGCGCATACCTTTATTATCTCCCTGTGCCACTTTTGGCTAAAAAAATGCCAATCTTTAAAACGGATTGAGGCCCCATCCAAAAATTGATAAAGGACAAATTAAAAAAGGAGACCCTAATCAAGATTTTTAATTTGAAGCAATTTTCTTATTGCTAGGTTTTTAAAAAATTGCTCAAACTGTCACATCTTCAACCGTTATTCAAAGTTACGTTTTTTCGCTGTAGCCTGTTGTAAGCTTAGCAAGATGTCAAAATAAATATACAGAGTGATTCAAAACTAATGGAACAAACTGAAAGGGGTGGTAAAGGACGCCAAATAAGCCATATTTGGCGAAATCAGGTCCGCAAAGGATCCGATTTGGCTGTAGAGTGAAAGTATTATTTACATCCACATCGTTGTTACGTAGGCAATTACATGAACAAAAAAATTTTTTTGACACATAATTTAAGCGATTGACCTAATAATGCAGCAGAGATGTTAAATGTTTCCTAAAACTCCGACTTTATATTTTATTTCGTTGCTAAAATGAAATAAAAATTAATTTCTAATTGATTAATTTTATATTTGTAAGTCCATGGTTACTTTTTAAAAGCTTTTTCTATTTATATCCATTAGTTTTTACTCCTTTTTATACATTTAACCCTTTTATACTTATTTTAAATTGTTTTTACTAATAACCCATAGTTATCTCTTGAAAAATGTATTTTCTTCGCTTAAAGCGCCACACTAGATAACCACTCAGCGTTCATGGCCTGAAACTTTTGCTTCAAAGATTTTGTTCAAACCCAGTTCACCCCCGGTTTTTTCAGCATGATAAAATAAGGAGAGAAAAGGAGACCACAAAATTGTTTAAAAGCGATTAACAGGAGCTTCTAGCTTAACCTTCAGGGTAAATGAGTAAATTCTCATTTATAAAGGTCTTATTGACACTCTTTAAATGTTCCTTAAAAGGAGATTTTAATAAGAGCCAAACTCACATACTGTCTGTTCACGAAAAGAAGTCCGATGGTACAGTTAGAAATATCGGGAGGTGACGTCACAAACCAGCCAGCCGCTTACAACAGTGAAGGACTCCAAGTTCTACACTCGTCTTTGGTGACCGTCGAAAATAAGTTTTGAGGGTGGAGTCTTACTCTGTTGTAAACGGCAAGCCAGTATATGACGTCACCTCCCGTTATTTCTAACTGTACCATCGGACTTCTTTTTGTGAACAGACAGTACCTGGGAGGCTTCACACGAGCATAAAATAATTGCAAAATAAAAATTAAGATTAATGAAAATCAATAATACATTTTGTAAACTAGCTTAAATATAACCATATTATGTGGTAATGAAGCGCTTAAAATGCATATGAAATATTTCTCAAATTTTTATGCTCATTCTTTAGCGAAAATTACCTTCTAAAAGAAGTAGGGTGGTGACCCGAAAGTTTTTTCCCCTTTAAATGTTCGCGCTTTCAAAACTACATTTAAAATAAAAAATAAATAGATGGTTGATTTGGAAGGGTCGTGCTCGGCACTATTTGAGAGAATTGTGTTAGTAAAGGATATGGAAAATTTCGTGACTGCGCAATCAGCAATGATCACACCAAACGCCCTGTCACAGCGATGGATTTTAAAACAGTGATGTTGTAACTGTTGAATCGGGGGCAGAGAAATATGTGAGGTGCAGTAAATATAAGGTTAAAAGCAGCCATTTTTTGTTTGAAGGGGTGGCAGGATTTAGCGAGAGCGGAGATAAATTAGGATTTTGGAAAAACACTAGTAAAGGGAATGTATTGCCGACTGTTTCATTTTGTCAATACGTTAGGGAAAGAAAATGAAAATTCAGTTCGATTTCACAGGAAGAATTGACAAGTAACTAAGTCAGTAACTTTTAATTTCCAAGCCTTATATGCACTGCATATAACACTTGGAAAACATTGACATTATATAAATTTGATACAGAAATCCATACTGGAACAATTAAATCAATTACATATACTGACGAATAGATGTTAAAATTTTTGACGTGTTGGCAGGTTTGAAAAGAAGATAATTAGAAAGCCTAAGTTTTGATACGAGGATTCACTTTTCCGTCTAAAAAAAAGTAGAAAACAGAAACAACTGTATAGTGTTCGAAGTTAATAGCTATCATTGTTTGTTTAATAATCCGCTATATTCAGTTCAATGTGATGAGCCGATTTATTGAATTCATAATATTCGAAATTGACGGAATGTTTTTGGGCTGATGAGTGCAAAAGACAAAGACAGCATCCATAAAGTGCGGCTAAAATTCAAAGTTTATCGAAAAGTTTTAACTCGAAGTAGTGCATGTAAAATTCCCACAGAATAGTGATATTGGCTTACCTATATCTATATGCCTTTGGTTTTTTGATAGTGTTGGCATGTAAATACAAAGCTTGTGTAATTCATGCAAGAAACTGTTAAAGGAAAAAGATTGTGAATGGCCGGTTGCGCGCAATAGAATTTTATCAGATAATGCCTGAAGCATCCAAGAGTTCCTACCAAAGAAATGCTGATGAACAGAAGATCGTTGAAGAACGCGCGAATGTTGTTTCTCGGGGAGAAAACATAGACTTTTATACAAATGATGCCAATAAGTATTTAAGTCATTAATGCTCTAGTAGTTATTTATCTGTTTTCGGCTGTCCATGGAAATTTTAGATTTTTCTTCCAATAATACCACACATAGGCGTACGTAGAAACTTCATAAGGGCGGGGGGTTATAGGCTCAATTAGATGTGTTACAGAGATAGGACTCACATTCCTATGTTAAATATACAAAATTTCATTGCGATGGGGGTTACAACCCCCCTCAACACCACCCTGCATATGACAGTGATGCCACAGCTACAATAAAGCAACACTTTTCCTATCGCACTTTTTCGTTGATATGCTTTCGGATCTGTATATTATTAGAAGGAACGTAATTTCTCCTTTGGTTTTAATCTTTGCGTTAGTGGACATTCTTAAGGTGCGTTTTCCTAGATACGTATATTTTGTGCCGCAACAATATAAAACGTTGAGAACAGACACAGACAATAGAAAACCAATGGAAGTATTCCTAGAGTGCATAATACACTTCCATTGATTCTCTATTGTCTGAAACTATTCTCGACATTTTACATTGTTTTAGCGCAAAACATGCGTATCTAGGAAAACGCACCATGAGTGAGGTTTAAAAAGACACAGAAGACAAGATAAAGAAGTTACAGAGCTTGAATACTAAATGTTAATCGCCGAAGTAATTCTTGATTGATGTTTCCACTTTCGCTGCGATGACACCCAAAGGAATCAAATATTGGTCTAAAACTCTAATATTAACGCACATTCTCTAGCGCTCTATATTGCACGGTTCCATAGATGAACATGATATGGATTTAGGTTATGTGTTTAATCGCAGGTCTAGTTTTTTACTTTCTTTTCCAACTCTTTTAGTGGGTCTATTAAGATCATTTTACGTTTAATGGATGAGATGGTATCATTCGCAATCCTAAAGCTATTAGTATGTCTTCCCGCGGTCCAATTTCTCCTTTATCTTCGTTCAATCTAACTTTTGTTTGTTATATCTTTGCCCTAAAATTGAACATAAAATAAAAAAGAATATATCCTTGTTTTACTCCTATCTATATGAACCATCCAATGTCTTTCATTTTTGTTTTAAATATCGTCTCCTGCTTAATGTGTAATATCAGCATGAAAAAATAATTTATTAATTATTGGTAATACATGTTTCAAGTTTTCATGTGGTGAGCGTTCAGAAACTTTGAAGAAGACAACGAAATAACCTTTGTTCTTTTCATGGCATTTTCATAATTTTTTTTAACAATCCTTTTTACAGCAACAACGCTATTCCTTGGTTTTTGTTCTTCCCGAAATCTAACTTGAATATCAGTGTAAGTCGGTTCCCTCTCTATATAAATCTATAATCTATATTGAAGCACCTTAAGAAATATCTTACTGATATATGGTAGGAAGGGAGTGTAGTATTGACATTACCTTTGTCGCCGTCTTTTGGAAACTGGATGGAAGACAGATTGTTTCCAGTCGTTTGGCCATTTCATCATTTCCGCAATCTGTTAGTGTGGGAAAGTTATCATCAGTACCGATTCTTCTTCTACTGATAAAAATGCCTCTATTGCAATCCCATTCTTATCATAAGCCATTTTCCATTGAATGTTTTATTTCCCATCTAACTTCATATTCCATGATTCACTGCGAGTCCAGCTTGGGGCGGAAGAGGCGATCGCCCCCCTTCAAGGTGAAATAGGAAAAAATAAAGACGATGAAGGATATTTTATGTGTTGTTTGTTACAAATGTAATGAACAAAAGTCTTACACCAAAGTCTCCAAGCCTTGGAGAAATCCTAACCAGCCAGTTTTCCACGAATTTACAAACTACTCGTCTTTCAAACTACGTTTACAGTAAGTTTTGCTTCAGCATAACGTAGTTTTTTATCCTTGAAGCGCCGTTAAACTTGGCTTCGAACGCGGATGACAGAAGAGACTTTTAATGCACACCCACAGAGACATTCATATTGATGTAAATAAAGTGATTGACAAATTTTCAAAGAAACCAAGATGGCTCGACTTTGCACTATAAACTTCAAGTTTTTTAAAAAGTTGCTTGTTATAAAAAAAGTAAAATAATTACGATGTTTTTGTAGTTTAAATTTAAACTTGTTCTATTAATTACATTGTAAATTATCGTTTTGGTTATTGTATATGTCTCCTTTACTAGCTTATCCTTCTGTCATACTTGACTATAATCTACCCTAAACCATATAGTTTAATTAAAGAAAAGCCCAGCTTTAATTCATTGTCGTAAATTAAATATTTTGGTGAGTATAAAGCAGGGTTGTCCAACCTTTTTGGGTAGCGGGCCACTTAAAGAATTTTCACGGATCTTATAAGCCAGCGGTTTCTTAAAAAATGGGGAAAAAAAATTACACTTAACAGCCTCCCTTTAGAGTTTTTTCCAGTTATTTGTTTGTGTACTTGCGATGTAGAAAGGGCTCACCTCTCCTGTCCCCACAATTTTTCCTTATTTCTGAAAAAAATCTAAAATTTTTGTTTGGGAAACTTTTTTTATTTCAAACAGTTGTAGGCGGGCAGAATTAATATTATTCGCGGGCCGTATGCTGGACAACCCTGGTATAAAGGAAGGCTAGTAATAAAACAACATTTACCTAAACTATTTAACAGTCCAAAACTAAAAATTTTCCAGGTGGGGGCCCCCGAAACCGCCCCCCCGTAAATAACGTCTTGGATCCGCGCTTGCCATGATTTAGGCTTCTTCCTCGTATTGTCTTTTCGTTGTATAGTTTTTCAGTAAAATTTTCCCATATCTCTTGATGTTAGTCACATCATTTACCACCCTTTCGTATGAATAATGTAGAGCTGTCAATCCTTCGCTAATCATTCTTCTCGATTTCTTTGATTTTTTTAAATACAAATGTTGTTATTTCGAGATCTGTCCCCCATCTTCCATTTCTTTGCATATGTTGTTATAATACTGTTTATTGTTCTTTCTAACTCTTGACATGAAATTTCATTGTCCTGTTCTTGTATTAAAGTTTTGTTTCCCCTTTCTGTTCTGTTTCCGGGACACTTTTTGTATTCCTATTGATATCCATCTTGGATTTTCCTGTTTTCTATGTCTTTGAAATTTGTTTGGCATTTATCTTCAATAAATTTATGAATTTTATTTATGAATCACCGCTATTCTTGTTCCTTGTTTTTATGAGTTGACTCTTACTTTATTAATCGATTCTTACCTGATATTTGAAAGTAGTTATAATTTTTTCAAGTTACATTTTGGCAAGATAATAGTGCGGTCACTTTTCTTTAATTTTAGTCGAACCGTGATAAAGGAAATGCAGGAACTGTGACAAAATATGTATCAGGTAATTATGAACACTATGTGAATTTCATAAATTTAGTAAAAAGACAACATTAATGAGGAGTTTCTAATATGTTAAATGAAATTTTCGTCTGCATCCTGAGAAAAATCGTATTTTTTATATTCATATTTATTACTGATTATATATGGGAATAATTTATGAAAAATTAAATTTCTGTTGACTTTTACCGTTTACCATATTGATTTAGGCAATTATCGTTTTTAGTGTTCATTCTTAGTGTGTTTCAGTGTTCTAATTGTTGTCTCTTATTTATTTATCTCCGATTATTTTCGTTATATTTTGCGTAAACTTAGTTTGCATCTTAATGTAAGTTTGTTGTCCTTGCTATTACCATATTGTTGGGGAGTCCGGAGCTTATCAAGTCTTCATTCTTGTCAACTTTTTTTGCCGGGCTTCCCCTTCAGGCCACATGTAATTTTCTGATGTGTCCTGAACATCTAATAAATAAATGCGACTCGTATTGAAAGTCATTAAGCGATTTAACAAGCCCTGTCATGAAGGCAATCATCCAGGAAGAGAAGAAAATGCATTGTCAACACATCCAAGAACCATCTGATCATCAAAAATTACATCGACCAAAATTTGAGGGTCTCACTTGGAAAAGTGGTGAACAAGATCGCAATCAATCATGAATTGGTTTGTAAAACCGTTTAAAAGGAACTAAGATTAAAGTCTTAAAAGTTCCAAAATGCCTAAATTCTCACGGATGAGAATAAGAGTGTGGGATGCCAGAGATGTGCCGTGCAATCCTACATCGCGCCACAGGTACCAATTGGGAAAAATTTATTTTCACGTATGAGAAGCTCCACAATTAAGCAACTGCATAATCTCGTCAAAACGACAAAATTTGGTAGGCAGGGATTCCTGGACTATCCTTTGTCCTTAAACATGACCAAAATCTGCAATCTAGTTTGAAAGAATTTGCGTTGCTGATAAACAGCGCTGGCTGTGAATCAACAAAGAAATGTATCATGGACATTTTGGAGGTTGTAATACGTATTTCTTGGGCTCAACTGTACTTTGACAACCAGGAATGGATGGTTCAGCAAGTCCATGCACCAGTTCATTTTGTGAAAACTACACCATAGTGGTTCAGGGACTTGTTCCCTCGGCTTACACCTCCTTTTATAGCCACTGTACTTGTTAGATCTTTACCCGATGGACTACAGCACGAAGTCATACATTATAACTTCTCTCAGTGTAATTCATACAATATAACTTTCATAATTTTATAATTCTATAATAAGTAGATAAATTATACAATAATTTCTGCCACCCACGTATTAATTAGCTCAAACTAGAGCTTATTTGTTTTGGAGAAAAAGAGACGCTTTCCCCATCCTGGATTCGAACCAGGGTCCCTCCGTTTAGCCCGGAGTGTCTTGGACCGCTAGACGAATAAGTAAAAAATAAAATAATAATAAATATTTAAAATTATGATCTTTTTATTCGGGGGATGCTTCAAAAATATGAGTTTTCTTACTATCTGAAATCAGCTAACGCCACTGATATATATTTATAATAATATGAATAATATTTGTTGAATAGAAATATTAACTGGTGTCCAAAATTAAGGTTATATTCAATGTTATTTCAATGGGAGAAGTATTCTTCTTTAACCGTTGATGTGCTTTGTTTATTTAAAACCATTTTACAGAAAATTAAAGAGTTATAAACACTTTGCAGAATCACAACAAACCAAATTTTTTCCGACATTCTATGAAAGAGAATTCATGATTAAAATAGACGCAGCCATTGGAAGTCAAAATTGAAAATTCTTACAAAAATGATTTAGAATAACAAATTTTATTACATACACATGCAAAATTATTAGAAAATGATTGTTGACGTTTAAGTCAGCAATTTTTTTTATCTTAAATCTGTTTTTTACTGATTTTTGTTTTCTACCTTTAATTTATGTACCATTTTTGATCGTGGATTTTCCTTCATAGGGTGCCTAAAAAAATTTGATTTGTTGTAATTCT
>QLNU02015360.1:12029577-12042677 GCA_006491805.2 Dysdera silvatica
ATCTTCCCCGACCTAGATTCGAACTAGGATCTCTCCGTTGAGCCCGGAGTGCCCTAACCGCTGGGCCACCGAGAACGGGGAAGGAAGCTCCTTTTTTCGTATATATACAGGGTGTAAGATATTATTACCCTTCTCAGGGATAACACAATTTTCATGTAGTGATTAACACAGAAAAGCCTTCTAATAGGATTATTAGGCCTCCTAATGAGGAATCACGGTATGGGCAGCATTTTCCTGGTAGACACTTGGTTCCTTAGTTTCATTGTAAACATCCGTCGACAGATTCGCCTACCACGACATCATTGCTTACCAGGTGCATCCGTTTATGGCCATAATGTTTCCTGATGATGATGTCCATTTCCAACAGGACAATGCACCGAGCCACGGGGCTAGAATCATCTTAGATTGGTTTGCGGAACATGATTTTGTGTTCCACTTTCTTGTATGACCCTTCCTCAATCGTCAGATCTCAACCCAATTGAGCATTTGCGGGAAGAGGTGGAAAGATCCGTTCAGAGCTACTGAACAACACCTTCCAACCTGAGGGAATTAAGAGCTGGCACGTTGTTAGCATGGGCCGATATTTCTCCTCAACACTCTCAGCAACTTGTAGAGTCCACGCCTAGAAGAATATCTGCTGTCATCAAAGCCAGAGAAAGTTTAACGCAATATTAGTACTGAGTAGCAGGGTTTTCCTAATTTTTTGGCCACTCAGTATATATTTTAATATAAATTATATACTGATTTTTATATTCATTAAAATAGCCTTTTCTGTTAAAAGCTCATACTCTTAAGCAACGTTATCCATGAGAGAAATATGAGCGATACACTGCGCAAAAATAATATTTAAAACAAATTACACACAAACGCAGTTTAATTTGAGCAGGAGAAACATTTTACAATTGTTTCGGTGGAAAATCAAGCGTCCACCATCGTCAGAAAATTCGTCCAAACTGATTTGTTGCCACTAAATCAAAAACGAAAAAGTGAAAAAGGCGAAACAGGTAACATAACAAAAAGCCTGATTTGTGTCGCCATCTATTGTGCAGAATGCTAAGTAAAAGGAAAAGGAACAATTATTGTTGGAAGAAGAAATTATGTTGATTGAAAGAGAGGTTTGTAATAAGAGGGGGGAAAAATTGTTCTCAACCGGCTCGTTGACTATTGTACAGGAATTACTGAAGATATGAAAGGCCTCGAAAAAATTGAGATCTGAGGGTGAACGGACTTTTTCAATTATTTTTGCATCGGCAAAACAGAAACGATGGCCATGTTTCCATGAGTGTTTTGCAATGGCCGATTTTTCAAAATCTTGTTTGTGAACGTACGATTGGTGCTCTTTGAGTCTGAAACGCAGGGCTCTACGTGTTTGGCCAACGTAGGACAATCCGCATTCACAGTCTATTTTATAAATGCCAAAATTATTGTGGTCAGGAATCTGGTCTTTTAGTTGGGTAACACCAAGTTTGTTACCTGGCTTGAAAATAACGCGGAAATTAAATTTGCGGAGGATGGAGGAGATTCTAGATGAAAGATTTGGCACAAACGGAATGCAGATTGTTTCTTTGGTGGGAGCCGTTTCTTGGCACAAAGTGGATGTGAACTTGGGAACTCTGGATAGTTTCTTTTCTGCTCAAATTAAACTGCGTTTGTGTGTAATTTGTTTTAAACGTTATCCATATTGATGAAAGATTATTTTATGTATGGTCACACCAGAAACGTAGAGTTTCCAAAATTATTGAGGGGTGCTGGAGCCCCAAGAACCGATGTAACTCTAGGCCTGTGGTCACACACCATGGGTGGTTTACGGTAATTAAAAACACTTATATGCTTTTATCAAAATTTTGCATTTTTTACTATGAAGCCATACTCTTTAGACTTATTACGGAACGAAACACTTCAATTTCATTGATATGCTATATTAGACAGATTATTCAGACAGAGCGATAGTGTATAGATGAAATTCAAATCTGTCTAACAACAAAAAACTCCCACAGAAATGAAATTAATTTACCTGTAAACACTGGCATGGACGATATTCGAACTCATTTTGATGAATTTTATTCTTTCCGCTGAAGTCAGTCTGGTTTACCAAAGCTGAATCGTCAGAATTTTCCGGCAAAGTTGAGGTCAGGAGTTTCATGTAGTCCTGCGCGCGAAATGGAAGAAAGAAAAGGTGTGAGAGATGTGGAAAACTTAATATTATATAGGTAAAATTGTGGAAAAATCAAGAGTTTCCATAAGTGAAAATGCTCAAGAGATTAAAATGCACGTTATAAATAAATATTCGTCTAGAAAAAGTATATGTTAATTCGACGTGTCCGAATATCGTACTTGAGACAGTAAATAAGTGAAAGAAGCCTCACTTTGTTTTGACTACCTGGATCATATGAAAAGCTCCGATTAGCAATCGGCGAGGTCTGACGGAGATTAAGAAATAACGAATATTTATTACTGAAAATTCAAGTACAATTAAAACCCCTGTTAATGGAAACCATTGGAATACGGTCACCCCTCTTGTTACGGACAAATTTTGCTGTTGGGTGAGTGCAGAGGTGGATTTACGATTTTGTCTCCTTCAGGCTCTGACGTATTTTGACGCCTGTAGGCTGACATAGTTTGCCGCGTAGTCTTATCAACCGTAACTACAGGCGTAAAATATTTTGACGCTTTGGTCAAATTCTGAATTTGACGCTTCTGTTGATTATTTCAAATTCACAAGTATTTGCGAATTTGGTACATTTTGAGCCTCTCTCAAGGCAGCGCCTATGGCATCTCCTCCTTTGCCAATGCCTAGTTGCGCTTTTGAACGTCACACTTCAAAATTAAGAATAATAAAATTAATAAAATTAATTAAAAAAATTAATAATAAAATAATTCAACTTGGCGGCCAAAAAATTCAGCCCTGTCTTTGCAAACTTCTCAGTGGCAAACTTCCCGTCAAAAATTTTCCCGCCGTTGGCTTCAGCCTATTTAGCCTATTAGTAAACCTATAGTATATATATAGGTAGCCTATAGGTAAATAATGAGTGTCTGCTAATCGGAGAATTTATATACCAAAATTTATTAATTTTACTCTTCAAAAAATTTCACATTTAAAAATGGGAGAACGGAATTTCAAACCAATAATTTTCCCTGACGGAAAGTCATAACTTAGTGGTGGGCTCTCTTCACGCTATACACATTAATTTTACAAAAAGGAATTATCCCGTTTCTTGCGTTTTACATTACACAATATATTTGATAAAAAATGCTCAATGCACAATGAAATCAACGAAAAGCTATATGCAATTCACAAATTACAAATTCTATGCGATTCAAATGCATAGAAATAGAAATTCTCTACCTTCTAATTTTTTTTTTCATTGAAATGAAAACGAGGGAATTTCAATGAAATAATCTAAGATTATTTCAGTTTATATAGGTTGCATAAACAAAAGCTCTTCAAATGGAATTATGTATTAATTTTATCGAAGTTCTTTAAAGTTTTAGAACGGTTTAACTTAAAAGTAGAATTAATAAATCTATTTTTTATTTCTCTTCTTTAATATGGCTGGCGACTTAAAGATATACTACTGATATTTATTATTTGGTTTTCATAAAGTTCCTAGTAAAATAAAATACTCATGTCTTGAAATACGCTTAAAATGTTTATAAGGAGCATATCATCATTCATTTAAATCTCTGTTTTTTTATTTGTTAGAGAAATTTTATGTGAGATATTATTACCCTTCTCAGGGATAACACAATTGCCAAATAATGGTCAACACACAAAGCCACCGGGGCGAGTTTTTTGTGAGTTTTCGTGGGGGAATTTATTATACAATTTTTTTAATTGTTGTATAAAAAATTATTTTATAAGAAATTTCATATGAGTTATTAATACAAATTTATGTTTAATCGCTTTATTTTCAACTTTTCATAATGAAAATATAAACATCGAGAGAATGATTGATATTTAATCTATTTCCAGAGCATTAAATTGGTAATAATGAAGATGCATAGCGAAAGAGAGAGAGCGACGAAACAACGATCAAATGTCACTTGCGTTTGCGAAATAAACTTGAAATTTATTATTAAAAAAATCATTGTCTTCTATAAAGATTGCAAATTTTGCATTTTGTCTTCCAGGTAGCTTCTATGTTTGCGCCAGTTGACGAAATTTTTTTGCTTCTATTATCAACCCTATTCAGAGTCAACCTAGACCTAATATCAGATTTACGTATCGGCCTAGAGCACCGCTGTTTTCAGCCCTTCAGAGACCTAGTGTTATTTAAATTTAAGCATTATTTTAATATATTGTTTAGTTACAAATCTCCAAAAGACAGTATTAAAAAACCTGGCTAATGAATTTCAAAGGAAAACTCATGATATATTGTCTAAGTATTTGTCGTGTCACATTCTTCAGTGGTCCCATTCTATCTTTTCAGCCTAAGGGCTATAACAACCTTGATTCAGCACTGATTAGACTTAAAATTTTGCATTTTGATGTTGCTCACAGGTTTGGATTTCAAATCTGTGATTTAATTTCGTTTTTCGCATTCTCTCTGATGAAGACTTCATCTTATAAATAACGAAGAGAATTTGTTGTCCTAGATGAAAACGCATAGGCGTACGCATAAAGTTCGTAAGGGAGGTTATAGACTCAATGGGGGGTTACAGAGATACAACTCGCATATTTCTATGTTAAATATACAAAATTTCACCGCAATGGGGGGGTTACAACTCCCATCAACACCCCCTGCGTACGCCAATGTGAAAACGTTTGGTTTCTTTTATCTGATACTTGATTCAGTCAGCATATTGAGCTTCGTTTGCAGATTGGAAAGCAATGGCGTAGGTGTGTGGGAGAAAATCGCCATTAGTGTCAGTCTGTAAGTGTGGGAAGCAATGACGTCATGTGATAAAAAGGTAGACAACATCAAGTAACGACTGATCTCATATCCCATGGATATCATTTTACTATCTGAAGCTTAATACACGATTGCGATGATCCTAGTCGTTTTCCGTTTGATATGTGGTCAATAACGTAATATTTGCATTTGTGGAAATAATTCTGGCAATGACGAGAAATATATGGGTGTCAAATTGTTCAGAGGAAGCATCTGCGAGCGACTATGTTCATCTGTTATGGATGAGGAGAATTATCTATTGATTCAGCCACTGCAAAGTTGCTCATTTCTGTAATTTGAACTAAACATGTGTACAGTCTAATTTTGCATAAAACTCCCATTGATTAGTGACAGAAAATTATTGCAATGAGACCGATTGCGCAAGGGAGCCCTCTTATGTGGTAACTAAAGCAGAATTAGGTATTATTTAAGCTGCTAGAGAAAAAAATTCCTACGTGAAAATATAAAATCCAAAAATATGATCAGTCTCAATTTTTAAAAATTTTCTTCATTGGTTTAACATATATTCCTATGCTTCTTATGTCCGCTGTTTTCATTTTTTATGATTTTTAATTATTTGTAAAAGTGTCAGTCTTTAGTGAGAAGAGAGAGAGATTGGTTATTAATGCAGAAAGAAAAGTAAAGTTCTCAACTTAAATTCCTTATAAAATGTAAAAATTCATAAAAAATTAAAAATCATCGCAATCAAGTGCGATTTGCGTGGTAGATATTATCTGGATGTGGGGAATTTTTCAACACAATAACAAAATAGTTCGGAGGGCACAAATAGGTAGCGCTGAGACTAATATGTCCGTTAGAAGTATGCAAATAACGCTGTTATAACAGGGTTAAATGCTTGGTGGGTTCTTTATTCGATTCATTAATAAACTCGCTATAAAGACATGTTTTTGCAAAAACGTTAATTTGCTAGAATCAGCTTCGTTGGTGAAATTGTTTCCCACATATCTATTTCATTGTTTTCAAATGTCTGAAGCCCCATCTAACGGTGACATTTGAACTGTATTTGTTTATTATATTAAAAACAAATACATACGTATAATATTTATTGCTCAAACCGCACTTCAATGAGATGATTTGTCTCTTTTTTTTATGAATTTTTAAAGCTTATACGGACTTTTGGTAGACCATGTATGCGAGAGAATTATAGTGTAATAATGAAAACTAATGTTAACAAATAACCGTTTTCAATGAAATTAAAAGAAAAATATATATAAGATTTTTTTTTTGCCCTCGTATGTTACTATGGGGGAAGTAAAAACGAACCCTGAAATAAAAAAATAAAAAAACCGAGTTTGTAAACAACGTAGTGTTACCACTCATAAATAACAACACAAAAAAGAACTTATTTGATTAAACGCAACAGTTATACTACTATTACTACTATTATTATTATTATTATTATTGCATGGAAACAATATTTATACGGAAAAAATAGTGGAAAAATATTGCAAATTTACTGATGATTATCATGAACTATCTTCAATAAGAATATTATCAACGTTAATATATATTTGTAACTTTTATTTTATAACGAGAATAGTTTTAAAAATGTTAATGTTTCTAACAGAAATGAATAAAATACTTTATATTTCTAGATATATACCGGGTGTCCTATTTAACATGACAAACCGAAATATCTAGTAAACCACGCATCGGGAAAAAAAAAGTATTAACCAAATTTGTTCGTTTCGAAGGGGGCTATCTAATGATGCTAAACATGACCTGCCCCCTTCCCTGGGGGATGAGGTGGGGGCAATTTTTAAATTTAACAGGATATTACATAATTTTTGAAAGCTTTTCAATCCACTAAATCGTAGCTGACCCTCCTTCCCCTACTTTCAGTGGACAAATTAACTCCACTTAATATTATCCAACAGTGTTGCCAGATTGTGTTACAAGTAGCTTATTGGGCGACTTTTTAAGTGCCCTCGCTACAGCAATTTCATTGGGAAATATGATACTTTTTGGGCTACTTTTAATTACCTTCAGGCTATAAATCTGAAAAATATGCTACTTTTTTATTTTCATATATAAAATCACAAAATATTATTAGTATTACATAATACAATAAAAATTTTGTTTGTTGAACATTTCTATTCGCAGTGAACGATAGTTTTACTAAAACATAACATGTTCGATACTCGTTCAGTTCTTGTTTTGGTACTTTTAATCTTCAGATCTGGCATCACTGGACTTCATTGAGTTTGCGCTGCTGATCGTGTTCCTGTCTCAGATAGTGTCTAGTAGTTGAACGGTGTTGTGAAAACGTGAACATTGTAAATTTAATTGTATTGCTGTATAACCCATATTAACATTGTGGCCGCATAACTTGTTTAATATAACCATAGAAATGTAACTTAAACAGTACATGTATATCCGATCTAATTCTCAGTTCTTTCTGAAGCAAATATGCGAAACTGGTCATTGCCTCTTCACTCTGTAAACCATGTCTAGTCATAGTTAACGTTTTTACCACAGCAAGCGGCTGCGCCGTTTCCTCTAAGTTTTAAAATCTGCAACTCAAAGAGTTTTGAAATCAACCTTACCAAAGATATTACCCTCTTTCTCGTCGAGGTTCTAGTAAGACAAATGCGAATATCCTAGTCTTCGATTCTAGAATTATTGGATTCTAATATTATTCTATTTTAAACTCTCCGATTTGAGCTGTCTTGGACAAACCTTCCAATGACCAACGTTGTGAACTCGACGTTATTGTATCTTGTTAATATTATTACGATGATGTTATTAAAGTGGAATTATTAAAACGGACAAATTCTTTATGTTTCTGGAGTCGACATTGGAATAAACGTTCGTCCACCTGTAACGATTTTATGCGGAAGTTGTGGTAAAAAACTAATTTTACGCCTTCAAAGTACACCATCACTGCACTCATTAACCGGGCCAATACAACTCGGCGGCATAATGGGTAAATGGAGTAAGTACAATAAAAACTTCCAAGATTCATGGCTCGCAGATAAATAATTTAGCAAATGGATTGAAGAAGTGAGGAATGACAGTGAAAAAGCATACTGTAAACTGTGTAAAGTGTATCCTAGAGCCCACGAAACCAACTTAAGCAAACATGCATCTACTGCAAAACATTAAGAATGCTACTTGCATAACTTCGCCGCCTCAACGAAGGTTGACAACCATAGTTTCTCAAAAGTGTATGGAAACTGTACTTGAACTCAAGTTAGTTGAGCTTGTTTCTTACCATACAAGCATTCGAAATGCTGATCATTTAACAGAGTTAGTAAAAAATGAATTTCCTTCGACGAGTTCATCATCAACCGCGGTAAACACAAAAAATTTAAAAGTGCATAGAACCACGTGCTCTGCCATTATTAAGAATGCCATAGCTCCTGTATTGCTACAAGAACAGATTGAGGATATTAAGGATCACGTTTCTTCTCTAATCATTGGCGAATCAACTGATATTTCTTGTGAGAAACATTTGTGTATCAGATATTATAACTCAAAGGACAATCGAAGAGTGGTACAATTCCTCGGATTTATTCTCGTTACAGTTACTACTGCAGAAGCACTATATGATGCTGTTAAACGTTTTTTGTCTGAATTGACGTTGGTGTCAATATTCAACAGTGTTTTGCTATTGCAACTGATGGTGCATTTAACCTGTGCGGTATTAACAACTTTCTTTACACACGCATGAAAAAAGGTAACCCAAATATAATATTAATAAAATGCGTCTGTCATTCTCTTCATTTATCCTGTTCACGTGCATTAGAGGAATTGCCTGGAAATATAGATTATTTGTTCCGAGAAACATATAACTGGTTTCACAGATCTGCTTTGCGCAGTGATTCCTATATGGAGCTATACAAATCGATTGACGATAACGAGGAACATTTAAAAATTCTTCCTCTTTCTCCTATGTGGTGGCTAGCAAGAAGCAACTGCATAAAGAGAATCCTACATCAGTGGGATGCTTTACAATTGCATTTTAAAATGGTTTCTTCCAACTGCGACAGATATTACTCTAGAGAACTATCTGCTATGTATTCTGATGCCGCAAACAAATTATAGTTAACATTCATGGTGCCGATACTGAGTGAGTTTGAAAAAATAAATTTACTTTTCCAAAAAGAAATGGCTGATATCTACGGTGTATTAGAAGACCTATGCAACTTTACTTCATCATTGTTGAGAAGAATTTTACGCCCTTCTTATGCAAATGTTGAAAGTATTTTGAATAATATTGATGAAGAGGACTACGTTTCATACGAGGATGCTGATTTTGGTTATGAGTTTTCCAATTTATTAGCTGCAACTTGACTTCAGGAAAGATTTCTTCAGAACAAGGGCGTCATATACAACAGCATCGTTTACAATTCTTGAAAAGAGCGTGTAAGAAGCTATTAAATCATATTCCCAGACAGATAGAGATCCTTCAGAAGATTCATAACTTTTCTCCCAAGATCTGTTTGCCTCACACACACCTACCATTTTCCGCTCTACCTTTAGAATTTGCTAAGAGATCTCAGATTAGTGAAATAGAAAACCAGTGGCGGCCTTTGCTGACGATGAGCTGGGAAAATGTTTTTCCTGATGGCATTCCGACAGATGGAGCAGATTTCTGGTGCAAAGCGATAACCATTAAAAATTCGGCTGGTGATTTCACTCTAAAAGGATTGTCTCAGTTTGCACTGACTGTGTACAGTTTGCCAATTAGCAATGCTGCAGTTGAAAGAGTGTTTTCGAGAGTAACTGCAACAAAAACAAAACTTAGAAACAAAATGGGGCTAGAATTTCTCTCTTCAATTCTCCAAATCAAAATGATGTTTGAAGAGAAAAATATATGATGTTATAACTTCAGACCATCATCAAAAATGCTCAAATTTGATTCAGCAATCTATCGTAAAGAAACAGACGAAAAGAAAGAAGAGGAGACTGCCGAGATTCTTTCTGTTATGCAGTTTTAAATAGAAGAGGAGTAATAAATAATTTTGGGCGTATTATTATTATTAATTAATTTTACGGTATGTAAAATTATTAATGGATTAGATAAAATGAATATAGATTAAGCTTATTACTAAGCACGCATCGGCGCATGTGATCTTTATTTCGGAAGAACTAATCTTGCGTTCATTAAATTGGTATTTTATATTGATCAAAAATTACTTGCGAGATATGAACCTATCTATATATGTATATTTCATTAGTGTAGGTGTATAGTTGCAAAATAATTCATTTTTATGTTTGGGCTACAAATAGTTCAAATCCGCTACTTTTGGAGCACAGTTTGCTACTTTTTAATCTTCAGATCTGGCAACACTGCTACCCAGGAACAATGACGTGGACGTGGTAGTTTTCTATTCTCTTCAGGGTGTTGTACTCCAGTGAGTCCCTTTACCTGTCACCACCGGGGTGTTTCATTTATTTAATTAAATACTGAGAAAACCTGATTCCACAGCATTCAAGTAGACGCGTGTAAATCATTCGACAACAATTACGTATTTCCCGTGTGAAATTTAAAACTTGGTTCCGCTCTCACAAGGGGATTGGAGTGAGCTTAATTTGAACACAACTGAATAGGTTTCTTGAAACTATTCACTACGTTTTTATTTTATTTTTTGATCAGATGCGCATTCCTTAAAATAATTGCAAAATCTAATGTTTCGCTATTACGGCGTCATCTGTCACAAATCGAAAAAAAGAATTCTAATGAAAGTTACGTTAAAATAGGAACCCCCATATTTTATTCGGATTCCCCAGGAAAATATAAATATTTATTTTTTCTCGGGGAATTCAAATCTGCGATAAAAATTGGGGGTTCCCATTTAAAATTTCAATGTTGGTCCCGCTCTACCCACAGGAGGTGGGCGAAGCCAATTTTTGGCATCATTAGACAGCCACCTTCGGGACAAACAAATTTGATTTATATTTTTTTTTTGATTCAGTGCGAGATATTTCGGTTTATCAATTTAAATGGGATACCCCGTAAAAACTTACCTTCTCATCATTAAGTAAGGATCCGTAATCTGAAACATCACGCGTCTTGCGAGAGTTGCCATGATATTGATCAACAGACACTAAGCTCCAGTGAAGAAGATCATGGATGGAATACATCACCACAATGAAGATCATGCATCCTCCGAAAAGAACCACGAATGCGATTAAACCCAGAAGTATTTTACGATCCATGTTCTTCGTACGACTATCGCTGTTCAGCAAATGGTGTGGGCAAGTGGCTGGTTCAGGCAGGAGTGACGATGCTGATGTGTGAGTTCTACAAGGTTTAGAAACTCTATGGCGAATTTTGCAATTTACTGGCATCCGGGTCCTAGTGCATGCCAATATGTCGTCATCACGGATGTTTTCTGTTAAAGTCACACGGGTACAGGAATATGATGACTCAAGCTGTCTGGATGCAAACATAGCATGATGGGATATCTGTGTATGCGTCATTTTTCTGCAACACTCCATTTTGCGAGATCATATTACAATTCTACATGAATACTTTGCCTTGCGAATAAAATTAACCCATTTCTGAAATACTATATATATCAATACATTAACCAATTACACAATAATAAAGTAATCCCCATATTCAAGCTTACGTATTTTGTCATACTCAAAGAGAATTCGTACTCTTGCGAAATGTAGACTTATGCTGTATGTACAGAGAATTTTGCATAAGAGAATTTTGGGGTATGAAAAATAAAGATCCACCACCCCATGAAAAATGAAACCTGATGTTGCAAATAAGTAAAAAGAAGTATTTGCTCTGTCATAATTTTTATGTCAAGGTCCGTACTATTGTGGCAATACCAGTTCGCGTCAGAACACCGAAGTTTAAGTGGCACTGGACGCGGTCAATAACCTGGAGAGTTACCTCCACGGGAAATGGTGGCGACTTTGCATGCAGTTGCTAAAGCCACTGCAATGGCGTAGAACGGTAATATTCTTATGCCATGCAGAAAATTCGGGTTTGATTTCCTACGTACTGTAAGCTGCTGGATACTATTCTGCAGCAGCATAGGCCTAGGTTCGATTCCTATTGTCGAATCGGCTAGCCTGTGCTTGAATTTCTCGTTATACTGTAAGTACTTTGGACATAAGGCTAAAATCCCGCTCTAGAAGAAATCGACACCTACTGTTACTAAAACTTGGATCGCTATGCTCAGGCTATGCATGGACTATAAGCTCTAGTAAACTTAGATTAAAGCCCTACACAAGAGAGGAGTTCAAACCCCTATCAAGGCTGTAGCTAGGAATTAATTTTGGGGGCATGTACTGATAAAATCACAGCATGCAAGGTCGTAACCAAGTCCCATTAAAAATTTAGTTTTATGGGAACCGGCCCCTAAGATGCCCTCCCCCCCGAATAAGGGCATGTCTCCTACTCATTTAAAAAATAGTATGAGCTGCCAAGTGAAATTTTCCATTAAAAAATTATCATTATCGATCTTCCTCATTTTTATCAAAACCATCCATTTAGAAAACTTCTGAATGGTCCTAATTTGGGTAATTTTGAACAGGGTTTCATGCAAACCACCATACTATAAACTCGGTGTAGTTAATTGCAAGTAATAGTAGAATATGATAATACTGACGCAACATTGAATTAACGCCTATTTTTGTACTCTCGGCATGAATTGAAAACGATGAGAAAATTTTATTTGGAACAAGTTATAAGACGATGGTGATCATTTCATCTTGGACTTCAACTATATGTAGCCGAAACAGCCACGCTTAGGTGACAATAAAATCCGCACACATTTACGAATTCCCTTACATTTATCCGAGATAACGCTCATGGCAAAGGGTTGTTTATCGACTCTTTTCCTTTCGTAAAAAACCCATTAAAACCGGTAATTGTAGAACATGCCAAAAAATTTTGCTATTCCTTGATCACAGTGTAAACATATTTTTATGCAGGGCATATTTCTCTATCTGTTAAGTAATTTCTGCGACATTTCACCGCCGACAGGGTAATCAGTCTTTTATATGCAACGAAATACCGTCTTGTTTGTCAGAGTCGAATCTATGCCACTTTCGGCTGAGGAATTTAAAACATAGGTATAAAGCTGTAGTGACCAACCCGAGGCAAGCGTGTCACTTTGTAGAAGGCGGAAACTAAATACATATACTTTTTAAATATATAATATTTAACGTTTAATTATTTATATAACGTGTGTGTCAAAAGTCATTGGACATCAATTC
>QLNU02015360.1:12054552-12069986 GCA_006491805.2 Dysdera silvatica
TTTTCTATCTTACTTTTATCTTATTTTTTATTTTACTTTTATCTTAATTTTCTATCTTACTTTTACCTTATTTTTCTATCTTACTTTTATCTTATTTTACTTTTATCTTAATTTTCTATCTTACTTTTCCTTATTTTCCTATATTACCTTTTAATCGTTACATTTGTGACGAAATTAGTGTGTAACCTTCTATTTTGTTTTTTGATCTGAACTCATGCATGGCTAATTCTTTCCTCTTCAAACTCTCACAAGTCAATAAAGATTCTAATTTAAATCCAGAAAGTGGAGTATTGAAATTTAAATTCCGCAATTAATCTCTCCCTAATCTAACTTCCTTTTTTTGATAAGAGAGTTTTCTCTTTGACATTCAGTTGTGGAGAAATACATTTTTGAATCAAAGCAGGTTTACATGTTTATACGATGTCGTCATTAAAGATGGTTAGAAAGTCGTAAAAGGTTTTTAAAACTTATCATGCA
Organism: Dysdera silvatica; assembly: GCA_006491805.2. Taxonomy (NCBI): domain Eukaryota; kingdom Metazoa; phylum Arthropoda; class Arachnida; order Araneae; family Dysderidae; genus Dysdera; species Dysdera silvatica. The sequence continues at coordinate 12,055,030 of QLNU02015360.1, forward strand.
AAATAAAAATAAAGTAGTGTAGTTTTGATTTTCATTAATTATGGTTTCTTGCATTACTATATACACAAATCTGATCTATGGTTAATCAATTTCCTAACTATAATTAATATTTTAATTTAAGTTAATAGCATAATTATTTAAATGCTACCTTCATGTTTCGAAAATAATCTTTATCCCTTCGTTCTCCCGTTCACATTTTGATGTTTAAAATTATGGGTCAAAAATTTAGTTTAAATCACTGACAATGAATAAAGTGTTAGGTTACTCGAAAGTTAATCTTATGCATTGAAAAGTATTTTAATTAGAAATAGGTTTAAACGTTTTTAAGAATAATTCGCTCATAAGCACACAAAAGATTTTCGATTTATGAGTATTCCATTTCTATATGTTTTCCTGGTTGAGAATAATTATGAATTTGTTTATATAATATATACTATTTGATTCTAATTTTTAGAATTCAGAAGTTCAATACATAATGCTATTTCAAAGATTTAAGCATTTGCTGTGATTTGACTTGGTCTTAAAAGAAGTAAGTGCTGTTTGATGAAAATTTAGATTAATCTCTAATGTTTTAACTGTTATGCTAGCAAAATAGATAGCATATACGTGTTTTCATAATGAAGTCAATGGTTCACCCTTTTAATTAGAAGTTGATGAAATGTTAAAATTTTTCTTCACGAACATTTTTTACTTTTGAGCTAAAGGAAAAAAGTAAAGAGCAATCTTTTCGATATAGTTTAGCTCTCTGGACTATTAATAGTAGTATAAATGAGTAACTAACATTTTGTTGAAACACTTTTTCCAAGCAAAAGAAATAAGCGGAATAAAACAGCATGTTCGGAATAATTCGCAGTATAGTTAAGAATTTGAGATGTGATTTACTGTCTCTTGTTTCGAAATTTTAAATATTACCCAAAAACGGATAGATTGTAAAATAATTATATATTACTGTTTTCCTTTATTGACGTAATCATATTAGCGTTGGTTAGGAGCAGGGCCATTCAAAAATAAATTACGTTTAGCATTTTGTTGATGAAGCACGTTTCGAATGACATTTACGTTTAATGGAACAAGAAGAATTCAAATTTCTGTATACGCTTTGTTTCCCATCCTTAGAAATAACGTAATTACCCAAAATTATTTAGGAAAATATATAAGGTACCTTGTTATAAAAGATTGGCAAGGGTGCCTTGGGTTTTCTCTTGATTGTGTTCCCTCTTCGGGCTTTGTGACAAATCTATTTCTCAGCAGACTGTTCCTCTATTCGGAAATGGCAAGCCATTTTGCGGATCCTCCCCTTGGAAGAACCCCCCCCACCCTTGGGATAAAGCCTCCACCGACCAAGTGACAGCGGGGATCGGCATCTGGATAAGATGGTGACAAATTCCAATAGCTCTCTTTACTTGTTGTCCCAGTTGCACACAGCTCCAGAGTAAGTGACAGTAACATAGATTTCCAGCAATACTCCTTGTATAGGTTTGGAAACCAACAGAGTTCAGACACTTAATTTTAACAGCGATTCTTCAAGGCAAATACCACTACCTTTTATTCAAACTTGCCTTGTTTAAATTATTTCCTTTGCTCGACTGGTGGTGTGAAAAAAGAAAAAAAGCACCGATTAATTCACTCCCTTCTCAATAGAGAGCAACGTTGTGCGTCGAATTAGCACTACGATAAGAACACCAGCTTAATATATTGGACTACCATTGGTTTGGGAGAATACCTCGAATTTTGCGTTAGACGGAATTTAAATGTCGACGTTTCATTTTGGATATAGATAAACCATGTTCCAGGCAGTGTGACTGCTAGTAAATACGAATTACGCGTCTGAGAGTCAGTACAACAAATTGCATTTCATCCGTGTCTCATATATGCTATGTATGTCTGATTTAATATCAGACATTACGGAAACTAGGTGAGCGTGGCGAATGTCGCATCTTGTTTCACAATATTGTTGTTTGCTTTCAGACCATGACGATAAGCGGCAATATCATGTCGGAAAAACGGCACTGCCAGTATATACAGTCGAATCTCGTAAACACAAATACGCTTAATTTGGACTTCTTTCTGAATCCCCATCAAATTGCATAGAAATTCTTGTAGTTTTATTTCTTTAAACTGGAACACGGTTAATACGAAATTCCGTTTAACACGAACTAATAATCGATGGACCTTGTAAAATTTCCTCCACTTAACACGAACGAAACGCTCTTCTACAAGCCTCTCGATATAGTTATTTCGAATGCTATTCTTTCTTCCAAAGGAGACCATAAGGTAATGTTAACTTTTTAAGAGGATGACTTTTGTTCTAATGAATCCAGAGGATTGGGGTAACTAAGTCACTTTGATTAGGGTAGAAAGACTTTTTATGGTTTCACTTCTATCACACCTAAATACACACTACGATAGAGTCCGAAGTTTTTTGTTTTGCGTGTATTTCATGCAGAACACGGGTGATTCCTTCAATGTTTAAGCGTAGAAATGAATCGCACAGTGCGGAAATCGTTTAGTTTAGGGAAAAAAGTTAGAAATTCCAAATGATGTGGATTATGCAAAGTTTAATATATATGATGGTGTATTTATTCTCTTTGCTAGCAAGGCTACCTCAGAAGCTCAGAGAATACAAATGGCAAACGCCGGCGTTTTTGTGTGACAAATTAAAATCGACCTCAACTGGAAGTTGATAAATAAAAATTCATGCGAAATAAAATTTTATGAAGAAAAGTTAACTGGCAACAGGAGGTATCAGTCGTTCTATTGCAAAAAAGCAAAAATACATCTTGTACGATTCATTGAGAAAAAAAAATACTGAGGCTATCCAAATCATTTCCGATAGCTTTTCCCCTTGCCAGCTACTGGGAAAGAAAAGATGTGCCATTAGTAATATTACGAAAGCTCATTGAAAGGGTTGCTATTTTCTTAGCTAAAGGCTTCCATTTGGAAAACGGAGAGTTTGGCGACTAATATCTGGTGTTGTAAAGTAGATGTTACGGCAATTAACTTTTTAACCGTTGGTTGTAGAAGCATACTTCAAATTACAAATAGTTTTCAAATCATATGTAAATGCTAGACATAGCATTTATTCTACAATGAATTATATGTGTATAAAAATATAAAATTTCCTTTACCGAGAAACTTCCGATAAAGGAAAGTGTTATTCTACTATACTTAGTCGAATAAAATAATTCTCATGTTTCTAAATGTAATATTTGAGGAGTTACTGAAAGTTAAATTTTATGGTTTATTGGCGATAATTGCTGTTTTGGCTACAGTCGTTAAAAGCTCAGAAGTCCCGATAAAGATAAAAGAAATGAACCAAGACTAAACCTGCATAATAATGATGACAATCGTCCCAAATACCTACGGATTTTTAATAAAATTCTGGACACTCCAATGGCTCAAACAAAAGTGAGGTTTGAGTCTCAAAAATATTTTAAATTCATAGCTTTGCTGGATTCAAAACATTTTGATAAATTTTGTGGAAGTTTTCCCAAACATCTACTATCGGAACTTTAAGAAACTTTTGATTCACGTTTTGATAGAGTTCGATTGAAGAGGGTGGGCGGAGATAGCCCAGGTATTGAACTGACGCTACTCCACTGATATATAAGAGCATATATATATATGTGTGTGTGTAAAACATAAATTTCCGTAATTCGTAATTGCAAGGAGTACTTTATCGCCGACTTTAAAAAGTCGAATCTGCTTGAAAAAGAATAATAATTTCCAGAAATGGGAAAATTGGAATAGGGTTGATGAGGTGGATCAGAGAGGTTCAAGCGTAAAATCTTGCACTCATGGGTGCAATTTCACTTTCTTTTTGCTGATGCTTTGAACGTGAGTGATTTTAAATGCTTATCTGGATAATTAGAGTGATTCAAGGACAGGCATGAGATAATTTGTAAAAAGGGTTTATTGTGGGGAAGCCATATAATATAGATTTAAAAGGGGCTGTATATACTATATATATATTGGCAAAATGTGTATGTATATGGTAAGAAGAGGTAGATTAAATAAATTAGCAATATGATCCCAGATGTTTTCTGGATAACGCGAACTGTTAACAAGAGCATATTTTCTGTCCTTCTTGTGTGCTGTTCGCTTTAACGAGGTTCGACTGTACTTCTTGCATAAAGAGGCTTATGTGATCTGACTAAAGGGTGTGATTTTTGTGTCCATTTGACCGTTGCCTATCGATTATTTGGAGACATCATCTATACCATTAAAACACCTTTTTTACAACCATGATTTTACAACTCCGTTGGATAAATTCCCTGTGCAAGAATTTCGTGTAACTTGTGCTAAAAAACGCACATAACCATTGGTATAATGGAGTTGAAAGAATGGTCCAATTTTCTGCAGTCATGCGATCATACTCGATACACAATTCCTTATGTTTGGTTATACGTAAGGTAACCTCTGACGACCATCGACTACCATAAATACAGAACAAGACACGCACCATAGCTAATTAGTTATCTATTGAGGTGCTCCTATGTTATACTAAATAATGTTTTGGTTAAGTTATAAGTTTACTTAAAAATCAATTGCATATATTTTGCTATGCACGTGTAAGAATTTTCGTGCTTTAGGTAACGAACGTTTTTAGAACAAAATTCTTCAAAGATGTTAAGAATCTTGGCATAATGTTTAATGGTGTTCATTAAAGTAAGGAAAAAGTAGAAACGTTGACGTGTATTGTCATGAAAAATCTTGTATTCTAATTAAGAATTCCGTGTTTCTCCATGCCGATTTTGCAGCCCCTGTTAAAACGTTCATACAAAATACTACCCGCATATGAGCAAAACGTTTTTCACCGACATCAATAAGTTATCCTTCTCTGCTTTAAAACACAGAATTCGTAAAAAGCACAAATCATAGTGCGAGAGTTAGTATCTTCAAAAAAGTTGTGCATTAAAAGGCATACTAGGGGATAATACACTGAAGGCAGCGCGTGGAAAGATTTCAAATTCAGGAAAAGACTTTGTATCCTCGATGCTCCTTTTCTCTGTCTCTTTGAGGTATTGATTTTTGCGGGTAAAAGAAATTAATTAACAAATATTAGACACGCGAATGTTGGATAAAGGATATTTCACATCTAAACACTGCGGGGAGAAATGAGAAATCCAATCGATTACATTTTAATTAGCGGATATCATAAAAACTGCTGAAGAATCAATTAGAACCAACCTGGGATAATTCTCATAGTTGCTTAATGATAATAAAGCCTGTATTTGAATCGAAAACAGGCGACATGAATGAAATTTAGTCAAAACCGGGCAATTACCAAAGTTTTGAATCTCTGCTTCGGGAAGAAGGAGAAAAAAAAGTTTTTGTTTTATTGATACGGGACCTAACTTTATTTTAGATGCAAAATAGAGGCTAAACCTTTGGGGAATGCATTTTCGTAAAGAAATGGAGACGAGATTAATGAGTTACAAACTGCAAAGTGAATACATGTGTTTTGTGTAAAAAGGCCAAAATAGAATTAATTTCTGGACGATCCTTCATTTGCAAACGGTAAATCGTGGCGCAGTATAGCCCAGATGCTCTTGCGCCATAAAAAAGCCAAACAATCAATCAATCAACCAAACGGTAAATTCATTCAAGTCTGCTTATTGAGAAACAAAAACAATAATAACCAACCAAATTAAAAATCACAAATAAAACATTTCCCGTGTAAATTACTTTATTTTACAGCGACTTAAAAATCTTTCAATGTACTAAATGAACGAAAAATAAAGTTAGTAAATGCTTATTGAATATTTCATTTATATGTGTTTTGAGAAATTTAAAGCAGAACGAAGTAATATGGTATTTTATTTATGATCTATAAGCAAATTCAAAACAAATTTATGAATAAGTGTTCGTTTTATCTTGAGACTTGTAGTTAATAGTTTAAGATACATCCCTCTTCTCTTTCTCCCTGGAGTAATATATATATAACTTAAACAAAATATGTTATTAACAGTACATTCAGCTAAAATAATAATGTTTAATTTTCATAAATTCGAATGCTCAGAGAATTGAAATTACAATATACGAGGGTCTACTTAAATATTTAGGGACTATATCGATTAGTTAGCTGTGCGCTCACCTATATTTCACGTTTTCTAAGTATCAGTTCAGCAAGCCTAGTGGGTAAGTGTACCACACAAGTGGAGTCATGCTGTGCACACTTGAATCTGTGTCGCACTTGCTTTTGTTGTCACGCGATAAAACTGGATTGAGATTTTGCGATGGCTGACAAAATTATGCAAAGCATATGCATTAAGTTTTGCGTGAAGCTCGGGAAATCAGCAAGCAAGGCATTTAGAATGCTTCATTATGTTCAGCATGTTATTATCAGCTAACAACTGCTTTGTCGCAAAAAGAGGTGAAATTGATATTGTCGTAATGCACGAACCAGTTGCAGTTGCTTCATACTTCTGGTGGTTTGCTTCAATCAGGATCGCCTGGCAGGCATCATAACTAATCCCTGATGGTTTTACAAATGGTTTGATGAGGGTTTTCGGGAATGACTTGTCCAGCAGTTTCGACATTTCTAAGGTTCATTCTGTTATTTGGTCGTCATGTATGTACGTTATCTTGAATCGATATTTGACTACATTTGGACCCTCTCGTTTGATCCTATCTTTCTGCCAGTGTCATTCAGAACGCAACTTAATAACTTAAATCCCGACAAAGCATTCCAAGTGTACCGGTTGCCAATTTTCATCACTGCACATATAACTTGATGCACACACGGTGCACGATTTTGTCAGAAAGCACAGAAAAGTTCTCAAACGTGGTCACAAAGACATTTATGACACAGATGTACACAGCATGGCGCTGTTTGGCAAACTGCTTCACTAAGTTTGCAGAAAACGACCCCTACCGGAATGTCCGCCTATCTCTTTATGCCGTCGAATATTTGGTGCAGTCCCGAAATTTCTTGGCAGGTTCCACTGTTAATTGCGCGATTAATAAAATTTTATTTTAAACTCAAAGCTGTTATTTTTGGTGCTTTTGTACTACATTGAAATCCCTTTGATTCTTACGTTTTAATTGGCTGCGCAGAATAAAAGGCATGGTGTCGATCCGGTAGAGTGGTAGCCACCGCAAGCTACTCCAAACTCTTCGTGTATAATGGATTTCCTGAAGCAGTGAGCGTTCCGGAACAACTCTCATAAACAAAAGGATGTTTTGAATTATATATTTTGCCAAAACAAGTGACTGTTTAGAACAATAGAAGAGAAAAATTGTAGCATAATAAAAGAATAAAGAAACTTGCAGAGTACTTTACTCACTTGTTTTGCAAATGACAGCCATTTCCATAACCGATCTTGCAAAACTTCAAGATAGCACAAAAAATTTCCTTGAAGTATTGAGGATTTAAATGAAAGATTAAAAATTAATATAATAAGATAAAAGTACAGGGTCTTTCAAATTAAATACTCCCTTTTCAGATGGGTGCACAGAATAATATAATGGACGGATGTGTATGAAATTTAGCATACGGGTGTTTCTCAATATGTGCTTGCCAGTGATGTCAATAAAAGTATTGTACATTTTACGGCTACGGTCGTAGTTATTGTTTTCAAAATTTTCAAATGTCAACACCAAAATTTTTAACGGCATAATGATAGGCACCATCAGAAACCGTAAATACCGTTGGAATTTTATTTTTAGACCTAAAACTGACACAGTTATGTAACGTTATGTAAAAGATAAATTGAGAGAAAGAAAAATAACCTTAACCGGAAATTTCTCTCAAAAGCTTCGAGAAATCGCCATAAGTGTGTAAAATTTTCAGAATTGCTCTACACCATTCCTTCATATAAATTTGTCGTCCTTACTAATATTTATTTATTCTATTCGAATGTTGCCAGGGATGTTCTGACAGAATTTAATATGAGTCAGTGGGCTTACCATATCACTTAGGTTGAGAACTTTTTTCACTGACACTTTTCCACGCTGATTAGAACACAAAATACTGTATATCCAGCTCTAATCATTATTTGTAATCGCATGGAAAAGAAGAATTTAAATGAAAACGTGCTACTGAAACTCGGTGAAAACAAAGTTTTGAATTAACTGTATCATCAACACAACATTCAAAAGTAAGCGGTTTTGATAAGAACTAAAGTAAATGCGGGGAACTTCACACACGGAAGAATTAGAAGAGGCGTAAAAAGGAAAGAAATGTAAACGATGGGAAGAAACCAGGCCTTAGTATATAGCTGAAATTATTACCTGGCATTCTATGTTTCATAATTAAAGTAAGAATCTTTTTTGACACAAGAGAATCTAAAAAGAGAGAGAGAAAAATTTGTCCATACACACGCAGGCTGGATTTAAACCAACGATCGTTGGGTTTGCACCTCAACACTAAGTAACAAATGCAGAGTTGCAAGGAACTTGTCCCGCGTGCTTCTGCTCTTAAAATTAATAATGCAGCGTTGAAGTATTGAAAGAAGAAACACCCTGCTAAACAACACGATGTGTATAGGAGTGGTTTGTTGAAATGTTTGATCCGCCTGCTTGAGGTCCGGATCTAAACCCAATTGAACACCTTTAGGAGGAACTGGAGAGGCAGCTGTGATTTTGACCATAACGGTCTTCAAAATCGTATCTGCCAGTTGCTTTCCTAGAAAATGGAAAATCATTCCCCTCAAAACCCATCGAATTTAGTAAAGAATATGCCTTAACGAGTTGCTTCTGTAATTAAATCATATACACGGCAACAAATGTATATCTTACATTACAGCATACAACACGCGCGAATTTCTGTGTAAATATATATTAAAATCCAGTGATCTCGTAGCCCAGGGGGTCTTCAACTCGCGGCCCGCCGATATTTTTATGCAGCCCGCCAGCTCATGAAAAAATACAAATTGTATCACGCAAAAATATCCCCCCTTGCTCCCTGTGATTATGAGTGTTAAATCTATGTATTTTATTCCGTTTACATTTTCACATTTCGTAATAAATATCTTAAAACGTTAAAGAACTAAAGTAATACGCGGTCTTCCCTCAGTCGTGTTTTACTTCAGTTTTCTAGCGTATATGGGTATCATGGGTAGTTTCATTGATTTCCATTGCAACAGTGATTTAAAACGATTCAACTTAGGACTCACTGAATTCTATTCTAAATATATCGATAAGAACATCTTCCCAACCATCGGACTGCATGCTCTGAAAATTATGTCTCTATTCGAAAGCACTTACGTCTGCGCATAGGTGTACGCAGTAAGTTCATTTAGGGGGTTACATGCAATGTGATGTGAGAACTAAAACTCTATATGTTTATATGTACATATACAAAATTGTATCGCAATGGGGGGTCGTAACCCCCATAAATACCCTTCTGCCTACTCCATTGCGTCTGCGAAAAGCTCTTTCCGAATGAAATTGGTAAAATCATAAATTAGGACCAGAATAACTAACATCCACCTTGAAAACACTATTAGAATTGTAACATCAAAAATAAGACTTGATATTGACAGGCTTGTCAAAAATGAGTATTGCCCAAAAGTTCATTAAAAGGTGTGATTTCGTTTTGTATATTAATAACTAAAAGTATTGTAAATATTTTTTCTCCCATACGTATTTATATTGCAAAATATACAGTAAAACAACAATATTATACAGACCGAGAAAAATTATCTTTGTAGAGGGAGTTATTGTTATAGGGAGGGTTCATTATACAGTAAAACCTCTCTGCAACACTATTATACGGACCAAGAAAAATTATCGTTGTAGAGGGATTTATCGTTATATCGGATATCGTTGTTGGGAGGTTTTAAAGATGTTAAGGTATTATTACCCTCCGCAGGGATAACACAATTGCCAAATATGGTCAACACAAGAAAGCCTCCGGGGCGAGAATTTTGTGAGTTTTCGTGGGGGAATTTATTATACTATAATTTTTGCCACCCACGTATTAATTACAGCTCAAACTAGAGCTTGTGTAATTTTGGAGAAAAAGAGACGCTTTCCCCATCCTGGACTCGAACCAGAGTCCCTCCGTTTAGCCCGGAAGCGAATGAGGAATTCTCATTCGCTTCCTCATTCGTCTAGCGGTCCAAGACACTCCGGGCTAAACGGAGGGACCCTGGTTCGAATCCAGGATGGGGAAAGCGTCTCTTTTTCTCCAAAATTACACAAGCTCTAGTTTGAGCTGTAATTAAAACGTGGGTGGCAAAAATTATTGTATGGGAGGTTTTACTTTATATTCAGTCCCAGAGGCAGATTCAGAAAATATTTTCGGGTGGGCACGCAAAACTAATATAGAGAGCTTATTAAAAATGGCAACAACTCTGATCCAGGGGGCGCCTCCTGTTCCCCCTGGATTTGTCTTTGTTCAGTCCTAATATTGCTGATACAGTAGTGCGGCCCGCGGGCCTGCAAGAATAAGCAAAATTGACCCTTGGACTGAAAAAAAGTTGAAGACCCTTTTCGTACACTTTCCTTTTACGTTTGCATGTGATCTACAAATTACTTCATATAATAAATAAACTCTTAAACTATGAAAAGTAAATAACTAAAATTTGGATGTGAAAGAGTAAGTTGTTGATCACACGCAATGGAAGTTGCTGAGTAAACAAAGATTCAAAAGTTGTCGAAAACGAAAGCTAAAAAATTCTCAAGTCAGCAATGCCATACAACTATGCAGAAAAATCAAACTTTAAAGCCTTATGGTGCAGATAAGACCGTAATGTACACAAGTGGTTCATTCGCCTCCTGTAAGGGCAATTGCAAATATTTACTGAATGAGAACCAAAACTGCTTTTAAACTTCAACTTCAGAGGTTGGATTTTGGGAATGTTATTTCAAACTGCTTTAAATGGAGGAAGAACACGGAAAATTGTAATACACTAAGTAAGATTCTAAATCTCTCTAAAGTCCTTAAAAATGAATTATCAACATGGTTGGAAATTGATTTATAAACATAAAGTAAATAAATTATCAAATACCGGGCATCGATGAAATGAACAAAAACAATGATAGACTATATGCAAAAACTATATTTACAGGAACTAACGAATTTTGGAATTATTAAAACATATAATAGCGGTCAAACAGGTAAAGAAGAATGCAGTAGGGGTTAGTCGAAGGGAAAAAAAACACGTTTAAAAAGATGAAACAAATAAAATGAGTTTTAGATAGGAAAACACGGACAGAGAGTTATTTAATTACGAAATAAATAGAGAGAGCTGTCGACTGGGGAACAGGTAGACATATTTGATAATCAAATAAAAAGGGAAGAACAGTGTTGGTGGTTTTTAATCTTTTGAAATACAAAGCACTACTATTGAGACAGTAGTTAAATATGCATTGAGTTGGATTCGAATCTTGATATGCAATGAATTTTTGCAGATGTATCCTTGTTCGGTATACATAATAAAGCAGTCTGTATCGTTTCTGCTTGAGAAAAAAGCTTATAAAAGAGCAAACGATCAGAAGAAGCACATGGTTCGTAAACGAATATAATACATTACGGAAGAAAAAGAATCGGGATAAGAATTTAATATTTATGGAATAAATAAAAATCCAAATACAATAACTACGCACAATTAGCACCACCTCGAAAAAAATAATAAAGGTTAAACCCGTTTTTTGAATAATTTAATCGCTTATTAAAAATAAGAGCAATTGATGGGTAATTGATAACACTAGACATCCCTTTATGATCCGAGATTAATATCGTTGAGAAAATTAATGCACAAATGAGAAAGCGAAATTTTTTTAAATTAATAAAAAAGGAAAGAGGATTAATTTTTTTTGACGGAGAAACTTATTAGTTCACATCAGTTGCGACAAAAACTTACGTAACATGTTTTGTTATTTAAATATTTTTACCTTTCGAAAGAAAGATTGTCGTTTAATTCGTAGAAAGTGGAATAAACAAATTAAATAAACATTAATTAAAGACAGAGTTCACACAAGTACATACTGACACAGACGCACATAATATATATAAAGATACAGCGGAAATAATTTATAACGATGTCTATTATAACCACCAATTTCATATATAGCGACGACATCACTACAAGATGTCTGACCCTCTATTATTTTGTATTTTAATCTTAATTCTATACCATTTATGACAACGGTTTTTTTTCTATATAAACGATTCAGACGGGCTATAGTGTTTGAACAACTCATCAGAACCAACTGGGTGTTCGCTTTTTGGGAAATATTTGAATTATATTGTTTCGGTTTAAAACATTCTTTTTGTATATTTTACATAAAAGGTATATATATATATATTTTAGAAAAGTAGAATAAATAATTTTAAAAATGTATTATCCTACCATAATTTGAAAATATATTGTTTGTAACCAACTATCGGTTATGCGGATCGAATTTCCATGGTGCCTTGGAGGTCGTTATAAATGATTCTTAACTGATTATATAACTTTTCTGCCCTTTACATTCATCAGAAATTGACATTGTAATATTAACTCCCACAGTGATAAGGTAATTTTGCAAATAATATTTTAAAATAATCTGTATTTCAATGTAAATTGGTTAAATCAAGGTTAATTAAATACTAACACATTTTGCTTTGAATGAACAAAAATATAACATTTGAAGAGTGTAAATATTACGTTTTATTTATATTTCATATTAAATATTGGAAAGAAACTCTGGAGAAACACAGGCTAGCGGAAAATGCTGGAAAACCGTAAACTATTCTTTCAAACCGTTTGGAAACATATAATACCACAGGGAATAGTTTTTTTACACTGGTGGTTAAAAATTGTAACTGATTGCATAAACGGTTCTAGTTTCTTCTTTTCACTTTCCTCGTAGCTTTCAAGTGTCTTACCGCTTCTAAATGTAAAGGAGATTTTGGACTTTGGAAAAGTCAGCAAAGATTAATGAAAATTGTTTTCTCTCTTCGTTATTAAAGCAAGGCGAAGAAAAGGGCTAGAATAATGGCGAAAATTGTCTCTTTCTGTGCATTTTTGTTTATTTCACTGGCGCTCTGTTCTGTTTTACTCCTTTAAATTTCAACCTTTTTGTGTAACAGAGGCATTTTTATTTTGTTAGACAATGAGTCGTTAACAACTGCCAAAGGGGCTGAAATGAAAAGGGAAGGGGTGGCACTCGTTTGTTTCGGTTGTCATAAATTCTTTCCGAAATAATTTGTCGGTGGCGATATTATGCGTGATTTCTTGACAGGGTTAAGCTGAATATTGTGGTAATCAGTTAAGGCAGAAAAGTGCTACCGACGTCGTTTCCTAAAAGGGGGGTTTTCTACAAATTGTATTTCGGCATATTGCAATTATCGAGAAGAACTTGTGAAACATACAAACCCATATCTCTATTCAATGCAATGCTAAATTATGTTTTCCTAGGTAGTCATTATTTAGGCAATAAACCTTCTCCCCCTCTGTCACGTCGTCTTTTTATCTTTACATAATGAGCTGGTTACTCAGTACAAGTTAAAAATTTTCACAATCTTATTCCATGACTGAACTAGTAAGTCATTCGAAATTGCCGTTGAGAACGAAGCTTCGGAAACACTTGGAATTAAAGAATTTTGCAGCGAAAGGCAGAGTCATAAATAAGTGATAGGGGAAGCTTCCCACATTAAAGTCGGTTTAAGTAATAATCGCAAACCCCAAAGTCGTTATAATTGAATAATAAATATTTAGGAGGAGTTGATATAAAGAAAATATAAATCAACTTTCTCGATTCTTATAGCGGAAGGTGTCTATAATGGTAAGAGAAGTTGCTTTTATATTATTAAATTTGTTTTGCAACCGTATATGAAGTGTTAGTGATCGCATGCGGTTACAATATCATTAGAGTACCGATAGGGTAATAGTAAAGGCTGCTGCAATATTATGGTATCTATGGAAAATCATTTTGCTAACTGGCGGAAAAAATCATACACATTTAATTGACTGGTGATTCAACTGAGTGACTGATGATTTAACTGATGATTTAATTAATGATTTACTAATGCAATAACTTGAGAAATTCGAGCTTACGCATATTATATATCACAAAATTACCTTTAGTAACCGCTTCATTAAAACCTTCTTCCTAAAGGTTCTATGGACAAACACTCGTTTTTACAATAACATTACTTCGCAATGCCATGATGTCAACTAAGTTTGTGGTAAGATTCTAGTAGTTTGTCGTGTTATCCGTGTTGGATGGCATCCTGTCACTCCTCAAAATTAAATAGCAATGCTGTTAAATACACAATGTTTAGTTCAATTTCGTTCTACGAAGCTCTAATGTAATCGAGATAGGGGGGGATGAAGCCAGTGTATTCTGAAAGACTCTATGATGCACTTAAAATCCTTCAGCGGCGATGCGGTGTGTTATGGTGCATTGTCCTTGAGTATCCATTGCTATCATTTATCGAGAATGATCGTATTGCAAGAACTTTGTCGGCAAGGAAAATTTTGATAGGCTTAAGCATTCAGTCGTTCGTCCAACGAATCAAAGGGCCTAAGACTCCTGCCCAAATATGCTCTGAACCATGGTATTGCCACTATCGGGCAGGATTCGTTGTGATGATACATGAAGCGTTTCTGCTTCCATTCTGTTTACCCCAAATTCTCTCTCTCTCTCTCATCGGTATGATGTAGTTGAAAAAGCAATTTTTTTGACAGCATGCTACTTTCACATTATTTAGGGATAACATTAGATGCTTTCAAGCGTATTGGAGACGTTTTTCATATTGGCTGCAGACAATAATGTCATAGCGATAGATCTTTCGTTGCTGCAATGTTCTATAGCCCGACGTATAATATATATCGCATGTATGATTTTTCCGCAAAAACAATGGCATTCTTCAGCACTGTTTTATCAAAAACATGGGAATAATCAAAGAGCAATGAGACCTGTGGTCAAAGGGTAACAGAGAGAGCTAGTCATGTGCAGTAGATATTAGTGGCAAACAAATTATATCTTACAACAAGCATTCGCTATCACGAAATATAACG
>QLNU02015360.1:12070086-12084695 GCA_006491805.2 Dysdera silvatica
TGGCCCAATAGATTTTTTGCTATCTGGTTCTAAACACCACACGTCAAATTATGGCCATTCTGTATCTCAGAATACATCTGATCTGAATTTCAACTTTTTAACATTCGTTTCTTTTGTCTTTGTTTTAATTCAGGAAATAATATGTTAGTACTAGGCATTCACTATGTCGCCAAGTGGGTCATATAATTAGATTACTCAAAGCTGATTATTTCAGTTGTACAAGTATTTGAGGAATGCTAGGGATATTATCCACGAATTTTTGCATTAGCATGAACCGTTTAGTAATAACTGTTATTTGCTTCTTGAAAGACTCGTCTTCGTAACTGCAATAATAAACAAGGTGTTTATAAAGTCAATGTACACTTTTAAACATTAATAATTTTTTACATAACAGTCATAAAATTCAAACGAATATAACTTTAAATAACTTATTTATTATATTTTCAGTTATTCTGACTTTGGTCTATCAAATAAAGCCCCAGCTTCTCTAAACAACCAAGAGTACGGAACGATCAATCAAACTTCAAGAAATTTAAAATCTTTTAAAAATTACCATAAATATGAATGAATAAATGCATTTTTACTTGTAATCTGAAATTAAAACGTCCTTAAGTTCGTAGGAAACAATTTAAAAAAAAAATTTAATATAAACACAAACGCCATAAATATTTGTGTAAATTATATATATATATATGGCCTGCAAAAGGGTTGCTGGTATCTAACTGGAAGGAGACCCACACGCTGAACGTATGTGACGATGTGTGGAACCGGCCGGGCCAGTAACCTAGTGTCCTACCCCGCCTTCAAGTGGTGCAGGCTGGGCTTTCTATCCAAGAGGCAAATTAATATTTGCTGCACGGATGGAAAGGCGGAAGGGGAGGGCTAATTCACCAACCCGTCTAGCCAGCGTGGTGAAATGATGGCTAATTCCTCCAATATGCTAATACACCAAAAACCATGGCCCCTAGTCTCCAGGTGCTGGAGTGCTCCTGATCAAGGCAGCGGTCAGCGTGGCATGAAAGCAGGGGGTGCTAAGAATCACTGGAATGGCCCAGGCTGCCGTTTGTTATTGACCTTGGCTACGTTTAATGGACGATCCCTTGCTTCTGAAGCAAAACTTCAGGAATTGGAAGAAGAACTTGACAAGATCAAATGGGACATTGTAGGACTCAGTGAAGTTAGAAGAAAAGGTGAAGAGTTGGTGGAACTTAAAAGTGGACATTTGTTTTATTATAGAGGAACGGAAACTGGAAGAACAAGTGGTGTTGGCTTCTTAATCAACAAAAGAATTAAAGACTACCTTCTTGAAGTCGAAAGCACGTCAGATCGAGCAGCGAGGCTCGTTGTTCAACTAACCCAGCGATACCAACTTCAGATAGTACAGGCATATGCACCAACATCAAGCCATACCGACGAGGAGGTTGAAGAATTTTATGAAGAAATCAAAGAGTTACACACCAAAGGGAAACAACATATCAAGCTCATCATGGGAGATTTTAATGCAAGAATTGGACAACAGGAACAAGGAGAGACATCGGTTGGTAAATACGGATACGGGGAAAGGAATGAACGTGGCGATCAACTCATAGAATTTGCCGAAGCTGAAAATCTTAGCATCATGAATTCATTTTTTAAGAAGAAACTACAAAGAAAATGGACATGGAAACACCCCAATGGAGGAACCAGCGAAATTGACTATATACTGGCAAACAAGAAATCAATTATTGAAGATTGCAGCGTACTGAACAGATTTAATACTGGAAGTGATCATCCAGTTATCCATCATATATATATATATACATAAATACATAATATAACAGACGTATTAAACTTGGCTGGAGTGCATTTGGAAGAAACAGTTTTATCCTGAAGGGGAAATTGCCTTTATGTCTAAAAAGAAAAGTCTTCAACCAGTGTGTATTGCCAGTCCTCTCTTATGGATCAGAGACATGGAGTCTAACAGTTGGAGCAATACGAAAGTTACAGACAACGCAAAGGAGCATGGAGAGGTGCATGCTTGGAATAACTAGGAGAGATCGAAAAAGGAACACTTGGGTGAGAGAGCAAACTAGAGTAGAGGACATCATTGTTAAAGTAAAAGGGCTGAAATGGCGATGGGCTGGGCATATTGCAAGAAGAACTGATCAACGATGGACAACAGAAATTCTGAACTGGATTCCAAGAGACCACCGAAGACCTAGAAAACGTCCTCAAACTAGATGGGTGGATGAAATAAGAAAACAGGTTGGGGTGACGTGGAAGCGAATTGCTCAGGATAGACTTGTGTGGAAAGCATTTGGAGAGACCTTCATCCAGCAGTGGATAGATAATGGTTGAATATGATGATGATGATATACCGTACCTATAACAGCTCTCGTGAAATCCAAGTCAATTTCCTAAGATATTAATTTACTTCATATACCGATATACCGATCATTTACATCTCATATTACGTGCTGACCACATCTGACTGGCCATTGGGTTTTTCTCCGCATTAATATTATAATTAGTTAGCAGTGATAGCAATAACGAAACAGCACAAAGTTTCACTAGGAGATTCCATAACAAACAGTTATTTCGACACTGGCGTAAGGTTTAAAAACACTTGTGATAACAATATTAATTAGAAGTTAATATTCATTTATAGGCGTAACAACATTAGGCGCTGGTGTTAAGAACGTCGCTTAGGTGTTGCTGTTAATTTAGTTTTCAGTATTAAGGCGTTAATTCCTTGTTAGAATGTAGTAAATAGTCTTGACAAATAGGTGTGAACATAGTTGAGTAAAAAAGGCAGTGTGGCCACGAAATAAATAAGCAGACCCTATTTATTCTAGCTAACAATCAGGAAAAAAATTAAAAAGTTAAAAATGTTTCTCTTTTTAATTTTTTTTCATTCACTTTTTGCCTTTTCAAGTTTTTAAGCTGTTACGGAGTTTTTTCATGAAGATAGAGAAAATGTTTTTGAAGAAGCTGTTAAAAAAGGGATTTTTGAGTTTACTACCAGGATTTTTTAAAACTACTTCGAGTTTAGTGCGTAAAAAAAAGCTTCAGCAAAATTTGGAAAACTTCAAAGCACTTTCCATCACAGGATAATGAAAATTTAAAATTTGGATACCAACTAAATTTCAAATTATACTTCATCGAATGAAACATTTTACTACATATCTTTAATTAATACATTTATTGGTATTATTTGGGTTGATACCATGCGCTAATGACATGTGAATTTGAATTAATATCCACTTTTCCTGTTGGTAGTATTCATAGGGATGTGCAGCGGGAAATTAAATATAGTTAGAACCCATATTATGATAGAATTTTGCATATGTATATTCTATATGGTGTTGTAAAAGCCAGTATAACATTGTAACCCCCCCCCGTCTAAACTTTCTGCGTACGCTCGTGATTATTCCAAATCTGTTCAGGAAATATATCAAAATTTCATTTAAAACAACTTGGAAGTTCAAATAAAAATTCAATAAATTAACAAATATTTAATATAATCAATCTAAATGGCATCAAAATTAAATACAATAATACATATTAAATCAGCTAAAGTTTTTTTCATATTTCGTTAAAAACTTTAATGAGTTAAATACGGTGCATGTCCGCAGAGAGTTTAAATTAAAGTTCAAATTATTTTTCTTTGCAAGGAACACGGTAACCTCTTACTATCTGAACGAAAACAAAAAATATAAAAATATGATAATGAACAGGTTGAAAATTAATTAGGAGGTGTAATTATTAATTATCAAAAAATTATTCTAATACAGTCACCACAAAATATACCTAAGGACCATTCATTTACGCCTACTAAATAATTTTATTTTTAATTACTATTCTTTCTTTAAATTTTAATTAATATTTTTCATCATTATTAATTACTTTATAAAGTTAATGCATGGTCTGTATTGTAATATTGTTTTACTTTTGTATTGTGATTATAGTGGTTCCCTTTTTTTAGCACGATTAAATTATCTTACGAAATTTTGTTCTTTATTAGTATGTAGGATCTGTGATGCAGGAACGATTACACCTTCTTTATCTAAATTACAAGCTTCTACAACACATGACTCCTTCGCCTTTCTCCAATGTATGACAAAGAGAATATATACGATTTAAAATAATTCAATAAAATGTAATTAACTGTTTTTAATTCTTTTTAATAAACATAAATATCTCAGTTAAATCTCGGAACTTTCAATTTAGGGAAACGCATTTTCGACGAAATGGGGCTCTTTTCTTAAACAAATTTAAGGTTTTCCAGTCAGTAATTTATATCCTTAAATATGCCTAATATGGGATGCAAACTATTCCAATCACTATCAAAAACAATATATCCTTGAACTTCATTTAAATCCTTATATCTCACATTGCTTGACGCAGAATGATAACTGTTGCTCTTGCGCCTTAAAAATACAACCAACCAACTGAATCTTTATATGTACTTTTGCTGCAAATGGCCGCTTTGCAGGATAATCCTGGAATACATTATTTATCAATAGTCATTTTCTTATTTTTATAGTTTTAAAAAATAGCCCTAGAATAGAGTGTTTTCCCCATTCATTTTTGATTATTTCCGTAGCTTTAAATATTAAGAATTAGAGAACATCAGAGAGGAATTTGAGTAGTCAAGACCGATGTTTAACAAACTAAATCAATATCAGGCGTCTTCCATACTTAAAAGTTTACAATAATATAGTTTTTGATTGAATTTCTGAAAATTTATGTCAGAGTTTAATTGGGACATCAGTGAAGATCGTTTCTTCAAGCCAAACTAAGAAAAAATATGGAAGAACATTAAGGTCTTCCTATAATAATAAATAACTTGTTTGTGTGTGGAATGAATGCTAATAAAGCTTGTGTCAACTTTGAATGCATACAATGTATGTATTCAAATATCATATTGTTTGTGATATTTGGCAACCACAAAGCTTTTTCTGGGTTGAAACATTTAAAAACTTTTATTATATAATTAGACAAAGTGCAGAATTAAGGTTTCTGTGGGCTCTAGGCCGATAGGAGAGAATGGGCCCTTAACGAGTAATAATAATAGTACTTTATTGACTCCACTTTGTACGCTCGTTATGATATTACATAATCACACAAAGAAAGGTCCCAAGGAAATACCCACAGATGACGCGTTGAACGGTTTTTTCTTTCCCATCATATTTGCTGTATTTTGTACTGCTGCGATGCTGTTTGGTTGCCAGCGTTATTGCCATATTGTAATTGCTTAATTGTAATATTTTATAACACTTCTTAAAGCCCTCTAGTAATCGGACTGTCGTTAGTTCCTCACGAGGAATACAGAGTCGCCTTTGGCGTCCAACCTTCCCAGCGCTTTACCTACATAAAGATAGATAGTTTAACCTCGAAATTTATGGAAGAATTATAAGAAATATTCCAGGAGAATTGTGGCATTTTTAGCCAAGTTCTAAGCTTCTCCAGTGGAGTTGTCTGATGTTGTGAATTGTCAATAACGTTAAAGGAAAGATGAAGTAGAAATGAAGAAGCTTTTTAATTGTTATGCCTGTAATTGTCCGTGAATTTACAAAGTATGTGCGCTTGGCTGTGTTATCTGCAAGCATATAAACTAAACAATAATGTATGAGACCAGAGTTCTAAATCATAACTTTTATATCGCATCCCCTCCCCCCCCGTTTCAGAAGTAACACAACTCAAAAATTTTTAAATTCTAGCTAAAAACGCTATTAAGATATGAAACGTCAATTTACCTTCAGAAGAAACGTCACATATAACCTTCCAATAGTTTCAGCGAGAAACGTAAAAGCCCGGGCTGTTTCACAATAGTGCCATGTTATGTGATTTGAAACTTACTCAAAACGCGAATTGACAGATTTTGACATGTCACTCCAGAAACGGGGTTGCGATATAGTAGAGGACCTTCAGGTAGTATGATGAATGAAAATCTAACTAAGCATGGGCAAATATAGATATAAATGCAAGTTTCCGCCTTATATTAAAATAATGCTACAACGAAAAAAGTGTTAAACCTCACTGGCGTACGCAGAAGTATTGATTGGGGTTGTAACCCGCATTGCGATCAAGTTATGTGTATATATATATATATATATGTATGTGTTGTATTTCTGTTACCCCATTGTAAGTCTGGACTGAGCCAAGGCGGCGGGGTTTAAACGGAAGCCTTTTGATATTTTTTCTTATATCTCTATAATAGTTTTGCATGCCTACTCAAAAATATTTCTGGATCCCACCTCTCAGACTAAATATATATATATATATATGTAAAGTATAGTACAATATATAAATTATGTATGGCAGCAAAACGTGTATCTAAACGAAATCAAACCTTTTAGCGAGATTTTAGGCACTACTTATTTTTAACAATTCTGTCAAGATCAGGTCTTATTTTTAATATTGCGGCACTAAGAGTGTTTCCAATGTGGATGTCAGTTATTGTGGTCCTAACTTTTCATTTTTGGAAATAGCTATTTACAGACGCATTGGCGTACGCAGGGGGGGTTGATGGGGGTTGTAATTCCCACTGCAACGAAATGTTGTGTATATATATATATGAACATATGGAGTTGTAGCTCTGTAACCAGGGCTGTTCCCAAAGGGTACGCGCTGTGTGCGCCGCGTACTCTCAAGAAATTTTGAAAAATACAGGGTACGCACCGCATACTCTCAAGGTCTCAAGAACGTTTTCGTATTTGCTGGTTTTTGGGCCATTTTCAACCAAGTTCAGCCTTTTTTTTTTCTAGTCATTTACAAACGAAAGAAAACAAATGGGGAAAAACCTCTGAACCCCGCCTCAAGCCTCAAAATAATATCCTGCGTACGACCAGGAGAGGAATGAAAAACTGATGAAAGTGGTAACTGCCACCCTGGGCTTGGACAGACAATAGACGACCAGTCAAATGACAGTCAGCTCGGCGCTGTGAGGTCACCAAGTCCAGTAACCCCGCAATTACACTACTCTTTAATTAAGACAGCACTGCATACCCTCAATAATTTTCTTCAGGACAGCCCTGTCTGTAACCCCCCATTGTAAGCCTGTAACCCTCTCCTTATGAACTTTCTGTGTATACCTATACGCAGATGTAGGTACTCCCGAATAGTAACACTTTCAGAGCATGCAGTCAGATGGTTGGGAAGATGTTCTTATCGACATATTTAGACTACCATTCAATGAGTCCTATGTTGAATTTTTACTTTAAATCGTTTTTGCACTGAAAATCAACAAAACTACACCTAATGCATGGGCGCCCATATGGGGACAGGTTGGGCTCGAGCCCCACTTAGCCGTTTAAAAATTTTATTTGCCCGATTCTGCTATGCATTTACTTTCAAAAGTTTTACAGTCACATTTTAAAATAAGGTACTTTTTAGCTCATTACTAATTGTCAAGCAGTATAAATTATTTTTGCAGCATTTTAGTATATTGTACATCGTTAAAATGTTCGACAACCTTGAGAAGGAAGTAATTTTTTCAGCCCCTAACCTAGAGGTACTCATATGGGCGCCAATGTCCTAATGCCCATATACGCTAGAAGGTAAAACCGCGTGTTACTTTGGTTCTATAGTGTTTTAAAATATTTCTTATGAAATATGAAAATGCCAACAGAATAAAATACAATGTTTATTTCAGATTCAAAGGGAGCAGGGATGTTATTTTTGTGTGAAACAATTTGTATTTTTTCATGAGTTGGCGGGCCGCATAAAACATGTCGGCGGGCCGCGGATTGAAGACCCTGTGCTAGACCCTTTCAAGGCGCCTGTAGAGCCTCAGCCACGGGCTAATGTAGTCCGCACGTAAATACGGCACTGTACAAACTGAGTTCAAAAGTTCTTTGTACATGCACTCTTTATTTTCAGGCGTGAATTCACCGACACAAATTGCTGTTTGTGTACCATACCTTTCTAGTAATAAATGTTCAATGATTAGGTTTCAGCATCTCTAACTGTCCTTAGCCAAGCCTTTGGACAAGGACCGGGGAATAATATTATGCTGGTTTTTTTTGGTCATTAATAAACATTCTATTTATAAGTTTTTATACAAATTTCCTCGAACAAGCCATGTAATTTTAACCAAAAATCAAGCTGTATTCAGTAAGAGATTGAATTGACGTATGGCGCTAGGGCACTGACAGAAAGGCGTGGCACTGAGAGAATATGCCATGACTTGGACATTTGATGACCCAAACCTGTCTAACCCCGCCTTCTGTCGTGTCGAAGAGGGCGTATTATCTCACAAAGTGCCTGACATTCCATTCACATGTCAGTCTCCAAAATCCCTCATCGTTTCTAAATCGAAGGACTTCAGTTCCACCAAGCCAGCCATTCACTTTCTCCGTCGCGAGTTTAGAACTTTGCCTTTATTTTTCTGAATTAGAACAAGCACAGGCTTGACACATAACACTGATGTGAATGAAATTGGCGACACCGCAAGCTTTGAATAATATCACCATCTATTTTTAGATTCAAAAATATAAACATGTTATTGTGACTTGCTATCATTTGCCCACATCTTAAAGATTCAATTCTCTTATATTAAAACATAATTTTTAGCATTTTAATAATTTTATTATAAAGGTATGTATATTGGTTGTTTTATTATTATTACGTTCTTGTTCAAAATGACGTGCCGTTCAGTCTTATGACGCATACAGTATACAAATAAACGACAGCTTTACGTCACAAAACTGCTGAATAGGTCATCTAAAACAAATAGCGTAACAATTCAAAACTCATGGGGGGCTCAAGCGTTTTTAAGGAAGATTTTGCAATAGGGCCTATGAGAAAATAATGTGTTTTGATATCCAATGGGAGGCTTGAGCTCAATGAGCCCATCCTTTTCCTACCCAACTGTCTGAAACGAACTGACGCTATTATAATGAATATATTGCAAGCACTGATATTACATAATTATAACTGATATAACATAATTTTCTCCTTTTCGTAAACAAAAAATTATGCATAATAATATAAATGGGTATCCTATAACTAAACAATTTCCTCCTATGCCAATACTGAAATAAGGAGAAATACAATACGAAATGATGCTTTGTATAAAAATATCTGAGATATAAAGCAAATCTGTAAAACTTTTCATTTTTGAAAAATGATTTCATTTAAGATTACATTGTTTATCAGAATTCTCTTTTTTAGCCCTATTTAACACTTTTTTCGCCCTATTTAACACTTTTTTCGTTTTCCGGATCCATTAAACTTTAAAGTGGAGCGCTGACATAGGTAGCCTTTTTTCCTTCGGCAGTGTGTTTCTCTTCTGCAGCTACATTTCCATGGACATATCATAACAATCATATACCTTTCAAGCTTAAAAAAGGTTAACACTAGTTCGAACCAATGTTTTAAATTTTACCTGGAACAGCTTTTTAGATCTGGAGAGATTTATTCTGAAGTAAATTTCAGCTCCCAAGAAAAAAGGATTCAAAATACCACTTGCACGATGCGGGACTTTAATTTACTTTTCCAAGTTTTCTTGATAGGGAACGTCGAATTCTTCTGTGGGTAGGATTATTACCCTCACGTTCAGAGCATCTATAGTTTAGCGAGGATTTCGAACCATGGTTCGTCTATTCCACCACGAGATTCGGACCCTGTGCTACCTGTATATCTGTAATTGGACCCAGATTCCGTGCATGGTAGAAGAGTGCAATACTTCTACTCTATCGCAGCGATATTTACCATCAGCACGCGAAGTTACCAATAGTTTCCAGGGAGTCATCTTTCCAGTTGTTGATGTCCTCCTTCTTCTTCTTTCACTTTGCCATTTTCCCATGTTTTATATGGGGTCGGTGTTATGCTCTTTTAATCTTCCTTTCCACAATCTTCTATCCAAGGCCTGTTTTTATATTTCCATGTGGTTCTGGCACTACATTTTTTACGACCGGATGTCCCTTTTGATATCAATCCTCCTCATTTATCCGGGCTTGGGATCGGCACCTATTGAGGCTGGCTTGCCCCTTCGATGGCTGAGTTAGTTGCTGATGTCCTCCAATGCTGCTTAAATTTCAGTGTTCTGTTAAGAACCAGTGCTTCCAATATGGTAAGGCCATTGGCCCAAATCTGAGGGAACCCCAAAGTATTTTTTTTTATATCTACAGTTAACGGTAAGTTAGCGTGAATATCAAGTGGTTTTTTTTTCCATCACCATATCTCGCATAACCCTAGAGTCCGATGGAATTCTTCTTAAGGGAAACCCCGATTCAGAGAAACCCTATCTTAAAACTTTAACCTTTAAACCTTTAAACACTTTGAAAGTCATCTCCAACTACTAACGGTTTAAACGATTCAAAAATAAAGCAAGACTTAGTTAATTTTGCTTAAAGTGGTCAAATTCATTAAGAGCATAAATGTATTGGAAATCGTATCCTAATATTGCTTTGGAAATCGAAGACTATTCCAAATATGGAAGAATAAACAATTAAATTTCCCAAACTGCTAACAAAATAAAAAGAGATCGCCTTTAATTCCTTAAACTCCGAAATCAATAAAACTGCAATTACGCAGGGAAGAGTCTGAACCCCCAGAAGGAAGGCGATCTTTATTATTGATGATCGTACTTATATTTCGGTGTTCCCTACTAAAAGACTCATCAAAGAAGATTAGTTGTCAGAAATTCTTCTTTTCTAACATTAATTATTTTAGTCATTAATTCTTATCCGAATGTCCCGAAAGAGCGTTTCGGCAGCAAGTCACAAAGTATTCAAGCTGACGCTTTAAATTATTTTCTTTTTCTAAAAAGTTTTTAGTAGGAGAATGTGGTACGAAAGGAGAGAATTTCAATGTAGTTTGAAAAAAATCTTGTCAGTAGTTTAGGAAACATTAACTAATATTTTTAGTGGAATTATGATATAAATTATGCACCATTCCTCTAACAGTTATCAACTTTTCCTTAAACCTATACGGAATATTCCATTAAAGGTTAAAAAAAAAGTCTCATAGTTTCTCAGCTTTCGGGAATAGAAAAATTCTACTTGAACCTGCTAACGTACTTCTATTTGCCTTTACGGATAAGAATAATTGAAACACAGGCATAATATATGCCCTGTCAATAGGAAATAGTGGAGTAACGGAACAGAATTTTTAAAGTAGTGTAATCGTTGACTTCGAAATCTTAGACTAGCTTGAAAATAAAATTGAGACTACACAGATAGCTTAGTGTAATTTGCCAACTACGTGACGTTTACAAATTTCCATTGCTTACTCTGGGCTTCATTAGCATTAGACGCAGTTAAGCATTTTTCCACTGATGATTTTACTCCGATGCGCAACATGGGATCATCTCTTTTACACACAGACCAATGGTGCAAGAAAGGAAGAGTTTTGGGGAGCCCAAGTCCCCTCTTTCGGAAAACAGAATACATTATTTTCCATAATGCCAAATCACTTGATCTCTTCTAAAGATGCTTGAATCTTCTTCCTATAATTTATGAAGTGCTCCGTCGCTGATACGGACTATTCTGGCTACCAAAGGACGTTTGTAGCCTGATGAAATTATTTTGTTTTCCATAATGCCAAATCACTTGGTCTTTTCTAAAGATGCTTGAGTCTTCTTCCCATAATTTATGAAGTGCTCCGCCGCTGATACGGACTATTCTGGCTACCAAAGGATGTTTGTAGCCTGATGAAATTATTTTTAATTTCGTCTGATTATTCACTATCCTATAGAACAGCTATTCCCAACCAATTTCTCACCCGTACTCCTTGATTACGTTTTTTTATTTATGAGTACTCCTCCTCTCAAACACCCCTGCACTTCCCTCCACTCAAAAAAAATGTTTTTTTCACCTAGTAATGTTCTTAAGTTAGCTAAATAATCAAACGACTCATATCGATGCTATTTATAGGCTGTTATATTTGATTTTATATTTTACAATTTATTTCAATTTTTTTTATATTAGCCTGACATCAAAACATGAAAAACAATTAAAACAATTTTAGCCATTAACTTATGAATAAAATTCCTTAGTTATTATTTATCTTGATATATAAATCTTCAAACGTGGCTCTTAATAATTCTAGTGCGATACTTGAACTTGTTTTATGGAGTTGAGTTTTTGTGAAGTTTGCTGTAAAAGCCACCTCGCTTCCGTGTGTGTAAAAGTACTGGCATACGCAGATAGATGTTGATGAGTGTTGTAATCCCAAATTAAGACGCAATTTTGTATGCGGCCACCATATGAATATATGGAGTTGTAGCTCTGTAACACCCCTTACGAACCTTCTGCTTACGCTTATGTGTAAAGGTAATGCGGTATAGAGATTATCCATCCCTTCACAAAAGATTGCTTAATAGTCCTGAGTTTGTTGACTTAGCATTAATAAGTATTCTTGTTGTCAGCATCCTACTCTTCGTACTACACCTTTTATGGGAACTTGTATTAACAATATTACCAAGATCATGTGCTTTAGTTTCATATGTATCAACATTCTTTCTAACATTCTGAATAAATTCCAGCATCGATTTATACGGGGAAATGATTGAAGATAAATCATTAACACTGGTTTGCAGAATTTTTCTTGCCTTATTAATTTTTTTCAAAATGTCATTCCATACCACTGTAAAAATGACAGTTTCTAATTTTTTTAATTTGTGAAGCAAAACCTGTGCTTCATGTTGTGTGGATCGCGTTTCTGAATTATCTTCACAAATTGCAGAAAGAGCACTTACAATCTCATTATATCCCTGATACAAAGCTTTCACAGCATCGGCATCTGCAGACCATCTAGTTTGGGAGCGATTTTTAACTGATAGGAATTTGTTTGAAAAATGTAACACTAGTATGTTTCACCTATGGGTCGATGCAGAGAAGAAGTTATATAATCCTTGAATAACACCAAAATATGACATCACTTCATGACAGCATTCAACAGCGTTCAATCCAACCAGGTTTATTGTGTGTGCAGCACACGGAACATATAAAGCCAATGGGTACATGTTTGATTCGAGCTTGCAATCCTGAATATTGCCCAGACATGTTACAGGCATTATCGTAACATTGCTCGCGACAACTTTTTCAAATCGATATTCAATCGCTCAAACACAGATGTAATAACATTACACAAATTGCCAGCACCATGTCCATGAATAGGTACAAATTCGATAAATCGTTCAATGGGAATACCATTTGGAGAAACGTATCTCAACACAATGGATAGTTGGTCGATATGTGATATGTCGGGAGTTGAATCAATTATCAGACCAAAATATTTTGCGGCCCTCGCTTCTTTCAAAATTTCCTGTAGCACACGTTCGGACATTATTTCCACCAGTTCTGCCACGATTGTTGAAGAGAGATAGTTAGCATGTCTCCTACTACTATTTGCATTTTTGTTGAGGATACTTTCTAAAAAAGGATCAAAGCTGCTGATTAACTCGATTAAGCCCAGGAAATTTCCATTGTAAGGTGAATATAAAGTTTCCTTTTCTCCATATAAGGAGAGTCCACGTTGGGCTAAAAATTTGACACAACCCACAACTCCCCGAAGAACATTTTGCCAATGTTTTCTTTCTTTTTCAAATTCTGCAACCATTACACAATCAATACACTCAACAATTTTTGATCTTACTGATAACGAGCATATGGCTTCTCTGTGAAGAATTGA
Source organism: Dysdera silvatica (assembly GCA_006491805.2). Lineage (NCBI taxonomy): Eukaryota > Metazoa > Arthropoda > Arachnida > Araneae > Dysderidae > Dysdera > Dysdera silvatica. The sequence goes on from QLNU02015360.1 coordinate 12,083,707, forward strand.
ATTTTCATGTCACTTAAACGTTGAACCATATTTTTCCAATCCTTAAAGCCTTCATGACACAAAGCTTGATCATTTTTCGTAAATAATTTGCACACATAGCAAAATAAAGCTCTTTTCGTTGGAGAATAAATCAACCAATCTCTACAAACAGTTTCGCAGTTCTTCTTCCTGCAGAAACAATTTGTCTCTCTTAATGTTCTTTCTTTCACTCCTATAGTTCTTGCTAAGTTACTAATGCATTCAATATGTTAGCTAGGCTGATGGTGACTGAAATATTCAGACAACTCCTCGGTTGCATGCCTTGGCCATAAACCAGGGTCATCACTATACTAATGATTTTCTACGTTTTCGTTGAAGAAATTAGGAATTTCACTCACTTCATTTTTTCTTGGAACACGTCCGCATTTCGCTACATGTTGATGTTGGCCTTGCTGGAACCTCGCTACCTCAGGTGGGAGAATTTGCGTAGATATAAACGCTAGAGGGATGTTTTTGCTTTTTTTTATTTTCAAGCAATTCTCTTTCTTTTTTTTTTCTCTTCATATGGCCAGATTGAAATCGCCTCATTATTTTAAACAAGACTTAATTAATTATTATTAATGATTTAATTAATTATGCCCTAGTATTAGTTGCTCCATGAGAGTAACCGCTATTCATCGTTAAAGGTCCAAAGATCGTGCAGACATATTAGAATATTACATTAGAATAGCTGCTTACCGAAAAGGGCTTCGATTATCGAGTGCCGTTTGATTTTTTGTCCATTGGGACCAGGCGTCATAAACATACATACAACCAACTATTATGACAAGATTTATTTTATGTATGGTGAGGGTTGGGCTCGGGATCTATTGATATTAATTGCTTGTTTTGCTTTGTTTTTTCAGTAAACTGTTTATTCCTTTTCTTTCCGTGATTTAGTTACATTTTCATTTTATTTTTCTTTTCTTTGTGTTTTTGTTATTGTCATTTATGAGTATCTATTTGTTAAG
>QLNU02015360.1:12112061-12127420 GCA_006491805.2 Dysdera silvatica
AAAGACTGGAAAAGTGACGAACACTACGCAAATATAACAATAATGGAAAAATAACAACGTTTTTTGGCGTAGTTGTAAGTTTAAAAGATGGTTCGACGCACGTTTCGAGAGAACAAGGTCTCTCCTCGTCTGGAACTAGCGTGCAGTAAACAACATTGGAGTGTTGCCAACTCGATGTGGTTAATACGTTGTCGGTAGCGGTTAGTGCTTTTTTTCAGGAGTACAGAGTTGTTTTCGGCGGCCAACTTACAAAGTGGTAAATTTTGGTCACAAAGTTAAGTAGCAGGTGTAGTTGAAGGAGAAGCAGTGGGGAAGAGTTTAAACAGATTTTTAACTCACCTTTCACGCGCTTTCTAAACTCACCAAACTCACTCACCGCTCTACTCTTAACAGTAGTTCTACAGTTGAGTTTTCGGGCACAGTCATCCTTCCGTTCTTTCCTAAAATCAGTGCGACAGTGGCAAACATACTTCGCAGAGCCAACTTTCGAGTTATCTTCTCACCATATAACAAAATTCGGCCCTCTCACCTTAAAGACACCATCCCGATGCTACCACGCTAGGGTATATATCGTGTGTTTTGCCAATGCCATTTATCATATGTGGGACAGACCAAGCGGGCCCTACGACATCGTATAAAAGAACACCAAAGATATGTCACCAATGCTTAGTTTCAAAAATCATCCATTGTAGTTCATTGTTGGAATAATGACCATCAATTCAACTTTAAAGAAGCAATGGTCATTTGACAACCTTTTTCGGTCATTGAACTTGACTTCCTAGAAGCGTTTTACATCCATAGATTTGGTGCATCACTTGTGAACGACCATAAATCAACCCCAAGTTTTAGTGGGGCTTGGAAAAATCTGTTAAAACTCTTCCCCATTGCTTCTCCTTCAACTACAACTGCTACTCAACTTTGTGACCAAAATTTACCACTTTTGTAAGTTGGCCGCCTGAAACAACTCTGTACTCCTGAAAAAAGCACTAACCGCTACCGGCAACGTATTAACCACATCGAGTTGGCAACACTCCAATGTTGTTTATTGCACGCTAGTTCCAGTCGAGGAGAGGCCTTGTTCTCGCGAAACGTGCGTCGAACCATCTTTTAAACTTACAACTACGATAAAAAACGTTGTTATTTTTCCATTATTGTTACTCATTTCAAATTGCCTTTGTTCCAGGGTGATGAGATACCACCAGCCTCCCCGGGTTACACCACTGGATGTGTTCTTATCCCAACTTAATAAATTGGTTTTTTCCTTTTATGTAAGTTAGAGAAATAGCATTTGTGATTGTGGGGAAATTTTAACATGCTTGCAAATCCTTAATAATACGGTTTAAGTGTTAATTATTGCCTCTAATATAATCTAGGAGAAAAAATATCTTTTTGACACGTAATTGAGGAATATATCATATTGAAAACAATTCAGCTTACAATTTATTATTTTTGTTAACAGTTTAATTCTGAAACCACAAACCAGTTTTATATCCTTTTAATTAAATATTACTACAACATACATTCCTTTAATATAGTAACTCAGTAACTATATTTCTAAGTATTAAAATATTAGATATGTTTTACTTGTTTGCGTTTTAATGGCCCATGAATAACAAAGGTCGGAAGGAAACCTTTTTTATATGTTTTACTGAAGAGAAAATAAACATATTTTATTTTCATCATATTGTCTACGTTGGACACCTCTAATTTGGACATGCTTGAGGGGAACAGAAGTGTCCAACTTACACAGGTTTTACTGTACATAAATATGCCAGTAAATTTTATTAGCAATTAGGTATAAAATTAATTGAATTTTTACAATAAAATTTGTGTCTGATTATCTAAAATAGAACATAAAATCAACAACAGAAATATAAATACTTAGCTTATAGTTAAAATGCAAATAAATTTATATTTACCTATACGCTTTTTTCTCTCTTACATTGTAAATGGTTTATCAGATCGTTTCGCTTTTGCTTGACTCTCGAATTATCAACATATACATTGCAGATTGCTTTAATATTAATAAATTAGTACAGTAAAACCTGTCAAGTTGGACACAGTTTGATGAAATGGAAAAAAATTCCTATATTTTAACATGAAATTAATACTCTTTAACTTCGAAGTTAGACGCTGTTTACACGCCTAAGTTGGACGAGTTTCTTGAAAAAAAAAAAGTTCTGTGTCGAAAAAGTGTACTTTTTCGTGATTCAATAAAAATTCCTGTATGTACAGATGGTATACAGAAACATTTGGTAAACCTTTTGTGCATAGTCTATCACTTTTGACCTTCATTATCTATCGCAAGGATTCTCCCCTACACCCACACACTTCTGCTGTCTGTTTTTATTTTCAGGAAATTCTTATCTGCCTTCACCCCACACTGTGGAGACACCTTCAGAAATCTGTCCATTTCCCCCCCACATTCCTTCCTTATGTGCTGGGTTGTCACTTTTACCTTATCTCCTCGCCCTTTAATTGTTAAGTTTTTCTTATAAAATCGTGTGCACCGAACAGGACACAGAAAATACACTTGAAGAACGAACATCAGCAGCTTTCCTATCTCTTTCTTAGAATTGTTAGATTGCTGCTTTCTTTACCGAAAGGTCCCCTGCCCCTAAAAAACAAGTTTTAGTCTCTTAATGCACTTTTGAAAGGTAACTGTGATATAAGTAAGTGGCTAGTCATTAAATTTAAGTGTTTAACCATGAGCAAACGCAAATTTTGTGAAAACATATAATGTAAGTGCGAGTACACCATGAATTACGTTACGTTATATGCGCAATGCTTCTTTATAGTCTAGTACACTGCTCAGTGATTTTTAGTAATTACTGTAATTTAAGAAATTTTTTAATTTAAACAATTTAAAAAATTCGTAAAAATAAACTATGTATTTTTTTTATTTAGCACTTATTTAAAGGGAGCTTTTTATATATTTTACTGAAGAGAAAAAAATATTATTCATATTTCCACGTGGTTCTGGTATGACATTTTTACGACCGGATGCTCCTGCCTGATACCAACCCTCCTCATTTATCCGGGCTTGGGACCGGTATCTATTGAAGCATGCTTGCCACCTTCGGTGGCTGAGTTTTCTGTAGTTAAATTGGGGAGCCGGTGAGTGGAGTGCTCTGTGATAGGAAAGTAAGCGGTAGGATGAAAGGAAAATTGTACAAAACTGTAGTGAGACCTGCAATGTTATACGGGGCAGAGACTTGGCCAATTACAAGAGCGCATGAAAGGAAGATGGAAGTGGCTGAGATGAGAATGTTGAGGTGGATGAATGGTGTTACAAGGAGGGATAAAATAAGGAATAACCTAATTAGAGGTACGGTCAAGGTTGGACCCATAGGAAGAAAAATACAAGAACATAGGTTAAGATGGCTTGGGCATATGGAGCGGAGAAATGAGGAATATGTGGGAAAGGTAATGGACAGGCTGGTGGTAATGGGTAAGAGGAAGAGGGGAAGACCACGGCTGAGATGGAAGGATAGAGTGACGGAAGATCTGGAAGAGTATGGATGGAGTAGAGAAGAGGCATTGGATAGAAGATTGTGGAAGAGAAGATTAAAGGACCATAACGCCGACCCCATATAACATAGGAAATGGCAAAGCGAAAGAAGACTGAAGAGAAAATAATATATAACTTATTTGCATCATAATGTCTATGTTGGACATATTTAGAGGGAACTACAGTTGTCCAACTTATATAGGTTTTACTGTATTCAGTTTGAACAGAAGAGTAATACACTTTGCAATAATCTTATTGAGCAAAAGCATAGTCATGGATAAAAGTTCTGGTGGAAATACAAGCGGATATACAGTGCGGCATAGAGTCAAACCCAAGTTTTATGTTGCCCTGTGGCAGGTTTTCCATGGTCTAAACTCTCCGTAATTACTGCAATTGTCTTCCCAGATTATCCCAGGCCTGCTCAGTTGGTGAGGGAACTGGGGACTTGGCTTGCCATAGCATAGTGTTAATCTTTTCACTGGGAAATTTTTGAGAGTCTTAATTTGTGAGTTTTGACTTTTAATGCTGGTAAATAGATCTTTAGAGACGTAACAGCATAGGCAATATACTTGGCGTAGTATGCTGACAACCTACAAGAGCGTGCGGATAAAGCACACCTTGTAACAAAATTATAAGAGATCGTTTGTCTTAGAATATGGCACCCCCAGACTAACACCAGTTATGATGTCCCGATAGGCAATTACTGCCGGATTCGAGTGATATCAACGCCTCCTGTTTACACGAATACTGTGATCGTCCGCACCAAAATGTAGGCGGAAGTCGTTGTCGAACACAAGATGACTCCAACTGGATCCCGGACACCATTACAGACATCGCTGCCTATATTGGGTGGTTAATGATAGACTTTTAAAGGGTCGACCGAACAAAAATAAACTCCGCCTCTGCCAGATGCCGCCAATGACGTGCCTTGATAATATGTGATACGTAAAAGAAAGTATATACATTTAAATGAAGGATAGGGACGCCATTAGTGTCTGTATAGCTCAGTGGTCCCCAACTGGCGGTCTGTGGACCACTGGTGGTCCTCGAAGGAGTCCCAAATGGTCAGCGAGACGGGTCACTATTTAAAAAAAAACATAAAAATTGTTATTATTAAATATTAAAATTAAATATAAAAATGAAACACTTATAGTATATTTTAGTATTTTACCTCCTCCCCACTCTTGAAGAAAAGCTGCTACGCTGTTGCATGTAGGGACTTTCTGGTGAAATGTAGGGCTTTCCATGCCGCTACTAGGATTTCACTTTGACAGCACTGCTTTGTTTGGCTTCACTGTTGGCAACATTCTTTGCTTACTTCTATACATCTACATCCCCCCCCACCACCACCAAAAAGACGCGGCTCCCTTTTTTATTAAGGTCTTGCAGTCAACTCGTGCTGGGACGGATTTAGAGGTCATTCAAGGGGGCGATTAATGACTTGATTTTTGAAAATGATACCTCATTGGACCTTTACCTTGTATCTTTTCAATACCAAATTTCATTCAAGGTGGGGATATCCCCCGCCCCTAAACTCGTGAAAATTTTTCGAAGTGGTCCGCGGGTACAATTGAAGTGGAAAAGTGATCCGCGGCTTAAATTGAGTTGGGAACCACTGGTATAGCTGCTCGTATGATATCCTCGAGCGTTTGTTTCTGCGGGATGTCTAGATTCTTCGCGACGGGTATATATGTCCTTCTGCATCAACTGCTACCAACATCGTCTTACTTCCACACCACTCCGACTAAGATGACGACTGAAAAATTTGCATGAATATCCTGTTTTTCATAAGCCCATGACGCAACTTTTCTCAACCTCGCTCAAATGCTCATATTGCCGACGTTTGTTTATAGAGGCATTTTCATAAATTATTTAACCAAGCAACAAAATTCGCTAAATTGTTTATCTGTGCGGACCCAGGATGCGCCCTTCTATCATGTGCCTTATTATATGTGGGTGCGTGTTTATATGTGTACCCTGAAATAGAATTTTCTGTTAAAATTTTAAGTCTATATATCGTAGATTTCCTAGTTTAAAATATACATCGTTAATTTCAATGGACAAGCGAAGTGAGTCCGACAAACACGGCGGGAGGAATGCAACTGTCCTTTTGTTGGTTAGGTTTTGACAACAGTGGCGGGTTGCTAGTAATGTTAAAGCAATTAAAATTTGAAATATGCCAAGTCATTTTGTTAATGACCCATAACATCTGGAAACAGCGCTTCTAAATCAATCTTTACCGAACATCTGTCGGCCTAATGAGACAAGTAACAAATCGGCAATCGGAAATGACCTTCTTGGATGTAGAATTGTCAATTTCGAATTTATATTAAAGGTAGTAATGACCTTTTGACATCACAATTGACAATAATAGTCTTGAGCTTAGGCTTATTTGAGGTTTTGATAACCTTTAAGAACTTTACTCTATTTAAGCACAATTAATGCTCCGGCTGGATTAATGTTTAAATAAGGTTTTAAGCATGAGTTTTTTCTTAAATCCCAACGTTCACACTTTGACATATTTATTTAACTGTTTTTCAATTTAAAAATCTTTTCAAAAATCATTTCAATGTCTTAATATGAAATATTCAATCGATATATTTATAATTAACACAGGAATATCGATCCTTTCTTTCGATACAGTGCTTACAGTTAAAACATTTGCATTTCTCTATCTTCTTGTGATCAATTTTATTCCGAAAGAAATTAATACAAGATGTCTATGGCTTATATTTCATAAGATCTGGGTAATCAGAGATGGACCAACTATTTTTTTTTTTTTTTTTACTTTTGAACAATTTTTTGCAACAACTGCTTTTATTTTCACACACAGAATTTAGCCAGGTATTTATTAGCTATGCATTTAAAAGAAAAACTATTTGAAAAACTTTTTCTTAAACAGAAAGTGTCTTTCTCCTTCAGTTCGAAGCCATTTGTTCGAGTGATGGCTAGTAACGGAGGTCGTTTGATAAGCGTTGACTGCTGAAAAATATACAACACAAGCAATAATTTTGACAATCACAAGCAATCCCGTCGCCTCGGATCAATAGGAATGCTCAATTGCGTTTTGCGCTGGTGTTGGTCATTGCAGAACGAACCGTTTTTGATGTTAAGGATCACCTTCCTTCATGGAGAGTACCCTAAGCAGATTTTAAAACCTCCAAGATCAGCCAGCACCGGATGCGTACTGCGCAGGTGGGTGAAGTTCTAGGAAATAAATAATAAACATTTTGTATGTGGGTGCGACAATGTATAAATATATAATAAAGGGAATATTAACATATTTTTTATTAACCACAGTAGAATCTCGATTATTCAAATTTCTCTTAGTCGAATATTAATAAATTTAACCGCAATAATTCGTACACTTATTATAATTTTTTTATATAAACATTCGTTCAATATTTTCCGTCAAAATGCTCACATTTATTTTCTAGTGTATAAGGTATTTGGTGAGTGCCATTCTTTTTCTAGTCTAGAGATATGTATATGCATTTTATAAATCGAATATATATATATATATTTATATGGTATAGGACTATTTTAAAACAATTAATATCATAATTGACACATACGTGTAGCATTTTTTGACGTTTTTTACTATAACATAGTAGTTTAATATTATGTAATTCAACGTGAAGCGCAATTTTTTATTGTTATTTCTAGGGTTCTTCTCACACACACATACACACACACACACAATAGGCTACTAAATCTTATTACCAAAATATTGAATATTATTACAAGACGCAGTGATAGCAATTATAATTTCTCGACAACAAATAACATGCAACTAAACTACAAGTACTTTTCTGATAAGCTAAAAATTAAATTGTTTTAATATAAAAATTAAAGCCTTACATGAGTTTCAATAATCAATAATACCCCCTTGGTTGAATGTATTTTTATGGCGCAAGGACAACAAGGATCATTCTGCGCCAGACAAGGCGAGACCGTACATACGGTTTTGAATGTCCCGTTTAAAGTCAAATAAGTTTACCCATTTGGATGTAGATTTTAATTTTCTAATTTCTTACTTGCAGTGTCATATTATGGTTTTGTTGAAAGAAGGCTTCTTTACTCTCTTACACACTAATTTAATGAAACACATTGTAGTAAAGAATAATTGTACAAGAATTTGGGATAATGAGTTTATTAAAAACTTAAGTAAGGTTTAAAACACTTTAAGTTTTAAAAATTTAATGAGATAAATTTTTATAAAACGATTTTGTACTTCGGGGTCGTTAGGCCATTTTGGCGCTCCCTCCATCTTGGTTTGGCGCCAGGTGCGACGACATCGGTCGCACCGCCCTTAATCCTTTACTGCTTAAATCGATGGAAAGCCGATTCTTCTCCTCCGTGCAATTATTATGCATGCAGGATGTACAATTATTATCAGTGTAAGACGGATACCTGCAAGATGGTACCTGCAATTATAGAGCTGTCCTACGCAATGTAGGAAACCTGGCAACCATAGGATCGTGTGCAATATGAGTAATTGAAAATTTATAATGGAAATATTTCAGACAAGATGAGGGAATGTTATATTTAATTAAAAGTAAATTAAGCAAATGGTATTTTTCACTTCTGAAAGTTTTTAGAAACCATGAATTTATAAAAGAGAAATTTTTTATTATACCGGGTGAATTTTTTTAACTTGAGACATCGAAATACCTCGAGAAATACGCATCATACGAAAAAAAAATGTTATAAAAAAACTCATCACATTTTCGAAGGGGAAATCCAACCCCATAAAAATTAGGCCGCCCCTACCCCATAGGGGTGGGGCGGGGGGCAACTTTAAAATTTCAAATGGAATCCCCTATGTTTTATTGCAGATTCGGATTCTACGGGAAAAAATAACGAAACTTTTGTCGGAAACATTTTTTTTTTTGACTCGCGATCAGTATTGCTGCAATGGGCATAAATTCGCTAAACTTCGATTTTTAATGGGAATTCCCCCATATCATTGAAATGCTTCAACGCTGATCTACTGTTGACAAGGTGAATTCGTTTTCGGTATGTTTTCCTCTAACCATCGGGGTGCTTTATTTCGGCAAATCTCCTTGCCTCTCACCATTCTATAAAGTGCTGGAAATGTTGACCTTCAACTTTGATGCATTTATCAATCCTCGCTTCAAATGATTGTATACAACTCAAAAGTGCGTCTGCTGTAAGTTGGGCGCAAGTATTTCTGATTCGCTCAATCATGTTTGCACGAGTTGTTGGCACTTGCTGGTAAACTTTATCCTTCATGAAACCCCACGAAAAGAAATCTGGAAATGTGAGGTCTGCTGCTCGGGCAAACCAATTTACAGCAGACACACTTTTGAGTTGTGTACAATCATTTGAAGCGAGGATTAATAAATGCATCGAAGTTTAATGTCAACAGTTCCATCATTTACTAGAATGATGAGAGTACTCTGACGGTGAGAAGCAACGGGACTCACCGAAATAAAGCACCCCGATCATGAGAGAACACAGGACCGGCGCAAGAAAACTTGGCGCCCTAGACGAACGGCCTGCCCCCCGTCCCCCACTTCAAGGAAATCGACCTACCAACATACATGAAATAGACAATAATAATATGCTTACTAAAAAAAACCTCTCAATCAAGTTATTGCCAATAAATAAAATTATCTATATATATTTATTTTACACACACACATATATATTATTTACGCATTTATATTATTTCATAATAGTATATATACTATATAATAATATAAATTGTTACACATAGATTTTGTTTTAAAGTAATTATTTTTACCTTTGCACTATATGGAACGATACAATGTCACATGTCATTATTATTATCATGTTCTGTTATTATATTTTAATAGTTAATTCGTTGGAAGACAAGGATGGGTTAAGATTTTGTGGAACCTTAGAAAATTTTTTCTGGGTTCCTTTGTAGTATAAATTAAGCCTGTGCAATTATATATTTTAGGAAATAAGGTAAAAGAGTTAGGTAGCGTTCAAGTATTACGTAAGCAATATTTTGGCCATTTTATACCCCCTCCCTCCGGGTAAGCAAAAATTAACATTGACCAACATAGGAAAATAAGCACAACAGCAACTACCCTTCCTCCCAAAGGTGCTTACGCAATATTTGAACTCTTCCTTACTGAAAACAAAATACACATACTTCCAAGTATGGAAAATGACGATATGAAATTTTCAGTCTATTACACACATTATAAATTTAGATACTTTTTCTCTCATGACAAAGGCGGATTTTGCATTTCATATCTTGAAATACAGTGAATTCTGTCTATAACGATAATTTGTTTTGAATGAGCCTGCATATAACGATAATTTTGCAATTTCCAGTCTTTTTCTATATGTTGTGTCCAAAACTTTTTAAAGCAATACAGCTTTGACAATCCATTAATGCTGAAGAATATTATATACACAAATGCAGCCGGTTCTAGAATAATGACCCAAAGTCAGCCAAATATTTCTGAAGAGGAAATACGTTGATGTACTTAATTAATTCTCTTAGCACATACAAAGCTTTGAAGAATATACACTCTTCTATGAATATAGAGAATGATTTGACTTCGGATGAGGAATTATTAGTAGAGCTAGGAGATTTTGATGACCTAAAAACAGTCAGAAATGACCTATAAAAAATACATATGATCTAAAAACCAGAATAAAAAAAATGCCCTATAAACAAAAAAGTGACCTTAAAAAAGCAAAAAGTTTACAAAATAAGTTATTCAGTATTTCAAATTAGCCATAGCAAAACTGAAAAATTTATTTGAGTATTGCAGAATTGTAATATATATCGATTATCGATCAGGAATTTTAAATTCTTTAAAGAAAAAAGAACATTGACAAATTTACATCTTTGGAAAAAAATGAAATTTCTGAGAAATTCATGGAAAAATGACTTTTTATTGAAAATATCACAAAATGCAAATTGTTGACCCAAAAATATCCAAAAAATGCCCTTTAAATGACCCAAAATATAAAAAATGCTCCATCCCTTAAAAATTACGAAAATGCAAAAAACTACACCTAACGAAAGTGTTTGAATCTGCTTCGTTTTTCATTAAACACATTTATATATACTTATGCAACGTTTTGGCAATGCCAAAATCATCAAAATTGCAGCCCTAGTTATTAGGTCTTTAGTTATACTACCAATGAAGATACGATAGCGGAACTGAAAGAAAATGATGGGAGAGAAAGCAAAAAAAAAGAAACGTAGTGTTCGATAGAATCGTTGAAATATTACAATATTACAGAATGAAATGCTGTAATATTTCAACGATAGAATCGTTGAAATATTACAGCATTTCAATCTGACTCTACCGAATGTCTGAGATGTGTATCTAAATTTGCTAGATAGTTAGAAAATATGTGTCCTGCAACGACTCTCCAGAGAGTACTCTCCACATAAACCAAATACCTGATTACTGCTTTTTTTAATTAAATACAATTTTCTTAAGTTATTATTTTTTCTAACGTAACTTTTCTAAATACGTATTGAATGATAAAACATTCTGGTTTACGTCCACATAAATTAATTATACGCCACATATTCAGTTTCTATGTATTATGCATTTTTTAGTTTTCAATTAAAAATATAATTCCCAATTTTATTTTTATTATCATAAATATGCATTTTTTATTAATAGAATGGAGAGATCGATTGCAGTTCATTGCTGGAATAATGACCATCAATTTAACTTTAAAGAAGCCACGGTCATTTGCCAACCTTTTTCGGTCATTGAACTTGACTTCCTAGAAGCGTTTTACATCCATAGATTTGGTGCATCACTTGTGAACGACCATAAATCAACCCCAAGTTTTAGTGGGGCTTGGAAAAATCTGTTTAAACTCTTCCCCACTGCTTCTCCTTCAACTACACCTGCTACTTAACTTTGTGACCAAAATTTACCACTTTGTAAGTTGGCCGCCGAAAACAACTCTGTACTCCTGAAAAAAGCACTAACCGCTACCGGCAACGTATTAACCACATCGAGTTGGCAACACTCCAATGTTGTTTATTGCACGCTAGTTCCAGACGAGGAGAGACCTTGTTCTCTCGAAACGTGCGTCGAACCATCTTTTAAACTTACAACTACGCTAAAAAACGTTGTTATTTTTCCATTATTGTTATAATTGCGTAGTGTTCGTCACTTTTCCAGTCTTATGTCATTACATCTTTCTTGTTCCGATAATGATGCGGAAGTTTGAAAATAGAAGTGGGACTTCCAAGTCTCCAAGACTGATTGCATGTGAAAATTATAAAGCCCAACTCCCATAATTTGTCCACACTGTGACATCGCCGGTTTTCTTCTGTAAGTGTTCCTACTCGCCCCCCCTCCCTACCCCAATCATCTGGAATCTCCAAAAGCGGCTTAGGGTTACGACTTAATCCGCACCATGTGTTCTGGGGAGGAAATCTGTTTCCAAGAAAGAATATTTAGGAAGGAAAATATATAAGCAGCTGAGATGTACGATGCAGAACTATATATATCTTGACACCTCGTCGATACTTAGTTAGCTAAGAGATTTCAACACCATGAGGTTAAGGGGGGGGTGCTAAACCACAGAATGGGTGTTTAGAGGAAGAGCCCCTCCAAACTTTCTCGTTGAAATTATTTTTTTTTTTTCTCGTCTGTAAAATCAAAAGTAACCATCGGCTTTACCAGGGCAAGCGATAATCCATTTAGTTCCATTTATTTGTTGTTGAGTTTATTTCGATTATCGTATAGTGGTGCATTAAGCAACAAAAAGTCTATCGTGATGCCGCCTTAGGCGGCCGCCCAGTTCGCCTTATGGTCGCACCGGGCTTGAGAGAACATGCTGGAAAAAAATTCTGCCTTGTCAACATTTGATCAGTGTTGAAGCATTTCAATGAAACATACGGGTTCACATTAAACAAATCGAAGTTTAATCAATTTATGCCAATTACAGCGCCAGTGGTCGCGAATAAAAAAGAAATGTTTCAGACAAAAGTTACGTATTTTTTCCCGTAGAATCCGAATCTGCAATAAAACGTAGAGAGAAATTTTAAAGTTTCCCCCGCCCCACCCCTCTAAGGGGAAAGGGCGGGCTAATTTTTATGGGGTTGGATTACCCCCACGAAAATATGATGAGTTTGTTATAACGTTTTTTTTTTCGTACGATGCATATTTCTCGAGCTATTTTGACGTCTGAAGTTGAAAAACTCACTCGGTATAACATTTTATATTAACAAACAACTTAAACATACACTGATACACATATAGATATACTAGGTGTCCCAAAAACACTGACTCAAGCTCTAATTTCTTAAATATTGATCCTAGACATATGTGTTAAATTGCAAAGTGGCATAAGAAAAGGTGCAGAATTTTGTGAAATCGATTAAAATTGCAGTGGATTATTTTTCAAAGAAATACAAAATTTAAATTTTTGTATGGTCCCTGTACACAAAAATTTCCAATAAGTGAAATGTGCCCCATAATCCAATAGGTCAATATACAAAATTTCAGCATTCTAGTGGATAAAAGAACCAGAGATATCAAAGTCCAAAATAACTGACTAGCAACTCTTTTTTGAAGGGAGCAATAGGTATATGTCGGGATGAGGGAAATTCATACTGCTAAGTCACGTTATTTTGGATCTTCATATCTCTGTTTCTTTTTCCACTAGGAGGAATTGTGCAAGGGTTTCATTGGGAAGGGTGGCCGCCGGAGGCGGCGCTGTAATCCCAGTTCTTGTTCCACTAGAATTCTGAAATTTTGTACATTGACCTATTGGAATATGGGGCACATTTTACTCATTAAATTTTTTTGTATACAGGGAAAATATACAAATTTAAATTTCGTATTTCTTCAAAAAATAATCCTCTGCAACTTTAATAAATTTTATAAAATTCTGCACCTTTTTTTTACGCCGCTTTCCAATTTAATACATATGTCTAGGGTCAATATTTAAGGAATTAGAGCTGCGGTCAATGTTTTTGGGACACCCTGTATAGTAGAACGCTCTCGCATTTAACGAGTTTCCGGATTTAGCGAAGATAATGGTTAAGTGCAATACCATTTAATAGCTTTTAGAAAATAACGTTTTTGACACTCCGGATTTAACGTGTAAAAAATGGCGAGACTTTTTAAAGAAAATGTGGGAAATTCTAAAAAAATTAAAATTAAAAATATAAAGAAAATTAGTGATCGGGAATGTCTTTTTAACTGAGGCAAACAGCCTGAAACAAATTTTCAAAAAAAAATATGAGTAAAATCTTTATCAACTATCTATAATCTTTACTTACTATCTAGACTATAAGATATAATATAAGAAGAGACATTTCGTAATTTTAATCGACCATTTTTTTGTTATCGCAAACTTTAGTGAGTGCTGCCTCTTAAATGATTGTAACAAAATATATCTTTAATAACTATTTTATTTGTAATTAATTGTTGTATTACTGTTTTCACTTTTTGCATTTGGAAACAACAGTAGTATATTTAATTATCCTCCAATTCTCTAATAAAAACAGTCCACTAAGTTTCGCCTTCGAAAGCTAGACCAGTTTTTTCGGGCTACTTAAGTAGCAGTTAGTCAGTGTTCTACTAATAGAAAGCCAAAGTCACAACAAAACAACCCTCCTTATTAAATTAGAATAAGCATATAAGATTTGGAGTTGATTATTTTTGCGGAAGACAGAAAATACGTAATACAGTGAAATCCCTCTTAACGGACACCCCTCAGCTCCGCCCAGCTAAGAATTCCCGGTAGAAGATGATTTACAATAATACATTCCAAACCCCTGCTTAGTGGCCACCCTCAGACACGGACGCGGACACTATTTTCCCCTGTAAAGCAAAATACATTTGGACTTCGACCTTCACTAGAGGCATTTCTCACAACAAGAAACTAAGGATAAACAGGATAAGAGTTAAGGAGAATTTTCCCTCCCATTAATGAAGAGTGATAAAAATGAATCGGATTCGCTGATTCAGATGACTAACGCTTTGATAAAAACTTTGATAATAAATAAATCATATAGTGATACACTGCGCGAAACTTATAAACGATTATCAACACGAAATTACCGCAGTTAAAATTTATTATCCTTTACGCGAATACCACACAGGTCTCATAAGCGTAAAGAATGGAAAGTGGTGGATTTAATCTCGCAATTAAAAGTACATTTCGAAGGTTGGTTGGTTGTTTTATGGCGCAAGGACAGCAATGGTCATTCTGCGCTAATCACGATGAGATCGTATATACCTGATAAAGTAAGAATAAATTAAAACTAAAATGGTAAAAATATAATAGATATAATGTATTAAATTTAACAAACGAAACGACATAAAAAATCAGATGAGGTGGAAGAAGCCAATGTCAAATAAAAAGTTAAAAATGATTTCATGATTAAAAGAATTGCATAAAATGTCACGGAGGGTAAAAATGTTTTGGTTAAAAGTTAATGAGCGTTACTGGTTAAAATTGGGGCAAATACATAAAATATGCAAAACATTTAATGCTTCACCACATGTGGCACACATCGGGGCATCTTCTCCCTTTAAGAGATGATGAGAGAAGCCTGTATGCCCGATGCGAAGTCTAGCCAGAGTGACCTCGTTACGACGATCAGTCCTACAGCGTAATGGGATGGATGGCAGTGGATATTGTCGTCCAGAGAGGGGGTCAAAGGGTCCATGGATTTCCACAGGTTTTGCTGTGGTTTTGTTCCCTCTTTGAAACTCTGCAGGCACTGATAAGTGGAAACACTGTCCTAAAAAGAAATTTTTTTTATTGGTTAAGTGGTGTGCGTCAGTTACGTTCGCCCATGGGCAATTGTGACCCACCTACATCCTGAAAAGCACAATATAAAATGTCA
>QLNU02015360.1:12127520-12158836 GCA_006491805.2 Dysdera silvatica
CACCTACATCCTGAAAAGCACAGTATAAAATGTCAAATGTAAAGGAAAATATTTTTTTACGTAATTTTGAGTTGTTGGACAAATTTTTTGGAATTTTGAAGAGCGTGTGGGGGTGGGTAGTCATTTGTCGGGCGTCCGCCATACGGGGTTAAGTGAAATCGGACGAGCGTGAACGAGGTGGGTGGGGGAGTTAAAAAGTGCCAAAATCACGTTAATTCATCCTTTATGAATAGTCCCATGCTTGAAATGTAATAGTTCAGCTATTTTAGAATGTCCACACCTTTCTTTCACGGTCACCCCTCATTTATGCACACAATTTTCTGTCCAGCGATTATCCGATAATGAAGGGTGTCACCATAGGCGTACGTAGAAAGTTCGTAAAGGGAGTTATAGGCTCAATGTGGGGGTTACAGAGCTACAACTCGCATATTGCTATGTTAAACATACAAAATTCCATTGCAATGGGGAGTTACAACCCCCCTCTGCGTACGCCAATGGGTATCACTGTACCAATAATGAATATCTGATTAGGATATTCACTGTTAACGGCTGAAAGAATACTGTCCTGGAAGAGTGTAACAGTGTGTTACCAATAAAACTGTATTGAAGGCCAATTGGGTCGGAATTGACTTTCCTGTGGTTCCGTGATTTGCCCTGGGGCTCATTGTGACTATAAAGTGACATTTTTTTTTTATTTCAACAAATTCTGCTCAATAGCACATTAAAATTAAAGCCAACTTACAGTATTAGAGGGTATCTCGCCAGGGCAGCACCGGGAAAAAAGTGAATTTGACAAGGCCGGTGCCGCCCCTGTGAGATGATAGTGTTACATTCTTGAATTACATAAAACTAGAGTACATGAACAAGATCTACAACTATGGGCATAGCCAGTTAATATTCTTTATACAAGAACTTATCATCGCAGAAAAAAATTGAAGGACATAACATTAATGGCTTATGTTTTAATTTCAGACCCACATAGGACAACGCAAACACGACACACTAAGAACCATGGCCAGCATAATAAAGTTGAATAGAATACTAATTTTAATCTGAACAGTATGTAGTGTTAGATACCCCAGTCGATACATGATCCATATATGTAATTTTCTTTGAATATCTATTGTATAATGTGAGTGATATAATATTGGAAGCAAGGTCGGTTATGGCGCGAGTGTTTAGGAACAACACATTACCAGAGCGCACGTTGAAAAACTCGGACATTTCTCTTGAAAACAGTTAAGATTATCATCATGTGATTAGAATATTTGCATTAAAGGTGATGTTGCTTTATAAGAGGTTTTTTGAACTAGATTGTGGCAAGGCATTGCAGTCAATAACTGTGTTATGCAGAGGGCACTTCAACGTTGCTTATAATTTCCGACGTTAAATTGTTGCAAAAATGTCCATATGAGACTACATGAATGTAAGTCTGGATGCTTGTTGTAAAGTCGCAATACCCAGCTGTTGGTAATTGGGAAAGAAAGAGACAGCGTACGAGTTGGTTTCAACGTGACTTCTTCGCTTAGTTTGACCTTGCGCCTTAAATGCTGGTGCTTGGTAGATGTTCGCTGGTCTTGAAGGACTAAGTTGTTTCGCTGCATGTTCTTGTTATGAAGTTGGACTGGCTGTTGAGAATAAAAAGAAGATTGCTGCATACAGTTATTGAGCCAAGAACTGACTGATGTACTTTTAATATTAATAACTTAAGTTCTCGGTTAGGTTTGTTGTTTAAATGTTGTAATATTTAGTTTTATATTTATTAATGTAATCTTAATCAGTATATATGTTAGGGAAGTATTGTTGTTAAGTCTCGTTGTTTACGGGCAGAGTTAATTAACCCGAGTTGTGGTTCTACTAATAGGTATTTCATGTTTAACATAGTTAAGTAAAAAGCATAACATTTGTTAGCCATTGGCTTTAAGATAGGCAAAGCAATACTATCGTTATTTGGAGGTTCTGCTTAGATGTCCGTCCCCCGTCCCGTCTCAGTGTGAAGACAGATTCTACGTACAGAGCCTTTACTGAATGTTTGTGGTCAAAGGTTTGACGTTAAAGATGCTGCTGTGGATACTCCACCCTTATTGCCAATAGACGTCTACTATGGATCCATAGAATCCAGGTCAATGCTAGTTTACATTCATGGGCGCCCTGAGGGGTGCAAGGGATGCACTTGCACCCCCTTGGTTTATGAAAAAAGGGAGGAAAAGGACTGAATCCATAAGAAACTATAGTCCAACAACATTATTCAATTGGAACTTTGCCCTGAATGCACCCCCTTGCATATAATTCTGGGGACTTCCACGTTTACATTATAAATTATTTCTCACGTCTATTGTTCAAATATTAATACTTTTCTTATTGAGTTAATGGTTATACTGTTTTCCTTTGTTTTCGGGAGTCTATTGCTTTTGAAGGAAACCTTTATTGGGAATTTGTTTTGATGAAGCGCCGCAGTCGAGTATTCCTGTTTATGTGCTAAAGGCTGATTAGTGTTGCGCCTTACAGTGTAAAACTCTTCTCCACGAAATAAATATTTGTTCACCAACTCGTTGTTTTCATTTGTATGTAGCTGAAAGGACATCTATCCGGATTATTGCTAACTTAAGGTAGATAGAGTTTAATTGAAAGATAATTAGGATTTATTCTCTATCGACTAGATTAAATATAACCTTTTGTTACGAGAGTTTATATTTATATATACACTGAAGTGCCAGAAAAACTGGCACAGGCGTGCGTATGCAAATAACGGAGCTTTGCAACCAATCAGCGTAACGCGATGCTGTCGGCAGCGCCTATATAAGACAAGAGATGTCTGGCAAAGCTGTTAGATCGGTTCTTGCCGCTACAATGGCAGGTTATCAAGATTTAAGTGATTTTGAACGTGGCGTTATAGTCGGCACAAGAGAGATGGGACATAGCATCTCCGAGATAGCGACAAAATTTGGATTTTCGCGTACGACCATTTCACGGGTATACCGTGAATATCAGGAATCCGGTAAAACATCAAATCTCCGACAGCGGTGCGGCCGGAAAAAGACCTTGAAAGAACGGGACATTCGACGACTGACGAGAATCGTTAAACGAGATAGACGTGCAACACTTCCTCAAATTGCCGCGGATTTCAATGCTGGGGCATCAACAAGTGTCAGCGTGCGAACTGTTCAACGAACCATCATTGATATGGGCTTTCGGAGCCGAAGGCCCACTCGTGTACCATTGTTGACTGCACGGCACAAAGCTTTACGCCTCGTCTGAGCCCACCAACACCGCCATTGGACTGTTGATGACTGGAAACACGTTGCCTGGTCTGACGAGTCTCGTTTCCAATTGCATCAGGCGGATGGACGTGTACGGGTATGGAGACAACTTCATGAATCCATAGACCCTACATGTCAACAGGGGACTGTTCAAGCTGGTGGAGCTTCTGTGATGGTATGGGGCGTGTGCAGTTGGCGTGATATGGGACCCCTGATACGTCTAGAGACAACTCTGACAGGTGACAGGTACGTAAGCATCATGTCCGATCACCTACACCCATTCATGTCCATTGTGCATTCCGACGGACTTGGACAATTTCAGCATGATAATGCGACACCCCACACATCGAGAGTTGCTACCGAGTGGCTCCAGGAACACTCTTCTGACTTTAGACACTTCCATTGGCCACCTAAATCGCCAGACATGAACATTATCGAGCATATCTGGGATGCCTTGCAACGTGCTGTTCAGAAGAGATCTCTACCACCTCGCACCCCTACGGATTTGTGGATTGTCCTGCAGGATTCCTGGTGTGAATTGTCTCCAGGATACCTTCAGACATTAGTCGAGTCCATGTCACGTCGTGTTGTGGCACTTCTGTGTGCATGCGTGGGGTTGGGGGCTACACAATATTACGTAGGTGTACCAGTTTTTCTGGCACTTCAGTGTACTTTGTGCTAATAAATAAAAATGATACTAAATGCCTATATAAATCTCTCTAATTAGTGCGTGAAGAACTGATTATTTTACCTGAATTTAAATAGCTCTTATAAACATGCATTCAATTAGTCTATTACTTTTTTACTTAATTTAATGTTAATCTCTTTCTCTGTCCATTTTCTATCAAACTTCCTTTTTTCAAAAGAGAAAAGAGCTCCTCATATCTGAAAGTGATTAAGATTGAACGATAACTGTCAGACTTTACTGTGATCTGTTATTTACCGGAAATAGCGGAAATAACAATATTGAAAGCTACCTAGACATTACATTTAATTTCTGTATTTCATGGTCAGATACAAAAAGCTGAGTGTCGTTTTCCTTACACAAACGTATTCTATTCCATAATCTCTAGAACATTTTTAAACACATAGTCCTTTATTTTTCAGTTTGTGTACTATGCATTTTCGTATAATGTTAATAAGTTTTAGTAACGAACTCATTTTCTAAAAGGATATGAACCTGCGATCAATTCAGAATCAAATTTGTATGTAATAAAATCAATGTTTTCGTGCAGAAATAGGAATTTCCTTTCATCAAATACAACACTGTCAAAAATAAAATGCTGTCCAGCTGATTCTCTGATGCAACTGCTTCTAAGAGGAGTAAAATAATACACACTTGACAAAATAACCATTTAAAGGCACCATAGAAAAATAAATATGTTGTTACGAATATTAACGAACAAATGTGGTGTATCCCGCAAGGATCACTTTCACCACTTTCACAGTCTAAATTAATAGGCCTAATGAAACAATTTAATTAAGTGTTCTCAGACACGTTACTCACCTCCTTTTAAATAAGTATATAAAATTTAAAGTTGTCTTTTAAAACAGTTTGTGTAATATAGCGATTCTATCACAATCTAATCAATATCGTCATCAATTGCAGCCCACTGAAATCAGTTTTACTCGATTATTGTTTTATTGATTTTCATTTTTTCCAAAGAATTTTTAAAATAAATTTCCCATATTTAAATAGTAATTACTTAAATATTTCAATATGCGTTCGTTGTTCAGTTTGTACCTTACATCATAAGGTGATGGTATGCCGGATCTAGAGTTTTCCGAGAAATCTGAAGCTCTTCGTCTAGGATATCAAATTCCAGATTTTAAATCTGTACAAAAGGATAAAAAACGGAAAATTCTTGGTACGTGTTGAATAAAACTTGGATTATTAAATGGTAGTTATGATTTTTTGTGTGTGTCTACGGCGCAAGGATAGCAAAGATCAGGTCCTACGGTTTTCCGAGGAATAGTAAGTTCTTTGTCTAGGATATCAAATTCCGGATTGCAGATCTGTAAAAAAGGTTAAAAAACGGGAAACTCTTGGTACGTGCTGAAGAAAATTCTGATTATTCCATGGTAATCTGATTTTTTTAGTTTTTACGGCGCAAGGATAGCAAAGATCAGGACTACAATTTTCGGGGGAATCTGAAGCTCTTTGTCTAGGGTGTCAAATTCCGGATTCCAGGTCTGTACAAAAGGATAAAAAACGGAAAACTCTAGGTACCCGCTGGAAAAAACTCGGATTATTCCATGGTAGCTACGATTTTTTTGTGTTTCTAGGGCGCAAGAATAGCAAATATCAGGACCTACAGTTTTACGTGGAATCCGAAGCTCTTTGTCTGGGGTATCGAATTCTAGATTGCAGATCTGTACAAAAGAATCAAAAACCGAAAATTCTATGTACCTGCTGGAGAAAATTTATTTCATTGTATTTACATGGAAGTTTCAATTTAGTCCATGTAGTAGAAAATTTATTCCATGGTATTTAAATGGTAGTTACAATTTATTCCAAGATTATTCCATGGTAGTTGCGATTTGTTTTGTGTTTCTACGGCTCAAGGATAGCAAAGATCAGGACCTGCAGTTTATCCGAGGAATTCCCAGTTCTTTGTCTAGGGTATCAAATTGCGGATTACAAATCTGAACAAAAGAATAAAAAATGGAAAATTCTCGGTACCTGCTGGAGAAAACTTGGGTTATTCCATGGTAGCTACGATTTTTTTTTGTGTTTCTACGGCGCAAGGATAGCAAAGATCAAGAACTACAGTTTTCCAAAGAATCCGAAGCTCTTTTGTCTAGGGCAGTGGTTCTCAAACTTTTAATTTCACGGAACCGCTTCTTTACCACATGCCCAGCCGCGGAACCCTTTTAAAAAAATTAAGGGAATTCTAAAAAGCTATTACTTATCATTGCTTATAATACTACATAAACATAAGCAATAAATTAGTATGAAAAGGTAGGTAACACTCATAATTTTTGTCTTGTTGGAGGGTATTGGTTATTTAACCCCGTCTGTAAGGGGTTGTCATGAGGGTGAAAAATTACAGAATTTACAGATTCCCTTGAAATTTTCGGCGATTTTTTATAAATTGCTGGAGGAACCCCTGAAAGGTTTTGTGGGGCTCCTGGAAGGTTCTGCGAAACCTCTGCAGGGATCCGCGGAAGAACCTTTGAGCAACGCCGGTCTAGGATATCACATTTCGCATTGCAGATCTGCTGAAAAGAAAAGTCCGACAAATTCTGGGTACCTGCCGAATCAAGCTAGGAATATTCGCACTGGAGCTGCGAATTGTTCGGGATTTTACGACGCAAGGACGGCCAAGGTCGTGCCGCGTCTGGACCTAAAGTTTTCCGAGGAATCCGAACTTCTTAGAACCTAGGAAACCAACCCCATCAGACAAAAGTGAGCAGTTGGCCAGTAAGCCTTTTTTTTTTGTGCCACAGTTGTGAGTCCGCAAGGTATACAAAACCATCAATTATCGCCACGCCACTGCGGGGATTATGATCCTTTTGCAACTGCTTTAGAAACTTCTGCAGTTTTTCCATCGACAAGTTCTAATATACATATTATATACTATCATTTAAGAATAATTTTATTGATATATTTGTTCCTCTATTATTTTCAACGTTATACTTAAGCTCTTTATTTATTTATTTCTTAATTATCGCCTTTTGGAGGTCACGTTGAGATAGCAGTCTCATCTTAGATGATTTGAGTCCACATAGGATTTAATAATAATATCAATAAAAATGATGGTGATAGTGTATATGGCGAACAGTTACTGTTTTGCTGACATCGAAACATTTGGAATGGGCATAAAAATAGTAGAGTTTTAACGAGTTTGGACGTGAAAGAGAATTGAAGCATTAGCTGCAGATTCATATAAGCACAGTGAATGCAACCAAACCATCTAATTATGTTTAATTATACTAATCATATATTTCTATGAACTGTCACGCTTTCTGCATTTTTTTTTATTAGAATATACGAATCCTCATAGGTACGTAAGCAGCTATGTTCATGAAAGATTAATGATAATTCGTAGATATATATTCTAATATGTTCATGATTTATAAAATAAAAGATTAACTGGTGCTTATATAAAAGCATAGTCTAATTAATATGTTTACGTTGCATGAATGACGGAGAATTAACTAATGCACTCAAAAGCATCATTTGATAGTAAATTGCTCAACACCATTTCTGCTGAACTACTAAAAGGACTCGTCAACGATAAGGACTTTTAAAAGCTTCTAAATCAGATAAAAGTAGAGGAAACGCTCTATGACGGCGTAAGGATAACAGGTATCTTTGTTCAATTTATCCCCGTGCAGAAGATTTCGGACATTCTCAACAAAGAGGGACTTGCTCTTAAATGTTTTTGTTATTTCCAAAAGTCTCAACTTGTTCCATTTAGGAAAAGTAAAGGCCATATCCTGTATAGATAACTTTTCCTTTTGGCCTAATTTACTTCTAGTTCGTAGTTCCTTAAAAAATAGGGGGAATCTCGTTTTTAATCACCTGGTTCGGGTCAGACGTGACAAGAGTGAGTATGACTTTGGTTGCTTTGGGTCTCAACCTCCAAAGTTCTTTGCTTCTAATAATGTTAAAGGCAATTCCTCTATTTTTGAACTAATGTGGAAATTAAAGCTTTTCTCACGACGACATATCCATGAGGTCTAAATCAGTTCGTTAGATCATTGGGTCGCATTTTAAGAAGAAAGGAAGAAATACTACATACATCGTCTCATTGCTATTCCTAATCTCGTATTGGATAACACATCCTTTTTAATTCTTGAGAAGTTTCACCTTCGGTTAACATATAGATGCAAGAGAAAGGCCATGCAGGGAGCACTGATTCCACTGTGGTCCAAGTGCATAACACATGTTCTTTTCTGTACCAAAAGCACAGGTTCATGTATAAAATGTATGAGAAGTGGAATATCGAGAACTTAATCATGTTCGTTAGGTTTGTTAAGAGATTATTTTTAGTTGGAACTAGCATTACTATTTAACCATTGGGACACTATTTTAAGATTCAGATTATGCGAATATTAAGCAGAGTTGACGAGTAATTATTTAGCGATTACCTATTTTAAATATAGATAAAAGGTGACACTAAAAGATTGAACTTGTAATCGCTTTAATGGTAAAAAACATCTTTATTATACATAAATATCTCACAGGTGTATACTATTAGATATGTGGAAAGAGGATCGGCAAGATATGTTACATTAAAAATTTTAAAATTTTCTTTGGCCGCATCGTTGTAAGAAGCTTTTGAAATCTTGTAAAGTAAATATTAACTTATTTTCCTATTGCCTTGCATTTTCCTTCCTACATACATTGTTCAAGACGAAATAAATATTTAACATCAATACGTAATAGTCATTTATATCTTCTCTAGTTTCTGCATGTCATGTATTTGCGTTTGAATGTACTTCAGAATTTTTAATATTACTATAATATTGAGTCTGGCAATACTATCGGTTTATTTTGGGTATTTTCTTTATAGCAAATTATTTTTCAGACATGAAGTCTCTGAATTACATTTCATAGAGATAAATTATATAAAACTATACTCATATCTAGTCTCAAATAACCAACTCTATAGTGGTAGATTTTTTCATAGTTATTATAAATATTTTATTGTAGTTAAAGATAAATAATACGAGCCTTTATCCTAACTTTCGCGGCTTGTATATTGACTTGCGCATAGTTTTTCCTCAACCTTGTCTTTGTCATTCAAATGAGCGTAGATGGGCAAAAAAAAATTTTTTTTGTTTTGTTTAGGAATAATTGCTATTGAATCTGCTGCCTGAATTGCATTAATGGAAAAGAAATCGTCCATTCTAATTTAAATTATTATTTAAAACGTTTTGTAAAATCAAAATGAGCGGATAGTAATTTTGGATCAAGTTAAGAATAAAGAACATAAAACATACTTTTTAGGAACAAGCAGTTATTTTCTTCGTGTGTGTGTCGATATATAATTTGGAAATATTAACTTGAAACATCTCGCTTATACCAATTAAATTTATAGCGCGGGAAGGCATTTAAGCATTATTCAACTGTAGTACCGATGCGGCAAAATACATTTATCTTCTTAATTTAAAATGGAAATAAAAAATATTGTTTTTAGTAATATATAATATAAAAGATAATTGTTCACACACGCACAACACAGATCGAAACGTTTTGGAGATGAGTAAGAAAGTTCCATGTTTTGCTTAAAAAGACAGGTGTTTGTGTAAAGAAAATCAGAAAAGACAGGTTTTGTGTTGAAGAAAAGCATTTTATTTACAAAACGTGATTTCAAACAAAAAGTCAATATTTTTTATTCTTGAATTTCAAGCGGAGCATCATAAATTTTCGCTAACAGGGGAATATCGAATTTCAGTGACCTACCGAAAACAGCGACACTTTATCTGTAAATAGCGTAAGATGTCCGAATAGCATTGCAGTAAAAAATCAAAGGATGATGTTTAACAACGCACTTTTTACATTTTTTAGTAAGTGCATATACAACGAGCTGCGTCAAACGATTTCAAATACGGAATTTCTGAAAAGGCGTTTTATTTTATTACGAGCCCTTTAGTGGACGATGTTGCCATTGACGGATTGCTTAATCTTCATGTTATAGAAAACATATTCTTAAAGTAAGACAACACAGCTTTGCTTTTAATACCAACTAACAGACAAATAGTTGGATAGCTTCAACGAAGAATATATTAACAATGATTTTTCAATGGCTCCATCCCGGATTTGCATCCACGTTCACCTTTACACCTTCAGCAATTTGGTCCGTTCAATATTTGCCACTATCTGAACTCATTATAGCGCCAGCGACATATGCTAAAGTCTTCTGTATACAACTAAATCTTAAACTACAGTTCACAAGCTATTACCATTGCCATGACACGCATGCGCAATCACTAATGCAACCAAACCATCATATGGGAAGTATTTGAGGCTTATTGTGGAGACGAAGATCGTCCACCAATAGTTCAAGAAGTTTCGAATGCAAACGATTGAAATCCATTAAAACCAATCCAAATTTAACACAACCTCCTTGCAGAATTCAAGTGGCTAAGACTAGGGGCAAAATTATACCATGAGGAAAATTAACGGTGCCGAAAAATTATCACTGACTTATCTCTGAACTCGAATATATAATACTGTTTGATAATAATACGCAGTAAAAACCCACAATATCATAGGATTAAACCAATAACCGCTTGAGTTGACACAAAATGGAAGCAGCTGGCATAGGACATAACGTAAATTCAACAATTTTCAACAAAACTTTCAGAATATCGGATGGGGTACACATTTGTCCTTCTACATTGTAAAAACATTCAATAACGTAAAGATAGTATAAACACTATTGTTCTTTATTGCCCGAATCTTGATTGTTGGAACACAGTCTGAAATAAGAGCTTTGCTGTTCGTAACATTCAGAGCTGCAAACCAAATTCTTTGAGCCGACATTGCGCTTATGAGAAGCATGGGCAGCTTGAAAAAAAGCGCAAATTTGGCGATCTTTGTTGTCTATTTATGTTTTGATTTGCAGTATGATCTTTCAATTTCATACGAATCCCAACTTCGAGAAAAATACAAGAAGTTGCAGATGTCCATAGTCAATTCCATAATTGAAATATCAGTGTCCTAAAGTTTCAGATCCTGCGCTACCAGTGATATAAATGCAGCAGCCATTGCCACAAAATGCTGGTTCAGCACACTTGCGGCATCTAAAATAAAAAATCTCGGTTAAAAATTGCATTTCTGCGAATAATTATCAACCATCAATGAACAAATATAAATCATTAAATAACTAAACGCTTAGCCGAAAACATACGCTCGCAAAATTCTTAAATTTAAGTAATCTGGAGCGTTGTCTTCAACCTTTTCCATAACTAAAGTTTTGTTGCAATCTAGAACAATGGTTCCCACTCTTTTTGCTCGCGACCCAAAACTAACGAACATATTTGGATAGCGACATAATATATGTTAATTAAGAAAAAATAACGAAGCATCTTTAAACATGTGCAGGGTGTTCGGTAACTACCGCATAAACCCTTCGCAGCGAGATTCCCTGCAAAATTCTAATGAAAAAATGTTAATGCGAAAATGCTGAGCGATCCATATTTAGTGTGTTATTAATGTTGGAAGAATAGCCAATGAGAACAAAATTTGACCACCTTTTTCTTGGCGAGAACCACTTACAAAGTAAATCATGAAGCCCTGCCTGTTATAGCAGAAAGCGAGACTGAGCTTCGAAATAATTTTCCTTTTTTTAAGCACAGCCCACTTTTTCTGAGAAAATCGGCATTTTGACGTAAGGAGAAAAAGAGACATCGTTCCCGCCCTGAGTCAAACCTGATCGAGGGACCCTGGTTCGAATCCAGGACGGGGACGGTGTCTCTTTCTCTCCTATACCAAAAAAAAAAAGCCATCATATGAGCTAAAAAGTATGGGTGTCAAATTTATTGATTGTCATGTTATCCATCATGTCAATAGTTTTTACAAACAACAATTATTATTTTACAATCAATATGAATTTAAACGTTAATGTAAAATATTAATGTAAATTTTAAACTCGCCCCTTTTTTTTGAATTTGTTGATTTTTTAATTTCTTTAAAATATTAATATTGCATGCTTAGGTGTGTTTGGTATGAGAATTAATTTCTTTCTTTTGTTAATTCTTGTTATGCATCCATTTTTTGCATTACATGCTAATACTTGGCGAAGAATGAAATCCCAAAAGTTACCATACCAAAATCACTGATTGTATAATGAAACTTTCATAGTATTGTCTGGGGAAAAAATTTGCATACGCATTGGCTTTTGAAGTAAAATTATCGGATAAGCAATCAAAAACATTTATTCCACGCCTTTTCAAAAACAAGATTTCTTCAATTCGTTTCAACCTCAACCTAAGAGGTGTTAACAAATGAAAACGACATGAGAGTGGTTAAATTTCAAATATTAATAACACGAAAAATATCGACTTCTCAGCATTTTCGCATAAACATTTTTGGATTAAAGTTTTGCAAGTATTCGCACTGTGCATAGTTTATGCGATAGTTACGGAACAACCTGTATATGTGATTATATTATATGTATGAAAGAATATATATTAATGAAGAACCGTAATTGCACTGGTGCGTCTTTACTATAAAAAAACAGTATAGAAGGTTGGTTTTCGTGGGGAATTTTTATTACAAATAAATAATTTGACACCCACGTATTAGTAGGTCAAACTAGAGCTATTTTTGTTTAGGAGGAAAAGAGACACCGTCCTCATCCTGGATTCGAACCAGGGTCCCCCCGTTTAGCCCGCGGTGTCTTGGACTACTAGACGAATGAGGACAAGAACAAACGCTCTTTTTCTCCGTATGTAAAGGTGTAAGGTATTATTACCCTTCACAGGGATAACACAATTGCCAAATATTGGTCAACACACAAAGCCACC
The DNA here is from genome assembly GCA_006491805.2 of Dysdera silvatica. Lineage (NCBI taxonomy): Eukaryota > Metazoa > Arthropoda > Arachnida > Araneae > Dysderidae > Dysdera > Dysdera silvatica. The sequence continues at coordinate 12,140,264 of QLNU02015360.1, forward strand.
GGGGCGAAATTTTTGTGAGTTTTTCGTGGGGAACAAAAATAGCTCTAGTTTGAGCTACTAATACGTGGGTGTCAAATTTGTAATAAAAAAATCCTCCACGAAAAACTCGCAAAAATCTCGCCCGGGTGACTTCGTGTGTTGACCATTATTTGGTAATTGTGTTATCCCTGTGAAGGGTAATAATATCTTAATATATGGAGAAAAATGCGTTTGTTCTTATCCTGATTTGTCTAGTAGGTCAAGACACCGCGGGCTCAACGCAGGGACCCTGGTTCGAATCCGGAATGAGGACGGCGTCTCTTTTTCTCCTAAACAAAAATAGCTCTAGTTTGAGCTACTAATACGTGGGTGTCAAATTTATTTGTAATAAAAAATCCCCCACGAAAAACTCACAAAAATCTCGCCCCGGTGGCTTTGTGTGTTGACCAATATTTGGCAATTGTGTTATCCCTGCGGAGGGTAATAATATCTTACAACTTAATATACGGAGAAAAAAGCGTTTTTTCTTGTTCTCATTCGTCTAGCGGTCCAAGACACTCCGGGCTAAACGGAGGGACCCTGGTTCGAATCCAGGATGAGGACGGCGTCTCTTTTTCTCCAAAAACAAAAAAAAGCTCTAGTTTGAGCTACTAATATGTGGGTGTCAAATTTATTTGTAATAAACATTTTAAGGTTTGCCAAATTAGATTTTACACGAGTCTAATTGTAAGAGTTAGCCCTGTTTTAGTCTGCGTAGTTATCTAGGCCATGGTAAATAAACCAGCCTTGTGATCGGGGGTGCAAAAGGTGCCCTTCATCTGCCAAACTCAGCCGCAGCCCGCTCATTGTCTTCTTATAATGTCGTGTTTTGGATCTTTAGATCAAAGACAATATCAAGAATCATTATATTGTTTTAGGTAACTTAAAATTAAAAAAACATATTGTACATAACTATTTAAAACTATGTATACATAGATATAAAATTAAACACTGCATATAAAATTCTTACGTAAATAATATTAAATTAATAATAGTGGCGAGTTTTTTTGTTTTTTTTTTCCACCTGAAATGCCAACAACCCAGGAACGGACCTGTTTTTAATAATGTAGATGCAGTTTTAACTAAATATATATATATATGCTTGACACTTAACCAGGGCTGTCCTGAAGAAAATTATTGAGAGTTGGCGACGTCATCGCGCCGCGCTGACTGGCATTTGACTGGTCGTCTATCGTCTATCCAAGCCCAAGGTGTCACTTGCCACTTTCATCAGTTTTTCCTTCCTCTTCTGGTCATACGCAGGATATTATTTTGAGACCTGGGGGATTCACAGGAGTTTTCCTCATTTGTTTACATTCAAGTTTGTAAATGACTAGAAAAAAAAAACTTTTTTCTTGAGAGTACGCGGCGCACACAGCGCGTACCCTTTAGGGACAGCCATGCACGTAACATTTCAACAACCGAAAATTAAACAAAACCATCTAATTTATATAATTAGTAATAGTTACATGACTCTCGAAAAAGATCTCAACGCATTGTGGCATATTATAAAGAACTAACGTTGCTGTTAGCGCCACTCTAGGGTGGCGTTCCAGAATGGCACTGTCATAGCAAGGCAATACGCTCTTAGTAACGAATAGTGTCAAGCTTTAATCCTATCCACTGGCGCAACCAGGGGGTGGGTTTGGGAATCGAACCCCTCAGGAACCTTTAAAAGTACTATTTTTAAGATAGCAACATTTAAAAACATAACCCACCCTCCCCTAAACCCCTAAATCCCACCCAGAAATTTTTTTTTAGCTCCGCTACTGATGCTATCTCATTTTCATAGATAAAAATAATAAACATTTATTGTTCTCTTATTTATGAAATATAACCATGTTTTTATATAACCATGTATTTGCAAGGGTTATGAAGTCTTTATTTATTAATAACTCGTGAATTAACAAGTCCCATTACGCGACCTTCGAAACTGTTTGGCGACCAAAAGTTAGGTCGCAACCTAGAGGTTGGGAACCATTGAACTATGACTTAATTTCACTCTGCTTAAAAATTAAACTGCAGGAAAAAGTAATCCATCACAGTAAACGGTTAGTATTTTTAAGATATCGAATCGCAGATCCCTATTACAATGGTCTTCTACAAGCAGAAGTGATGGATAAAAATGAAAGGAACAGTCACAAGACGAAATATGAATTTTGTTTTTATTTTAATATTAAAGACAATGAATAACTGTGATCATTATGACATTGGAGTGTTTTTTCGAATCACACAAGGTACGAAATAAAAACCACAATTATTTCCTACATTTAAAATTAGGCATAGAAGCACAATAAATTTTTACTATAGGTGATGTAAAAGCATAATACAGGGTGGTTATGAAATAACTGACCCTATGCAGAGCCCTCTGGAGGCTGTTCTAAACAACAGATCTCAAGAAAATTTGTTACTTATGCTAATGCGATCATGGGGAAGAGATTTCCAAAAGATAAAATAATGGTTTAAATTTTAGCCACCAGGTGAATATGTGGCGCTACGAGACTATAATTAGCGAACAGATGATCAAAGCTTTATTAGAGCAATTAAATGAAAATTTACAAAGTTATGTGCTCAGTGTTTGAACCATCGCTGTCGACTACATGTTGAAATCATATTATGGCGTTATCAACAGTCACAAGAAGCGTTTCAGAAGAAATAAGGAAGGCATGCTGTACTATGCTGGCCTTCAGCTCAAACAAAGAGTGTACACTTCCCTGCTATACACGATCTTTCAAGAATCTTCAGAGCCAGAACTCACAGAGATTTACATCTGGAGAGCGAGGTGGCCAACCATCTAGAGATTACATTATCGTCATCAAAGCCAGATGAAGGGTCCTGGCCGCTCTAGGCTAATATGTTTGTAGCGCTCCCCTCCATAGCTCCTGAAAGTTACCATTAGTGGTATTTAATAACCTCTATGACTTAAATATGATACGTTTGTTCTAATTTAGTGCGATTGATTGATTCATTGATTGATTGAATTTTTATGGAGCAAGAGCCTGTAAGGGTACTGCGTTTAATTTAATATAGACTAAATTACAACTACGTATGTGTGGGGAGGTACTACAGACACTTCCAAATGAAAAAGTTAACAATGAAAAGATAAAGATCCATTGAGGCACCAGAACTAAGTCCAGCTCCTCTTCCGGAATAAAATCCCGGATACGTTCCTGTATAAGCACCTTTCATTCAAATACTCGTCATAAATAAAAATATAATGTTTTAAATGTATTAAGTAAATTTGTTATTTAGTAGTTTCTTTTATTTTTATGCCACATGTAAAACTGCTAGTAACTTGTTATACGGTGGCGATACATAGGTTTCTGAAAAAGAAAACCTTTTCATTAAATTTCTTCTTTATTCTAAATTGTGAACAACGAGCATTCTAATTTACATCAAACTTTTTCTTGCTGTAGAACCAGCAAACTTTTCTACTATTTCATTGAAAATCAAACTGTTCAGGAAGTCGCTCTCAGTGAATGAAAGTTCAAGAGTAATGAATTTATCTTGGTTCGCAGTTAACCGCAAATAATTTTTCACTCATTTTGAAACAGAAAAAGACATTTCACCGCTGCCGTTGGTGACCGCATTAGTCAGAAAAATGCGTAGAGCAATTTCTACATTCGAGAAAACTGATTTCATGTAGAGACAGATCTAGCACATATAGCGCCCGATGAAAACCCGAAATTTGGCAACCCCTTCCCGCTAAAGATTAATTGTTTTTAAAATAATTTCTTTTGTGGCGCAGTTTTCTTCTTTTTTTAAGGACCTTCTCAGTTGGCTACTGAATATTATTACGGGGTGGAAAGCCAGGATAACAATTAAAATTTCCTTACAACAAATAACATGTAACTAAACTACAAAACAAGTAATTTTTCTGATGAGTCAAAAATTAAATTGTATTAATATAAAAATTAAAGCCTTACATGAGATTCAATAATCTGGAATGTCCTCTGTACAGTCAAATAAATTCATCCATTTTAATGTAATTTTTACTTCCCAAAGTTCTTACTTGAGATGTCATATTGTGGTTTGCTTGGAAAAAAACTTTTTCACTTTCTTACACACTAACTTAATTAAACATATTATAGTAAAGAGTAATTTATACAAGGATAGAATAAGGAATAATAATAATAGAAAGATAATGAATTTATTAAAAAGTTAAATAAGGTTTGAAATAATACAAATTTTAAAAATGTAATATGATACATTTTTATAAAACGCGTTTGAACTTCGGGGTCGTTAGCCCATTTTGGCGCCCCACTTGGCTTGGCACCCAGTGCGATGGCACCGGTCGCATCGCCATTAATCCGTATCTGATTCCATGTTACAAGTTTTTAACATCGTCAAAAGATTTTTGGCTTCAGATCGATTAGTTGACTTTTGGCTGCTGGTTGTCTTTCAAAGAAAGCGGCTAAATGAACGCACTCTTCAGGCAATACCTCAGCAGAATGCAGGGCCGTCAGAGGGAGGCGAATGACTACCCTCCGACGGCCCTGCATTAAACACACAAAAGTTTTAATTTATTTTAGAATAATTATTCATTAAACATTTATCCTGATCGAGTATCTGATTACTTAAGATAGAATTTTTTTAACTCTGGGATAAAAAATTCTTATATTTTGAAATTTTAGTTTATGCCTTTTTTTTTCAAAATTTTGCGCCCTCTGTAACCTCACGCCTTAGACAACAGCCTAATTTGCGTATTGATTAATCGGGGCCTGATTGTCACTGAAGTAGGCACGAATAATTCTCTTTACTATTGAACCAGTATGAGGGGTTGCGCCATCCTGCGTTAAGACAGTATTGTCCAAATATCCTCGTTCTTGTAATGCAGGACAGGCCTGCAGCCAGGGTGAAGGGACAACTAGGGCAACGCAAAAGGCATATGGGGCACAGGGCACCCAGGGATGGTTCTGTATATATAAATAGCTCTATTGGGCAACTGGGGCCACGCCCCTACTGCCCCCGGCTTGGCTACAGGCCTTGGCTACAGGAACCATGTGCGGTGAAAGAAGCCTACTGTACCGTTCGCTCATAACTATACGCCTCACAAGACCTCGAGGTGTTAGGCTCCTCAAAGAGAAAGAGGCCTAGAATAAATCTGTCAGTCATTCCACATCATACAGTCCCATAATCAGAACTTAAAGGTTGCTCTTGAAGCACATGGAAATGCAAGGAACTCTACATGCGGCAGTTCTAAGTGTTAACCCCCCCACTGTAAATGAAAATGCACCTCGTCTATCCAAAGGATATTCCAAGGCCACTTCCATTCTCGTTAAAAATCGGAGAGCACAATGAAGACACTGAAGTGGATCTTGCAGTTTTAACTGTTGCCATTATTTGGATTTGTACGGATACCATTTAAAATGGTCCTGAAAACCTTATGAACTATGGACCGAGGAATGACTAATTCCTGTGACACTGCTTGAGCACGTACTGAAAAATTTGGGCCACGTACAACTGTGTCTGCTACAACAACAGTCACCTCATCAACCATTTCTGCAATCTGACGCCTTCCCTTGCTGATGCTAAGCTCAGATCGTTAATGACTTTTGAACACCTTTCACTAGATGATATTCGAGGAGTGCAACAGTGGTATTGCTGCCGTTCTTATAAAAAAATCTTTACCAAAAAACCCAAGTTTTTCCTTGTCTAAAGGCATGGCAATCAAGGCAGAATCGTTTTGCAAAACTAAATCTTCCCTTTTTGTAGCCTAGCCTAGATTCCCATGACTTCCGGGGCGCCTAACGTGAAAACGTTTTATCCCCCATGTGGGGTAAAGATGATGTTTAGGTGGGGGAAGATATGGTAGGGTAAAGTTGGTAAAACTAGTTTTGTTTGAAACTAGGGAGGCCAAAGTAACAGTAGTAAAAAGAAAAGACAAAAATAATAAAAACTAGGGAAAAAGAGAAAATTAAAAGAAACTTTGGGAGGGAACAATGAAGGGGAAACGTTTGTTGGGAGAAAAAGGTAACGTAATGTCTGAATGGCGAGACAGTAGAGTCTGGTGAACGAATGTGTAACTGGGGTGGTTGAATTGGTTGGACCTGAATCGGTGAAGTAATGTGATATTGAGGGCTTTTTGTAGCAAAACCACGCTGTTTCCTGTTTTGCATAAAATTTCTGTCTAAAAGCGCCACCTATTGGCGAAAATTTAAACTATAATTTTTGCTTTCAGTAGTTTCTTCCCCATGACTTTAATGGTATATATACCAAACTTTGTTGTTTAGAGCAGCTTCCAGATGGCTTTGAATGGGGCCCGTTATTTTTTAACCAGCCTGTATCTGTAAACAATACAGTAAAACGTTTGAGGTTGCATTTACTATGGTTTGTTTGTATTTTACGGTGTAAGGATAGCAAAGGTCATGTTGAACAAGAACCTACAAATTTCCGCAGAGGAAATCGAACCTTTACTGCCAAGAACATCAAACGCCGAACTACTGTTGGCAGGAAAACGGCAAGCGTTGTACGATAGCATTGGGAGTGCAATGTGTATTAACAGCACGCTAGACTAATTAATTATCACTGCGCCATCATAGGAGCCGGAGTATAGCGTAGACAAAGAAGAGCCATGTCTGGGGCCCGGCGCGGCGAAAATTCAACGCCACTTCAAAATCGTTGTCTAAATTTTAATCGTTGTCTAATTTTTAAAGTTTTTTGTATGCACGTTGCATGCAAATATGTTTGTTACCTGTACCGACTTTATTTTCAAAGTTTAAAATTTAAATTCCACAATGTATTTAGCGATCTATCAGGTGTAGCGAGCATTTTCGCTGGTCCCAAGATCCTCGTTATATACGGGTCCTGGTGTAATTATACAGGTTTATTAATTTATACTACAGGGGGGGCCCCCACGAAACCTTAATCCGACTCCGGCCACCATATAGTAGTAGACCTACAGTTTTCCAAGGGAAGAAAACTCTTGAGGCCAAGGGAACTGCCATAGCTGCCTCGTGGGGAAGAGGCGCCTATGTGCAAAGTTGAATTTCAGCGCCCACAAAAATGTGATTCGCAAATTGAAATGAAATTAACTTCAACGAATTTTTATTTCTTTACTAAACAAATACCATATGTACGTATACATGTATTCTACTCACGTTATCTAAAATTATTTCTTTTAACTTGGATTTAATTCATTGTGCATTTAATAATTTATCTTAATGCATTGTATAAAAATCACCATTTGTCATTTTGATATTGCGCCCTTTTAACCAGGCGCCTTTGTGCGGGGCACAACTTGCACACCCGCACGCGGCGTCACTGGAAACCACTATATAAGGGATTACAGTGAGAAGTGCGTACCCCTAAGCTTGCGTGCTATTTTTTTTTGAGGTGGGGAGTCGAACCCGAAATAGAAGCAACTAAGTGAACGTGTTTACCATCTCACCACCTCAGTGTCTATTTATTGTGAAATAAACAAATATTATAAAATAAATTGACATACGATTGGTAATAGAATGGTTTTAAAAGCATATTTAAAACTTGTACATTTTTAAACGAGAGTGTCCATTTTTAAAGGCTATTCACGATATTCACGAAAGCTAAACAAAATGATTACCATTCAGGCAATGTCATTAGTAAGAAATCGATTACGTGTAACCATTTTTTCCCAAAGCTTGTTCTTTTCAAAGGCACATTATTCAGAACGCACTGCTGAATTTGATTTGCTTAATACAATGGATATATCAAAGCTCTTTTACGATAATCAGAAATTTTGGACAGGTAAAATGAAGAAATGGAAAAACAGAAAAACTGAAACGAACATGATGACAACGTAGAAAAAGACAACATGAGGGATAAGTCTTATGATAAAAAGAACAAATCCATAAAAATGGTTAATTTTTTAAAGTTATTTTCTTAAAAAAGATAAAAAGGAAGCATACGTGAATTTATGTGCATGGATTGCTAAACCATAATTTATAGTAACTTCTAGGGGATACAAAATCTTCAATAAAAAAGCAAATCTATATATAACTGCATGACTTATAGTACATACGTGCATGCGTATAAAAGGAAATTGTACAGAGGCTCAAGATTAACGTCATAAAAACTGTAGGGAATCCAGTACCTTGATTTTCCGTTGTGGATGACTTATAACCTTTGAATACTAAATTGTATCGGACCGAAGCCCCAGTATACACAGCATGGAAGCAGGGGAAATTTAATCTTTTCTGAGAATTACTGGAATGTCCCATGCTGTCATTTATGATCAACTCTGGTTACGCGTATTGATAGATGCCTATTCTCCGAAAATACTTCTGCGCAAGAATTAGAACCCCAAAATATATAAATAGTATATTATATTGACATAGAGAGAAGTGCGATAACAATAGAAAGAATTTGTGAAACCATACAAAGGTCTCATGAGTATGGAGATATGAGCAATTGAACAAACAAATCACATTAAATTCCCAGTCGATAAGATAATGGAAGATTTTGTTTTGCAAGTTCAAATTACATGAAATTGCGCTATGAAGCCCATTGAATACTTCATATAGGGGCATTGTTTTATTACTTACGAAAAGGTAAGTAATTGCACAGTGATAACTTTAGTCCTGCGTGATAAACTGCAACGTGTAAAAAGCTCATTTAAAATCGACTTAAATATAATAAAAATTGACCCAAAAATAAAAAATAGCTTGTTCTAAATATTCAAATATTTTCAGAAATATGAAGCTTTGTATTCAAAAATTGGAAAAGCACTTTGGAGTTATTTTCTGAGCTCGTTGACAGACTGTACGAGTATATTATGTATGGACATTATATGAAACTTTTCTCTCCTCATGGACATGGCTAACCAATATACAACACCGAAGAAAATGCTTAAATGTATTGCAGTTTTAAGTAAAACTATATATGAAATATTTTTATTTTAAAATAAATTTAAAATGAGTTATTCTAAAATAGACCAACTTAAATTTTATTAGTATGTTCAAGAAATAACGTGAACAGATAGAATAGAGATGGTGGAAGAATTAATAGACAATAATAATCACTTTCCCTATAACTGAAATGAAACTTCAAATTTATTGTTGTAATTTCTTCATGTCTTTTTTCTGATCACAGAACATAATAATTAATATTTCTCTAATCTTTCTATTTAAAAAATATTGCGTTTAAAATAATTTCTTAAAAGGATTTCATTTTGAGCAGTTTATATCTCAAAAATGTGCCAAATTATATGTTTTTATAGGGCCATTTTACACCATTGTTTTCCATTTAGTGTTACTTATGCTCAAAACTCGATATTAGTATTAGTTATTCAGTTACACATTATTATTCCTTATCCTCGATTATATATTATTAAAAGCAAATGACATTTTTTATCCGTCCCTTGGGGACGTTCACGTCAGCTAACTTATCTACTTACTGCATTTAGGTTGCATAGAGTCGTAAGGATTCTCGGGAACCCAGTTGCCATTGCGACAGATTAGGGTTTTTGGTCCAATTAATTTCTTGTTCTTATTGCACGTATAGTGGACAGTGGCTCCTTCTCGGGGATTTTCCCAGCACGATTTCTCCTCGGAAATATTGTAGGTCCCAGGTCCAGGCGAAGGCGGCTTTGGGGAACAACCAAATGCTGAAAAAAATATTTTACCATACGTTTAGCTTGCATTTATAAAGATAAATATGTCTGTGATCAATGAAAACTTAAGTTAATAATGTTCTTTCGAACATCAATTTCCATTTTTTGCCGAAATAGGCGCCAACTATTTGGGGTTTTTCTGAGATTCACAGACTATAATATGACGCATGTCTTAGAAACCACTTTTTAAAAATGTCTTCGACATTAAGCATTATTTTGTTTTATACATAATAGAAAGCTTTTTTATTTTATTAGAATTTTCTCATTCATTGTTTCATTCTTTATTAAGTAAAAATGCCACAATTCACTGGAAGATAAGAAAATTCACAGAAGATTCTAGAAGTAAATACACACACATAACTAAGGTATTTTAACAAATAATTTAAATAATTTATTTAGGAATATTTTACATATCAACAACCGCTAGTCACAAAAGGCTATTCTAATATCGAGCAAATTTTGAACTTTGGAAATTGAATTGAATATTCATTATTTTTTTGTTTCGATCAATTTACGTTTATAACCACTTATACAGGACATTAATGTAATGCTTATTTCAATATTAAATAAAGTTTCATTTGTTGCAAGAAATATCCTTCGCTTAGTTTCAACTTTCGCTACGTACATTTTAGGAATTTCTGTAGCAACTAAAGTATTGGGATGTTGTACATAATGTGGGTTTCCTTTAAACAATATCATTAAATCTATATGCACTGGAACCTAGTAACGTGACCATCTGAATAAAGTGATCACTTTCAATAAGAGAGAACTGGTAGAGGCTTAGTCACACCTATACTAAAGGCTGTCGTAGATAGTGACCACCTGTCTGTGATGACTATTGCAGTCCAGTCCCAAAAGTGGTCACTTTAGACAGGTTCTACTGTATATATACTTTACAATAGCATATTATTGACATTTCAGGTATCTGACCATCATTGATATAGAATAGGAGAATTGGAAAAAAAAAAGAAATATAAACAAAATCTATTTTACTTATAAAAATGTAGAATGTTTGTTAAAATCTTTTTTAAAAGATTATATGCCTCTAATTTTAATTTAAAATTTAGTTTAAAAAAATGGTGTAAGATTTAAAGTTTAAAATCAGTAATTATCGAAACTACTTTAAACTTTTGGGGAATAACATTGTATTTCTTTCAGAAATGCTTGAAACTTCTACAGAAAAACATTTTTAGTAAGTTCCAGGGTAAACGTTGAAGCATATTTTTTTAAATGGCTACTTGGATTTAAAAATAATACTGAAAAAAAATTGAATGCTCTGTATCTTGTACGGAAAGCTGCTTAACTGCAGAAGTACACCGCGATACGCTCCAAAGAATACTGGTTAGTGGGATCATTAGAAAAGACATTATTTAGAGACGTGGCAGTAATTTTTGTTGAAATTGCTATATTAATGGACAATTTCATAAAAACTAGCTAAATCTAACCGCTTTTTAAACAGCATCTGTCATCTAGTTGGCATTTCGTTTATATTTCTTTTGGAGAGCTGAAAAAATATTCCCCAAAGTTTTCGAAGCATAATTCAAATGCAACATTTAGCAATTTTTTGGCTTTTTTCGGCAAAATCTTTTGAGTCACCCAAATTATTTTTGGAGAGGATCCAACTTCCCCAAGATTTGAGCAACGCATGTGCTAATACGTTAGAGAAAACAGTTTTCGTTTTTTGAAATATATTGCATCATTTCTTATATAAAAAATAAGCGTTAACATTAATAATAGCACAGGTGTAAGAACAGTATGTTTAAATATAATATAAAACAATATTTAATAGGTAGCGTATAAATTAGACGTAAAAAGTTATTAGAAATTTGCGTTTGTATATCCGTCGAACAAAACTGCTACTGTATGGAAATTTAACTTGTTACTTGCGTAGCATTTTTCATTTTAAAAATTATTACCCAAGTGTTTCAGGGGTTCCTTCTTAATTAGCCTTTAGAACATTAAAGTGAAATTTATATATTATAAAATAAATGAAATAATATATATATATATATCATCAACCATCAATCCACTGCAGGATGGAGGTCTCTCTGTTTTCACACATACACGTAGTACGGTGAAAGAAATACAAAGGAAATGGCCTTAAGCGCAGAATGTTGGCCAGACGGGTTGGCAAACTGGACCTACAGTTTAACGAAGATTCCGAACTTCGGTCACCACAGCCAAAGTTCTGCCTTAAGGCGGAACCCGTTATGTCATCGCCCTACGGAGTGACCGCCCCCGATGACGCTTTGCAGCGGAACCCGGTCGTGTGCCGGTATTCTTGGCAGAGGACGGCTGTAGAACATGCACACACACACAAACAGACAGACAGACAGACAGACAGGCAGACACACACGCGCATCGAAAGGTTGCCACCGAGACTGCCAAGCACTACAGCAAATATCTTAGTAGAAAAACAGACAGATATGAAAAGGGAATACTCATAGCAAATAATTCGTGTTGATGAGTGAAAATTTTCACATGAGAGAATAAAGTCACTTTAGACATGATGCAAACATGCATAGAATTTCGAAATTACTGTTGCGTGATTAACTTAAAATTAAGAGAAAATCCAAAAGCGTTTCCCGCCTTTCATATCCTTGAAGCTCATATTTTTCGTTTTATTGGTGAATTTCGATTTCACTGTTTAAAACTTTCCATTTGCTATAAAATTCATTTCCTCAGGTTTTCCCTCAAGCAAACCACTAATCAGTATATGCAAATTTATTCATATAGTTAAGGTACTTTGAAAGTTGATATAAATCTCACGAAATTAATTTTAAACCATGTCTGTTATAATCAATGTTGTTTTGAGTAAATTGAATAAATTACTCTCAAAATACAGCGTTATTGAGCAGTGGCGTATGAAAAGGAATCGCTCAGGGGGATAAAGCCCCTCCCCCCCCCCATTGGATATCAAAACACATTATTTTCTCTAAGGCTGCATCACATAATCTTCTATAAAGCAATTTGTGCCCCCCCACAAAAAGTTTCCAATTGCTACGCTACGTTACTGAGCGTAGTTTTAGATTCTGAATAGAACGCATCGTCGAGTTTAAAACAGCCATCACTTTTTCAGCAGGAATCAATTAGAGTAACATGCAAGTGAACATTGAGTATTGCCCTCACACTATAGGCGTACGCAGAAAGTTCATAAGGGAGTTATAGGCTCAATGGGGGGGGTTACAGAGCTACAACTCATATATTCCTATGTTAAATATATAAAATTTCATTGCAATTAGCGGTTACAACCTTATCAAAACCCCCGCTTACGCCAGTGCATTACACAATACTATTTGTTATCTAACAATAGTGTCGCCTATTAGCAGAGAGAATCTATTGGAAGCCGAGAAAGGAGGGGGCAGAATTGGAAAGGAAAATTTCTGGGTTTCCAAAATACTAGTATCCGCCAATAGATGGCGCTATTGAAAGACAAACAATAGTAGCGCCGAAATGGCAACTCTTAATATTTGATTGTAGGGTTACCAATTGCAGTTTCTACATTTATAGATTTGGTTATCGTTCTATGACGGATTGCAGAACGATGGAGCGGTGATAGACTCCATAATATCACCGATAGATTATAAGTTATATCAGAAGGGTTTTAGCACGTGCGTCAACTCACGTGGATTGTTACCCTGGAACCTTATCGAAATTGAGTCAGAAATACCAAGATACAGATGAACCATGTAGACAGCATGTCTCTACGTTACACAAATTATTTACAATCACATAGCAAAATAACTTAAATTGTTACGATTAGGAATTGACATTATTATTGTAAGACATTATGAATGTCCATCATGGGCAGCGTGACCATCTCGCTAAGAGTCCTACCGAAAGAATGTCTTTTATTGGTGTTCGCCTCATCGTCTCTACACTCGCAATGATCTTATTGGCTGTTCACCCTTTTCATACGCAAATGTTCATTGGTTACCCCTTTAACACTAATTGATGATTTGCTGTTCCACTCAAGGGTTCGTGGTGTCACACTCGGAGGGTCGTAATCATCATGTCCAGCAGGAAATGTCTGTCAAGGAGTTTGAAGAAATACAATTAAGTTATTTTTGCGCCGTACCGTGTTGTACACTAAACTCAATCGTCGCCTGCAGCTAATATCTTTTCCGTCGCCGGGAACAGAGCGAACCGCTGATGAGTCGGTCCATCTGGATTCTGGATGGGAAAAGCGTATGTGCGGGGAAACAAAATGGTGAACATTAAATCATGATTAAACCTTTTGGAAATGTGGGTTCATGTATCAATGATCGTTGATTAATGAGTCCCTACATGATTAACGCTTTAACAAACATCTGCAAGTGTACTCCACAATGTTATTACTATAACTATCAATATATTCTATGTAGTATTATTTGGACTTTTACGCTTAAAATACAAGTATTAATTTATCTTAGAGATCCTAATTAATTCGCTACGTTATAATTTAAACACATGTGTATTCCATTTAATGCGCATAGTCAAAAGCCACCGTTTAATTATCCGTGCAAATAAGAGTTCCCATTAAGAAGAGGGCATATTTCTCTCAGCAGTTAAAACAATAATACTTCTAAGAGTTGTTTAGAGAAACATTGTACCCCCTTTCTAAAAATACTCTCTCTCCTGAAATATTGTGTTTTCACAAATAATTCGATTTTATCAAATTTGTAAAAAGGGTTATAACTTCTGTAATGTGGTTTACTCTGGTTTTGATTTTAATCGGAAATGAAATTCTAATTCATTTTATTAGCGTAATGTCTTTAGTAAATTTATACGCATTTTACGGATCTTGCCAAACTTCAAGAAGAATGGAAACTCTGCACAATGTTTTTGGGAAATATTGTCATTTGGACATTATACTTAGTTTATTTTTGCTTCTTTTTTTAACGTTGTGAGAATGGTTTGAGTGTCTATTCTGTTTTCATATAAAGATGACTGCATATAGGAACACCTAATCTTTACTCCATAGATCAGTGTTTCTCAAAAGTGTGGTGCGCAGCGGCTTATCATTACCAAGTGCTCCGCAGCATCATCAATAAATTTCAGAAAAAAAAATTGAACTAGAAATTGCTGGCATAGTTAAAATTTAGGTCCTGGTAAGATTTAAAGAATACCTCCTAAATATTAATTGCAATAAACGTTATCTTACGGCGTTTTGTGAAAGATTTGAATCCTCTAAATACACCCTTGCTGTCTACATTGCTTATTATTATTTAACTAATTTAATGATGTCATTTTCATTGTAAATTTGACAAAATAAGATCGTAACTTATACTCTCTTTATCAAATAGCATTACTCTAAAAATTATTTTGTTTCAGGTGGGTTTGGCAACCAACCCATGTTTTAAGAACATGGTCGGATATTTTAGAGATTTTCTGCCAAAAGCTGGTGCTTTTTTAAAGAAGTAAAAAGCTTAAAATTAGCTACAATTTATATTTTAATGGATGAATGAATTTATCTTGCCAAAGCTTTTATATACGTATATAAGCCTGCCAATAAGTCACATAAATCGAAGGTTATTTTGGTTATGTCATGCATTGGGAGAAGAGGGAGGGGGACAGGAAGATCAGTATTACCAACTAGGTGATTAAGTAGGGCTTAATACCATTAACCATAATTGGCAACATTAACTTCAGGCAATATATTTTTTAATGGGGGAGGAGAACTGCCAGTAGGGGGAAAAGGACAATTCTGCGCCATGAGGCATGGAGGGTGGGGCCGATGGGCGAGACATGAGGCACCATGAGGCACCAATCCCCATGTTAAAGGTCAGGGGCATTAGGCACGGGTTTCACGATGGTTGAACGGGGTGGGTGTAATAGGGTGGTGGCAGGTCAATGGTCGCTCTTGCTAGTGGTGGTTTTTGGAACTTTTAGGAAATTTTCGTTTCCAAGGATATTTCTCTTGATCGTTGTAGGAGGCGCTGCATGTATATCAGATGGTTATGCGTCTTCACCAGGGGCGCTGCAGGTATCCAATTTTTTCCTAGAGGGGCAGCATTTCTTCGCTAAATCAATCTCGTTATTCTAAAATTTTCCTAGTGGGCGCTATCTGTTTAGCTTTAGCGGATTGGCATCGGTAATTAATTTCCAGAGGGCGCTACCGTCCCAGGGTTACCATCGTGTTTTCCTTCTTAGCGTTTTGATATCTGGTCGGCATCTTCGATCTTTTCCTGTCAGAACATAAAATGGTTGTGGGTTACCAGATTTATCACTATTTTTCTTCTAACAGCCCTCTTTCCCCTATTTTCCGATCACTTTGTGCTTATAACGGTGTCAACCTTCCTTAGAGGGATTTATGCCCATCTTAGGCAGTATGATGTTTACAATTTATGGTGCTACCCAACTCTTCAAGGTGTTGTTCTAAGGCCCGGACAATTCTTTCAGATTTTCTCTGATGAAAAGCAATGGCTAAACATCGAGAATACATTTCCCCCGTCCACCCGTCATTTTGAAGGTAGCATTTTTGCTAAAAGTTCTATTGATAGTATAAAGTTTACTCGCAAGAAATTTCTACCTGGAGGTGAAATAAATGAGAAGTCAATGACACTAAATCTCTCCCAATGGGGGAAACTGTTAAAGATGAAAGCTGAGATTGCTCGCAGCATTGTAGAATTAAAGTTTGTTGCATTTCCTTTTTGTCTGTTTATCGTGAAATTGAAAAATATATGAATCCATCCAATCAGGCTGATTTCGTATATGACTCTGGAATGGATGAAAAGGTTAATTCTGTTTTCGATAAGGTATTGTCTGCTCAAATGGAAGAGATTGTCTATTCCAAGTTCAATTTCTATGAAGAGGAGGGTGGTTATGATAAAATTCCCGAAATCTTGTTTTATCGGGAAATTCTAAATTTTAATGTCTCCGACTTGGCTCGTAATTTTGTCCAATTGTTATCGGTAACTGTGGTCTTTCGTAGTGATATGTTCCTCAATTGTTTTGTATTCGAAAGTGTACTGTTTAATATCGATATCTTGGAAAGAATTCTAATGGAAAAAGAATCTATGTGTAAAAATGCATCCTCTTTTGAAAATGGTGTTTTATATACTCCTAAGTCTTCAGGAGAAGAGTTTTAGCAAGAAGATTATATCTATAATTTCAAAACAGTTTTTCCCTATATGTGAAATTTATTTCATGTCTAATTTTTATTATGTAAAAATCTCGCTTTGTATAGGGTTTTTCTCTGTATATATGAAAACGCTTGCGAATTTCCGTTATAATTTATTATTTATTTGATTGGTGAAAAAAAAGCATGTGTCACGTTTTTGAAATTATCAACTTTCTCCAATAGATAGAAAATCGTATTTTGTTGCTAGAATAATCCCGACTTATATTCACGGATTTAATCAATTTATTTTCTATGTGTAAAAGCGTTTGTATAATCTTAATCTTATTTATTCAATGTATAAAAAATGTGCATTACACTTCTGAAAATATCAGGTAGAGAATCGTTAGATGTATTTTGTCGCTAAAAATTTTCATTCCCGCATCATCGTATGATCTTTACATCTTTGTAAACTATGCTTTTTTTATGGGATTTCAATGAACAGTTTGTTTTAATATTGGCTCATACCTTATTTCCCTAATATATTCCTTATCCAATGGCTTATTTCAGTTTTTTAATCTTGAAAAAATGTGTCGAAAAATTACACTGTGAAACACTAAATTTATTGCCGTTTATATTTTAATGATTTTTTATTAACTTTATGTTGTTAATGTAGGATATAGCAACGGTTTTTCTGGATGGGCTCTAGTTTTTGAGATAAATGGATTTTTATGTTGAAAAACACGATTTTCTCTTCCATAATGTTATATCTGTGACAGTTTTCGCAATTTGTGATCAATCCCTGATAAACAGATTTGAAGGTCAACGCCATTAGTACAAGCATAACGAAAACCGGATATGGATGCGTTGAATTGTTTTAGGGAAGTTTCAATACACGACTGTGATGTTGTCATTCAGAGACTTGAGTGTGAAGAGATGTAACATTTTTCTTCTTCGTTATTCACTACTTGACTGCTCTGGTGTTTGATGTTTCATTCTGCGTTCAATTTCAACTTTCTTCATCGTACGTATTTGGCTAACAGCAAATTTCAAATTGATCTGTTAATTTCTCGCTGAATTACTAAAGTAATCATTAATTCAATGTTAACTACGCAAAACCATTTAAAGATATCTCTTGCGAGTAATATCATACATTTGTTTTAACTTTTTTCCCAGATGAGTTGTTCTTCACGAAGGAGCTGTGTAAATAATCCTGATACATTCTGCTACATTTATGGTGAATACACTCGGCAAAAACAAATAAAAAACGTTACGAACTTCGTTAAACAAGCATACCTTGCTTATTTTGGCGTGCAGCTTGGAGATCAAGGTAAGCCTTGGGCTCCCTACAAAGTTTGCAAAACGTTTGTAGAGTGTCTTCGACAATGGACAAATGGAGTTAGAAAAAGTTTAAACTTTGATATACACATGGTGTGGAGATAACCACAAAATCACCACGATGATTGTTATTTTTGTATTGTGAATGTGAAAGGCTTCAATCGCTATAAAAAACGGACATGGATTTAGCTGGATTTGGAATCAGCAAGGTGGCCTGTGCCACACAGTGATGAGATTCCAATACTAGTGTTCTTAACATTGCTGATCTTTCATACTCATATCTGAGAGAAATGCATGATTCCGATTACAACAAAAGCGCTAGCACTATAAGTGAATGTTAAGGAAGCTTTGCAACCCCACAACAATTCTCTCAAAATGAACTCAATGATCTGATACACGACCTCAACCTATCAAAACAAGGTGCTGAACTTTCAGCATCCAGACTAAAGGAAAAAAAATGTTTAAAGCCAGAAACAAGAACAACAATTTACAGAACAAGAGAGGAGGAACTTCCATTATTTAGTCAAGATGAGGAACTCGCTTACTCTAACAATATCTCTGGACTCGTTACCCACATGGAACTGTCACA
>QLNU02015360.1:12158936-12179392 GCA_006491805.2 Dysdera silvatica
ATTTCAATGTGCTTTTGAGAAATATATGCATGACCTATAATTTTTTGTATGTTTGATGTTTTTCAACAGAAAAATCCATTTATCTCAAAAACTAGATCAAATCTAGCAATTTCGATGCCATATTCGGTATAAGCAACACACAGTTATTATAAGACTGTTAAAATGTAAACGGCAATAAATTTCGTGTTACCCAGTATTATGTGTACACCATAGACATGTGGGGTAAAATCATAATTTGAGGGCTATTTATTATCTCCAAAACTAGAGCAAATTTGGCAAAACTGAGGTTATTTTTGAATTCAGCACAATTGATATACCCTAAAATCGTTTAAACAGCTTTGGCAATTTGACTTTTTTTTTGTAGGCTTGTGTTATACATCGTTTTAGTTTTTCTTTAAGACGATTTTTAAAAATAAGTTTCACTATTAAATATTATTCTTTCAAAGTGATTATTTCTGATTTTCGTTTAAAAAAAAAATTTACGAAAAGTTTAAGTATTATTTTTTTTAAGACATGAAAGATAAAACGGTTATTGGTTTTAAAACAAGTTTTTAGCAAAAGTTACTTCTTTAATTTTTCTTAAAATTTGCACACAAAAAAATCACACCTTTATTGCAATTTTGTAATAAGCTTGTAATTAGTAGCCTAATGAGATAATTTCAATCATATTCAAATCCGTATTTCAATTTATACTCCGTTTATTATCATCGATTTCAATTCTGGACTGTTCCGAACGTGTCAGAGTTTTTATAATTCTTTCGATTAAAGTTTTCTAAAACTAATTTTACGATTTTTGGAAGTTCATTATATCGTTTTTATAATCCTCGTGATTAAATTTTCTGGAGCTAATTTTTAATTATAACATCTCTATAATCCCATCGGTTAAATCTTTCTAATCTAATTTTAATTTATAACCCTACTATATTCCTTTCAAATGATATTGTAATTTTATTGATTTTTAAATTATAACATATTTCTAGGACTCCTTATTCCAGCAGCTTTAAGCATATTGACGCCCCTTCTCGCTAAATAAAATGGAATATACCTGAAAAATGTTATTTATACCGCAGGAGAGGTGCTCGAGACATACACCTAGCGATCAACAATTATCGGAAATGGACAAAGAGATGAAGAAAATTCTTGAAAGCATTCTTTACCCTTAGAACAGGAAGAATCTGGAATGCACTACCTGAATCCCTTGTGACAGGCACTACAACTTCAACCTTTACGCGTGATCTGGAGAACTATGACCTTTCACGCTTCATGAAATGTTTTCCTTACTGATGTGCACGATCTTAAGCTTTTCAAGAACCTTTCCTTGCCAACACAGCCATTACCAATGTGCATGCTCATGAACTTTCTAATAATTTTTCTCTTACCAATTCACCCATTTCACCATTGTCTGTTATTTGTTGTTATCTGTTGTCGGTATGTCTATTTGTTCACAATAATTCCGCTTCTTGAATAGCGGGATTTTTTTGTCAGCGATTTTGCGAAAGGTGGTTCTATGACTTCGTAACTTTTCTTTCTGATCTTTGGTTAAGGGTACATTCCCCTTGATAGCGTTTAAAACTCACTCACAGATTGCTTTTAAGGCAGATTTTGGAATTTTTTCAAAAAGTCAGCTCGAGATTTTTTAGGGCATATACAGAGGAGACGTAGTTGTTCGAGCTCCGACCTCTTCAGCGTCATTTTACTAAATACTTCCTCTTCTTCCAAATCTTCCTTTTAAGTATCAGAAACTGCTTTGATAGACGGTTTGCACTTGGTGGGAGAGAATATTCGCTCGCAACCGCATATCTTCTTGTATTTCTGGACGCAAATCCACGAGGAGTTATGAAAATGGGGTCTTTGTAGTGTCCTGAAACGCTTCCTGAAAAAATATTGTCTTTGTTGGATACAGCTGACGTCCTAAACACATTATTTGGGTTAAATCGCGACGCGACTTAAATAGGAACATGTAATGTGCATTGAGAGATATTTCTCTCATTTGAGATCCCTTGTGAAATATGTTCTGAGAAATGAACATCACTGTTAGGTTATGATGATGACTTCCTCTTGTAAATAAATTCGTAATCCTCTTATCATTTTCACATTCCACCATCAAATCATCAATAACGAATAGAATAGGACCATTTAGATAATCTTTAAAATCTGAAGGTAATCCTTCCACAAACGTCACGTCAATAATTTCATTGTAAAGAGTGTGATTCATCCCATAGAACCATACAACATTAGTTGCTGTCACATTGAAAATTTCTTGTTTATGTTTGAGAAAATCGCGTACAAACACGTTTTTTCCACTTCCCGTTGGTTCACAAATTAAAATCGTGAAAGGATGGTGCAGTTTAATGGGTTTTATAACTAGGAAGATTGAGATCGATATCTATAATCAGTTTTATAGCAAATTTTATGTTTTTTAAACAACATGAGATTTTGCAATTCTACCATATTTATGTTCACAAAATTGTATACTCGTACGTCATTGGTCGAACATTTAGACTGAAACGAGTTTACAATAGTATCGAGACTTTGTCCGCGACATCTAGAATAAATATAGAGAATACAATATTGACTGCATACGGAGGAGTTGCTACATTGTAGGTGCATATTATTATATTTTATATGTGAATATTTTGTAAACATTTGTGATATTGGTCCTCCAAGAAGTTCGATGAGTTTTCCTAGGAATCAAATAATTCGATAGTTGTTGGAGACTTCGCGTAGATAGCCAGCTTATGGCTGCCTTCCATCGTTAGCGGGTCCATATTTACCACCAGGGAAGCTGGGAAGGAGACTATTTTTCTGGGTAACTGGTCACTGGCGAAAACTCCCATAAACGAACGCCGAGTAAAACTATCTTGTTGTAATTAATATTCTATTTATTTGTGTAGTCCATTTCCGTTTGAAAAATCGCATATGATATTCCTGGATTTCGTGATTTAAATAACATTTTGAAATCCTGAATATACCAGAATCGATGCGGTGCTTGGTAGAGCAGTAGCAAATTTTGTTTCTATGCGTAAATTTCTTTGCTACATGAGACGCAAGTATCCTCCGTCGCATAAATCTGGTAATAAATTAAATTCATGCAGCGTATATCCTTTAGAGTAATCGTTTCTATCCATGTGTATTCCCCGGTCTTGATTCAATTTCTCGGTGCCCGAAAATAGACTGCGGTAAGAGCGAATAGTTGAATTTCGAGCGAAATCAGGTCCTAATGGCCGGTAAGGGAGTGGCTTCTCATCTATGTAGGCTGCTACAAAGTTGGATTGATAGTGATTGAATTCTAGTGGGTTGATGGCATTTGTTCCATTAAATGAGTCATTGCTAACAATGACCAATATAATCTTTTTAGGCATTTGTCGGATGAAAATATTACCTTGAACGAAAGACATACTTCCTTGAGGAGCCAAGTATATTTTACATAACACTCTATCGATGGGATACTTAGCCGAGGTTTCTTCTAAAGCTTTTGCATGCCCTAGAGAAACTCCTGGACTCACTTTATTTTTCTCACAAACAAGGACGCATGTGCTATGGCAATCTTGTACTCTTTATTTTCCGTATTAGATACAAGGCAGAAGGCAGGCTTGTTTCGGTTGAGCTTGATTTTCACATCCACCAAATTCAGTAGTTGTTTTGATGAAACATATCAGAATGCAGGTTCCCGATGAGATCTAGCGTATGACTATTTTTAGTGAGTTCATAGTGTTTTAATAGCCCACTATTTTGTATACCAGGCTTCAGAGAGTTTGTTTCGTGAAGATACCCAGCTGTATCTTTATAAAAGCATTCGGTTGTAAGAGTTGTCTTCTTCGCATCTTCTCCATAATTCAGTATTGTTTCGATATAGACTCGATACGGGTAAGTGTTAGACGAGGATGGAATGACGCATCCGTTTAGACTGACATTGATTTGAGAAAACAGGGAGTGGAGAAATAAATCAATGGGCGCCACAGAATCTTTCTCATCCAAATCTGTTCCATCTTGCTTTAAAATCTTTACTTTTACGTAGAGTTGAGTGGTAGAGAGATCCAAGTATTCTTCTCCGCTTCCGGAAATGTTGAATTCCAATGATCCGTTATCCCAAATATTAGTATGTATAGAATTGTATAGAATTCCACCCCCTTTCCGCCTTCAATGCTCACTTGAGTAAGTGGTAAAGCAAACAAGTCCAGTTCCGATTTCAGGCAGGTGGGGAAATCTTGTCGAATGAAGGCTATCACGAGTCAAAAATATCAGGTGCACGCACTCTCCTAGTTTTCGATCGAATGATTCGTTTTAGAGGTTTACGCTTCCTTTTATTTTCACGACCAATCATATTCTTCATTTTAGTCGCTGCTATATCCATTAGTACGTTTCCACCTTTTTTCGTACGTTTAGTACGAAAGAAGGTGGAAACTGCTTTCGGATCCTGACCTTGTATGACGTCGTTCACAAATTCGGCTCCACTCCAAAGTGCCTGTCTTCCTATTGCCGCGGCACCTTTCTTTAACAGAGGGACAGTCCTTCTAATTAATGAGCTGAAGAAACCTCCAAGTCCATAACCTTGCTGTAGCGGACTGTCCTGATAATAGGCAAGTCCTGATCCGACTTGGTTAACGTAATATTCTTCTAACGACTTTGTCCAGCAATAATAGGGTTGATACATTTTCACAGCTGATTAAGACGAAAGTGTAGTTTCACTATCACGCGCCCTCTTAAGAATGAGACTTTTTTCCCGGTATGAGCCCTTATAACGATTTTCACAGTCTGAAAAATTTTCCGCATGAGGGGTACGTAGTGAGGTCGATCATAGGAGGCGCATATCCCCTCTTCGTGGCGTCCCTGAACTTTTACGATACGTAGCAGGGGGGCCAAAATATCTTCAACGACCTCATCTTCAGATATATTCGTATACACATACAGGAGATGGTGGTCCAGCAGAGGATCTGATATGTAGGGACACTCCACAACTCTCTCCAGATGAGTTTCCGTAATATTTCTTTGTGGGATTTCGAGGACGGGTTTGGGTAGCGCTAAAACTTCTCCCGGCGCAAACCCCAAGATCTCGGCAAGTCCTTTATGCAGTATAAGTTTCGAGTAGGCATACAATTTTATTAGTATTTTCCTGTTATTCCAGTTATAGTGAAAATGAATGAAGCTGCCCATTTGTTCCATCAAGACTTTCACAACGTCCTCGGATAAAAGCCGCACGGGATATTTTTTATAAAATTACCATCGCCTCGGCCATATTCGATTTGTTGGAGTCATCTGTAATATTGTACCAGGAGTTGGGTAGATAAACTCGTTAAGTCCAACTTCCCATTCCCCGTAAGTTCAATGGGTTTGGGTAAATTTACGAAAAAATGGTTGAATTTGTTTTCTCCGTGGTAATCGAGACTTCTGTCACTCGGTAACGTGAGGTAGAAGCTCATCTTGCTAACTGACGTAAATTCTCGAAGTTGCTATATTTTATACACTTCCGCAGTAGATAACCACGCGTTGAACTTTGCAGGATATCCTCGAAATGGTACGAGGTACTCGATATCATCACCTCTCTTAGTTTTTTAATACTTTATCTATGGGGTATAAATCGCTCTTTTTAACCTTTAACAGCTCCAATTCGTGAAATGTTCCTTCGATCTCTGCTTCCTGTAAATCTTTGACTTTATATACTACGGGGATTCTGGGTATGCGCTCACTCACTACAAATATTTCTCGAGACAATTCAATTCGATTCATATCCTTTTTCGAAGGTTTGTTTCGCTTTGTTATGCGTACGGTATCACCCTCACTGAATTTATACTTCCTTTCACCCCTCTTCATATATCCATAGAGATTGTGACGTACAATTTTCTCATTCGTTTTAAATACTTTTGCGGGTCCCATTTTTATGTTTCTGTGATAGGTATTATTATAGCTATAGGTCAAATCGTCTGGAACATCGATATAGTAAAGAGTATTTTTCTGTGTAAAGTATTTCCACACCTTGGTCTTAAGTGTACGATTAAAGCGTTCAGTAACGCTAGCCTTTGTTTCGTTATGAGTTGTGAAAAGGGAAACACCTGTAGACTTTATAAATTTCTGAAAAGTTACATTCTTGAACTTTGTCCCAGCATCTGTCTGTAGTTTGCGGCATTGTCTTTCTTCAAATATTTTTTCAAAGGTGTGCACTAATTCCGAACCCGTCTTTTCTTTCAACACTTCAGTCCACACATATTTCGATAGGATATCGATTACTGTGAGAATATAGTTGTTTCTGTCATTGAATTTCGATAAAATTTTCATATCCACCAGATCAGCTTGCCATTATTGATCGATTTCACTGACTAATACACGATTCCGCTTGAAATGACGTCTCGCAGGATGATTCCAAGTACACGCTTTCTGTCCTTACAACCACTCGCTAATCTTCTTGGGAATTGTTTCTTCCGCAGCACGGAATAATGCATTGACACCACCGAAGCTTACTGGTAGTTTAGGGTTTTGGTAGGTCGCTTCCAGTGCTTGCATTACAACAAGTGATTTCGAGTCGCTCTAAAGTTACGTTAAAGTTAACGTTTATGATGGAAATGAATAGTATTGATTATGTGACATACCCTATATACTTCTCACGATATCTATTTTCTTTCTAGGAAAGTCCCGAAGTACAACTTGTCGGAGGGGTGAGCACGAAGGTTCCCCACCAATGTAAGGAATGCGAATAGATGTTCGTATAAAAGCAAGGGTTGAATTGTCACAAGAGGAGTGTCCACGGATCTCCCGTCTTCCTGTGCGATGTTTGTGGAAAACAATTTGCCCGCCAGGACAATAGAAACCGGCCCGCGAAGCTCCATAACGCTAAGACGATGGTAAAAGAAGAACTTAGGAGTTCTATAGAAGTATTTTGAAGTTATAGAGAAAGAGACTAAAATCGATTTTTTTCTTTAAGGCTTCTTCTATCCCTGTAATCGCTCCTCAATCTGTACAAGACCCTAATGAGAAGTTAGCTGTTCCCGACCCCTCGGTACGTATCGATATACTGAGCGGTGGTCTTATGAAGATTGTATATTGCTTTACTGAGATTTATTTATTTATTTATTCGGTTGTGAAATCTCTCAAGAGATCTCGGTCTCCTGCCCAGGAGAACTCTGTCAATCCTTCCACAGCTGGTGGGAATGTGACCGCTCCCGGCCCTTCGGTACGCATTCGTCCTAATGGTTGAATACATTTCTATTAAAGTGCATTTATTTTTTAAGGGATAAAAAATGGGGTTGCAAGAAGCTGTTTATTCTTTTCTAGGATGTGCAGACTAGAGGCACCCGAAGGAAGCGGCAGAGAGAGATGGGAAACGGGAGCGAGCTCACAACGTCTTCCGGACGAGGAACCTCCAGCCAACACCAGAGGATCAATACGATGTGTAGCTGTTTCTCGGGAACGCGGAAGCATCATGGCGGGAGAAGCTGGAGGACGGTCTTCGAGAGTACGACGCCATAAAGTACCACATCGTGCTGCATGCCCGTTCTCGAGGGTTGGGGCTGATAGTGGGGAGGAGATCACTGAGGGATACTTCCGTAGTCGCTGTATCACCATCTTGCCTGGGAGTGGTGGGGATTATAAAATGCAGGAGGTAATCGAAAAGGTCCGCTCGAGCTTTGAAGAATTTGAGGCGCAAGGGAGTGGGTCGGTACTGGAAGAAATCTTGTATTTAAAAGAGAAGATCGCTCGCTACCACCCACTCTCCGGCTCTTCGTACATCCCCCTCCCGAAGAAGCTGGCAGCGAAGAAAGCCGTTTTCAACATCCAGAACCGCGACAAGTGTCTCCTCTGGTGCCTTCTAGCAGCCCTCCACCCCATCGACAGATTGAACCATCCAGATAGGGTCTTCAACTACCTTCCCCACGAATCCGAGCCAGAAATGAGAGGGAGTGGAATACCCCGACGAGCTCACGAGCATCCCAAAGATTGAGAGGAGAAACAACCTCTTGATCAATGTTTTCGGTTTCGATCAGGATGTCTTCCCCGGATGGCCAATTAACGAAGCCTCCAACAGTGTACCCCGGGGAAGACTAAGTGGAACACTTCCTGGAGGCGCTTCTGGGGGAAAGTGATAGCATCTCCGCAAGGCTAGTGGATAAAAACCGTTGAGAATGACACCCGCTCAGGAGCAGGCATTTAGAGCCTCCACGGGCTGTCATATTTGTGGGAAAGCCTTGGCTAGAGATGTATTAGAAATAGTAGTTCAGAAAGATGAGATAAAAAATACCTTTCTCTTTTTAAGTGGATCTACAGCACCCTCAGAAGCTCCACGATCATCATAGCAATTACCCTTTAGCTCCCGAGCGGATGAAGATCTCCAAGCACATGCTTTCCAAATACTCCCGAGACATCGCCGAAGAATTGGGGGTGCCACTCCACGGAACCACCGAGAAGATAGTGCCTAACCTGAGGGACAAGGAGCGGTATGTCATCCACTGCCGCAACTTGAAACTTAACCTCAGGCTGGGGATGAAACTGTAGTCCATAGGTCAGTTGATGACAAAATGATGAAGACGAAATGCTACTGAATAACTCGCTTAAAAGATGATTAGAGAATAATGGAAATTAAATGGAATCATACATTTTTTAGGTGTCTTCAATTTCCTCAGGCTTCATGGTTGGAACCGTACATCACCTTCAATAAAGAAAAGAGGAAGTTCGCTTCTAACACATTTGGGAAGGACTTCTTCAAATTGATGAATAATGCGGTGTTCGGGAAGCTATACATTCGGAAAACCTCTCATCTCAGGTACGTGATGGATAGTGGAAAAATTAAAGTTTTTTTTCCTATAGGGAAAACCATGGAGAACTTGAGGAACCGTGTGGATGTTCGCTTGGTGCAGAAGGAGATGATTGCCAAAAAGTTGATTGCCTCTCCAGCATTCCACGACTTCTCGGTGATCACCGAAGATCTGGTAGCCATCTAGAGGAAGAAGACGTACCTCTACCTGAATAGACCGATCTATGTCGGCTTCTCTATACTCGACATAAGCAAGACTTTAATGTACGAATTCCACTACAATAAGATCTTGATCGAGTATGGAGAGCGCGCCAAACTACTTTTCACGGATACAGATTTTCTCTGCTACGAGATCTATACCGGTGATATATATGCAGACATGGATCAAACATTAGGCGCCTACGATATCTCTGATTACCCCCCCCCTCAAGCACCCCTTATACAGTCTGACTAATAAGAAAGTGCTAGGGAAAATGAAAGACAACGGTCTTCTGTTCCAGCCTCCTCGTTTGTCGGGCTACGCAATAAAATATATAGCATGATGAGTGCAGTGGGGGAAAAGAAGACAGCTAAAGGGGTAGCCAGAGTTATCATCAAAAAGAAACTGACCCATCAAAAATACAAAGAGTGTCTCCTTATGCGTCGGCGCATGAGAGAGCCCCCTCGAAAATTTTCGACTAAAAGTCATACAATCTCCACTGTGTCACACAATAACATAGCGCTCTGCCCCCTTGATGATAAGCGCTACATATTAGTGATACGAGAGCTCACGGCCACTATTTAAATGGGACATGGAGGGAGGAGGATATTTGTACTATTGTGCGAGTTGTGTGAAGAGCCTGGGGAAGGGGATGGCAATTAGAAACTTTTAAGATTGGTACATGTCCTCCTCTCTCGAGGAGCTTTAAACCCCAGATGACGACGCACACAAGAAGGCCCTAGGTGCCATGCACGATAATGTGCAGGTAAAAGTCCAAAACATTCGGCAAAAATATTCGTACTTTCTCCAAAAGTTCCAAAAACCACCACCAAGAGAGCCATCATCGAGCAGATTCACCGTTTCAGCTGCATCCACTACCACCCTATCACACCCACCCTGTACAAACCCTCGTGCAACCCGTGCCTCATTCCCCTGACCTTTAACATGGGGATCCGCACCTCATGGTGCCTCATGTCTCACCCACTGACCCCGCCCTCCGTGCTTCATGCCCCGCCCACCGTGCCTCATGGCGCCGAACTGTCCTTTTTTCCCTACTACTGCCGCCCCGGTGGTGCGCGATGAAAAAAGGTATGCTTAAAGTGGTCCGTGAGTGACCAAAGTTTGAGAAACACTGCCATAGATAGTGTCTCCCCTTGATAATGTATTGTCCAGTGAGTATTTAATTTCTCCAATTCAGTTCTTCCAATTTGATTCACGTCTTTGCATATTATACACTATTTTGATGTTTGGTTTCTTGTTTACATATCGTTGATTTTGGAATTAGCAAATTTTAAATCTTTCCCATTTTAATAATTTTTATTTTGATATTCTATAATCAAAATGTAAATAATTTTGTCCTCCTATGTGTTTCTTGTATTTTATATTGTTTCAAATGCTCAACTTTACGAATTTTTTTTTGAAGTGATACACCAAAACACTTATTCGTCCCATGAGAATATTTCAAATGGATCTTCTGTTGGTTTACGAAACATTTCAGCGTATTGAAACGACAGTTGATATTTTTTAATCACAAGATCCTAACTTTGTGAGAAAATTACAAATGTTGTTAAGGATTTAAAAAATGTTCATGGCTGCTATTAGGAAAGTTATAAATGAAAAGACTCAAGCAAACGAATATTATAGGTGTCCTACAGAAATAATTGCAATATTACTTACAAGGAGAGTACGCGAAATGAGAATCGAAAATGTGCTTCATTTTAGTTTTATAATAAAGTATAAACGTTTCAATAAGAAACTAAAAAAAAATTAACCTAAATCTCCCATAGAGGGAGTTATAGCCCCATCAAATTTAGTAAGAGAAGGTTATTTTCGCCAAATTTGGCTTGATGTGTTTTTTATTAACAGTAGGAATGGCGAGATATTTTTGAATTGATGTGGCCAAAAAAGGAAGAATTAATGAACGATCCTTCATTCGAGATAAAAATATTATTGATTTCATAAGAATTTATGCATGTATTTGCAAAAATATTTAGAACTTTATTATTCGTGGATAGATGTCTCGTTTTAGTTATAAAAAGCTTTTATTTTGCTTTAAAAAATAATATACATACTTGGCTTTATTAAAAATATGCCTACTTGGCTTTATTAAAAATATACATACTTGGCTTTATTAAAAATATACCTACTTGGCTTTATTAAAAGTTAAAAATGTGTATGAAAATGGACAAGAAAATGCAAAAACAAACAAACAAAAACAAATTGGATTTGAGCAATGACTGCAACTAATAAACGAGGGATTTTCACAATTTAACGTGTAATAAGAATTTTTGGAAAAAGTGAAACACCATTGTTTGACATTGAGAAATCTATTTGGTTTGAGAACGGGGTATGTGCTCTTATACCAAGCATATTTAATCACGTCACTGAACGTTGGAGCTGATAATTGGTTGTGTATTAATGATTAATGAATGTAATTTTGTTATGGTATTTCTTTCGTGTAAATTAATGTCATTAAAATGATGAAGTACAATATATCGTGTGACAGTTTTTGTGAAATATTTCCATTGCCTGAAAAAATACTCATCGCAAGATTGAATAATGAAGTGGTGCTTTCAGGTATATATAATAATTCAAGCGATGATTTATCTCCCAAATTGATTTTTTCCCCTCGTTTTTCTGTCCTGTCCAGCAATTTAATAAAATTACGCCATATTGATCTATTAATTGGGGTTTTATTATTTCTTTTAGAAATGATTCATGAATATCTCTGCAGGATTTCCCACTTTTTGTGTATATAAGTACTACGTTTGGTGGTTGGCTGAATAATTTCTGTCAAATACGAGGGCCAAAGTTACCTGTGTTTTCTTGGTGTACGAGTAAAAATTTTGCTAAGATTGTACCACTCTAAATTACGATGACGGATTGTACGGTATACGAATGCGAAATTGCATTACTATTCTCAACAACACTGTAAATGTGTTGTACGCCTTTTGGTGAAAAGGTGCGTAATGGTGTCAATTCTTTAACAAAGCCTGTTTGATCGCTATTAAAAATACAAGTGTGCGAATAATCTTGCATTTTTTCATAGGCTTGAAGTGGAAATGCAATGGCTGCATTTTCTATTTGTTCGTCATTTTGTAATTCTACTTTCATAACGAGTTTGGTAATTTTTAGTCCAACTATACCAAATTTCTTTTTAAAAGACGCCAAAAACTTATTAGATGCTATAAAATTTGAAAAAAATTTTTTTCGCAACATCAAGAGCTCAAATTTGTACATCAACTTCATGAACTAGACCTCTATTGGACCTGGGTTTTAAAAATTTCTCATGCATTTGTGTTTTAATAGTATTTAGCTATTGAATTCTGTTCCCCATATTAGCAAGGTATATTTTCATTCTATAAATTTGTGATAGTGTTAAATTGTCATTTCCAAAACGATCTTGAATTGAGTATAGACCGTCGACGTCCTAAAGCCGTCCAGGAGTAAGCTACAACTTCTTTCATATATTCTAGTGAATATGATGACGAACCACATATAAAATTTTCAGGTGTTGTTTCGTCGTATAAGAAATCTAACCATTTACCATCTTCGTTGTTATTAACAAGTTTTTCACAATACGCATCAAGACTAAAATCGTTAATAACTTCAAAATTGTTAGATTCGGTAATGGTTTCAGCAAAAGCAATAATTTAATTTGCTATAGTAATTTCCATTTCAGATAAAATTACATTCATTAATACACAACCAATTTTCAGCTTCAACATTCAATGACATGATAAGATATGCTTCGTATTATGTAAGAGCACATTCCCCGTTCTCAAACCAAACACATTTCGTAATGTCAAACAAGTGTATTTCACTTTTTCCAAAAATTCATGTTACACATTAAATTGTGAAAATCCCTCGGTTGTTAATTGTAGTCATTGCTCAAATCCAATTTGTTTTTTGTATTTTCTTGTTCATTTTCATAAACATTTTTAAATTTTTAATAAAGCCAAGTGCGCATATTATTTTTTTAAAGCGAAATAAACGCTTTTTATATAACTAAAACGAGACATCTATCCATTAATAATAAAGTTCTAAATATTTTTCTAAATACATGCATAAATTCTTACGAATCAAAATCGATAATATTTTTATTGCGAATGAATAATTCTTTATTAATTCTCTTTTGGCAACATCGCTTCAAAACCATCTTGCCATTCCTGCGGTTAATAAAAAGCGCATCAAGTCAAATTTGACAAAAATAACCTTTTCTCGCCAAATTTGATGGGGCTATAATTCTCCCCCATGGGGGATTTAGGTAATTTTTTTTAATTTCTTATTGAAACGTTTATACTTTATTATAAAACTAAAATGAAGCACATTGTCAATTCTCACTTCGTGTACTCTCCTTGTTAGTGCGGTTACCATTGCCTGCAACAAACGAAACATGACGTTACCTTCAACAAGTGCTGAACTATTGAGGATAAAACATTTAACAGATGCATTATATCATTGAGGAGAATGTTAATAAAAGAAGCCTTTAATTGCCCTTTTTGCATGTGCGACATGTATAGTTCTCTGCTATATTCTAATTTGGTATTGTACATCAATTATCGCTTATACACTAGCTATATTATCTTAATATCCTTTATCCTTTATTTTATATTACTAAGGTCTATATTGGGGAAATCGAATGGTCAGGAACGAAAATCATGCATATTGCATTACGTCTATTGGAAATGAGTTCTTGCTTTGCGAACCCCGATTTATGTATTAGAGTTCGGTGTGAATTGATTTGTAAAGGCAAAAACTACATCTACATTGCAGAAATCAGTTGGCGAAAAACACTGTGCCAAGTATATTAGTAAGAAAAACACAATCGATCAGATTTATATATTTAAAAAGCGTTTTCAATTAATCAACTAATTTTTCGGTTTTTCCCGCCTTCTGGATTTTACCATCTTTTTCTTTGTTATCTATTTTTTTCCATTTTAATTTTTAATTCTGTTTTTTGTCCCTTTAATAGTTTTTCTTTTTAATTCCTTCTACTTATTATATTTATTCCTCTTATTTTATTCCACTTTTATAATATTTTAAAAAGTTTTCTTCAATTTTAACCTTTACTTTATTTTAAATCACCTTTCTCTTTCTTTCTCTACCAATAGAGGACGACACTTGTCCATCAATATATTTTTTTCCCTTAATGTTTTTTCAGTACTAGCTTTTCGCTCAGACTGCAAGCATGTATTCGTTCTGAAGCAGAAAGGTAGATGCTTCGAAACAATTGTAAATGTTTTTGAATATATAACTGTGATTGATTGTGTTTTACTTACTAATAAGTTACCTCTATATTGATTATAGCATAAAACCTGCACAGAATTAGCTCGAATTTACAACTATAAATATATAATTAAGTATACTAAAGCAAATATAGACGCAAGAACACAGTACGTGGATGCGAACATTAGGATACGAACCTGGAACCTTCGAATTATATTTCGAGTTGTTATTACCCTTTGTGCGTCTGTGCGAACCTTAATAAGAAAGAGGTTAAATTTAGATCATGGCTCAATTGGTAGAGCATTTGACATATAGTCGAAATGTTCCGGGTTTGTATCCCGATAATCTATTGGCCTTTTTCCCCCTTTGTGTATGTGC
This sequence comes from Dysdera silvatica, assembly GCA_006491805.2. Taxonomy (NCBI): domain Eukaryota; kingdom Metazoa; phylum Arthropoda; class Arachnida; order Araneae; family Dysderidae; genus Dysdera; species Dysdera silvatica. Next base: position 12,173,486 of record QLNU02015360.1, read on the forward strand.
TTTAGATTAATTAATATATACACTGTTTATACACTCTTTGAAAACATTTGGAGCATCAAGAAGAAATAATTCGATTGCGATAAAATATGGTACAGATATTGTATCTGCCGAGAAATAGACGTTATTAAAATTTTTCTGAACAATTGGATTATTTATTCATGAGAAAGTGAGCAAAAAGTTTGTAGATCAATATGTTATTGGTTCATTTCTGGCGCAAATACAAGTTATTATCCAACGTGGCATGGATGCATAGAGTTGAGGGACATTCTCCTGGGGAAAATCTTGCCTAACGGTGTTCACTTGGCTGGTTATTTCTTCCACATTCCGAGACGAATGTAGGCAATGCCCCAGCAAAGTCTAAATACGCCCGATAAGAGAGAGAGATCAGGGGAACTAACGGGCCAAGAAATGTGTCGCAAACACGAAGGCAATCAATGTAAAAGCGTACATTGTATAGCTGGGCATTATTCGGCTGAAAAATAAGTTTGTTACGCTGTGAAAGAAATTGCTCTACCTTTCCACTCTGTCGTCACCTTAGACCGTCTGTTGCCCGCTTATGAGGTATGAGGGTATATCTGCCGTTTTCAACACATTCCTGCCAACATCGTCCAATTATTATGTCGCTCCGATCCAAATACCGACCGATATGACAGTTTATCCACCCGCCTTTTCTCACCCCGATGTTCGCACTGCTCACTGTAGTCCGGGGTTTGGTTCCCCAGGCTTTAAGAGGTTCGGATTCCTCGGAAAATAGTAGGTCCCGGCGCAGCATGACCACTGTAGTCTTTGAGCCGTAAAACCAAAAAGCAAACAAACAAATCTCACCCCGATGTCACGCCTTTTCTCAAATTCCGTGATTTATTCACAATATGGGCAAATTTGCCGTCCATGCATTGCCACAGTCTATGAAGATAACACGCAAGCGAAATCCACTGGGAATTCTGTCCCTAAAAGCGAGCATCGTTCTTAATATACACCATTATACTGCACATTTCTAATGCGCTGTAGCTGTCGCTATTTAGTTATTGTACATGAAATTTTGATCATTTGCCCTGATCAATCGGCAGAAGAGATCGGTAGAAGTTTCATTTCAATCGGATAATTTCCTTCTTGGTACCTCAATTATTTTTTCAAATAGTATATATTTGTTTGTTCCTGTGATATGTACATTCTTATAACTTTCAAATGTGGACATGGAGTAACTACCATAAACACAGAATAACTTACGAAACCGCCGCCAGGAGGACGATACATTCCCTGCAAATCTTAACCGAGTCTCCCCTTGCACAAATATCCTATTTTACAGGCGTATCTCGTGGGTCAGTTCAGGGCCACGATCACAACGAAAGTGGAGCTCTCGAGGCTGTTGCGAGCCCGATAAAGTCTCAAAAAATGAAATCAATCCTGCTCTTGACGATGCTCTCCACGGCCCTGAACTGGCAGACAAAATACGTCCATAATTTGAACATTAATCAAGAAATATTTTAATATATATAGGATACAATTATAACTATAAACTCGTAATTTGTCCATAAATATAGTCATATTAAAATTTATTATTAAAATTCATTCATCATTTATTAAATTTATTCATACAATTTATTCATTATTAAAATTTATTCTCTAACGAAAGTTGAAGTTGAAATTCGTTTTTTATTGGATTGATTTTTTTTCGAAAAACCTAATTTAAGGAGTTTTGAGGAAGTCGGAAATTGGAAACTCCAAGGATTTCGAATCAAATTTTCAAATTTGTACATTTACTGGAATAAGTGAAATAAAGATCTTAAAACATTTATTTGACTACAAAGGCAAAGATGCTTTATAAAACTAAGCCATTTTCTTTCCTTTTTACTTCTCTTTCCGAAAGAAGGTTTCTTTATGACAGAAAGATTATATTTTTCAGGCTGCGTGTGGTTCCATTACAGTCATTGAAATGCTTAGGACAAATTTCAATTTCGTCGATAATTTTTCAGATTTGAAAGATGGTTGGCGTCTTTTATTTTTGTGTTGGCAATAAACATTCAACAGCCCAAATCATTCTCCATAATAAGGTATTTACGAGAGCCTGGTCTCATTGAGCTCAGAATATCAGTTTTCTATTTTTTTTAAATCAATTTATGATCTTTTCTAAAGCTTACTTTTCCCTTAAATTAACCGTTAAATGTGTAGGTGATTACGAACTTTTGATCAAAGAGTGAAATCAAACTTTTGTCCGTTTCTGTGTGGTTCATTTTCAAGTAAAATTTACGTATTATATTTTGTTACAATTACGTGAAGAAACTATTGAAAGAGAAAAAAGTAGTTATGATTTTAAACTAAAGGGTTAACAAGCGAAATAGAGAGGATTCCATTCTCCAGGGTCTCAATTCACAAAGGCTGTGATACTGGAATTGAATGTTAAAAATATCATCATTTTATTGACATGATTTGTAATTTTTTGGCTTCAATCACTTTGTTGCGCTGCTATTATAAACACCAACCAACCTTCACACTTACGTTCCATCATTCCATTAGAAATTAATAAAAAATGTAAACTAATCCAAAGAAGGAAAAATATTTAAAAATAGTTACTCAATATAAATTTAATCTTACACTCCAAAGCTATAGAACTTTTTTAAACACCTTCTATATATGATTGTTATAGACTAAAGCAAAAAGGAATGGTATATTGCATTTTATGAACATTAAAAATGGATTGTTTGTATATTGTTTGGTTAGATAATGTGCAAAAAGTGAATAAAAATTATTTTTTCACTTTCAATCATGACAATGAATTTGACAAATATATTTCCTTCAAAGTTTTTGCGCATATCGGTATATCGTTTTGTGGAGGTTACGGGTGGTCTAGCTCCAAAAGATACATCGTATCGTCATAGGACTTAAACACAATAAAAATAGATCGAAACAGTGTGTCAACGTGAATTCCAACTATAAGAAATCAGACTCCTTTTCTTGTCACTTTCACGCAGTACTTCCTGATAAGAGACTTTGGAAAGCTACAAGTTCGGCAACAGAAATAAAAATTCGTCGCTTTCTGATCTTGCACTCTATCCATTACCTGTCCTCGTTAGCTGCTATTAAGAACAGAGAGAAAGTGAGCCTCCCGCAGCATGAAACGCACAGATCTCTGCAGTGAATCACGAAATTTCGTGATAGGAATTTTGCTGCGTTTCTCGTGACGAAAAAGTATTAAACAATCCCCCGTGCATGCGGTAGCTACACAATGGCAGGAGAACGTGATTTTCGGGTGGTTATCCCACCAGTTTTGGGCCGTTAAGGGCAGGAAAAATGACTCTTCCACTTGAAACAATGGCAAGGAAAAAAACAGAGGAGAGGCCAACATCGCCCCCGAAGAACGAATTTTCGGAGCGGAAGAAACGTGGAGACAGAGAGAAAAAAAACGGGTTTAATAATGAAGCGAAAAGCGTAACGTTCCAGGATCTAATTGTTGCGTGATGAAGGAATATTGTTTGTTTTTTAAGGGCTAGTTTAGGTTTTAAAGAATGCATAATAATTATTTCTGGCAGAGCTGCTTCGCCAGAATTGTTTTTACTCAGACTGTTTTTATTGGAAAAAGGGAATTTTTATTTAAAAAGCGATTATAAATTCGCCTTAGTCCTACCATTATCTCAATAATAAATGCACCTATTATTTTCGCTCTAAACAAACCCGAATAAGAAGCAAGACTAATTTGACAGAACTGTCAGAACTTTAAAATTAAATGTTTTTCTATTGCACGTTACGTTGTTCTTTAAGGTTGCACGAGTCCTTAGTAAATAGATGCAGGCGACTCTTTTTTCATACTACTGCTATTTTTGAGCCTCATAAAGAATATATTTTTAATCCTCTGCACGAAAATTTGCAAAGAACGCCAGAATTCTATGACTAAAATTTACCCCAATTTTAAAGTCAGTTCAAATAATGTACTGTCGTTAACATAAATGCCAAAATTGCTAAAAAAAGGCCATTCATTCTCCGTTAATTGCTAACTGGGTATTATCTAGCTAGTTTAAAGAGTGGTATTGCAAAGCAAACCTTTAAAACACCCCGACTTAGCCCGGGTTAACCGCTTGGCGTCCACGCTGTTCGACGTATTGCGAGAGAAATGGTAGTTTGTGTACAGCTTTTAGCTTTTTAAAATTGCCATAATAACAAGCCATGATCCTCTTTTATAAGGAATATTAAAACATATACGAATATAAATTTTTGGAAGCCAATGATATGATCGCATTTGTATATAATAATCAACGTAAATTCTAGTCATTTTTAAAACCGTTGTATTACGTTTATATTTAAGAAAATTATAAATCTCTCTCCGTTGTTATTAATATTCAACATCTGGTATGTACATGGGTTTTCCAAAAACTCCAGACAAAGTAATTACCTTCGAAAATTATAGAACTGTATAAAATTGGAAATCATTGTGTCTTTTCTGTTGGCGGCAAAAAGCTACTACAATGAATCTTATCCTTCTGCAGTTAAGATGAAAGTTACAATTGGCACTTCACTTTCTACTTAATTTCCTTTTTAGAGCTAAAAATAAGCAAGATCTCCACACGACAGATTCTAATAAACTTATTTGTTTGAATATTATATCTCAAAATTGCAAACTGAACTAGCTATAACAACATCAACGGCTTAACATTACTTCAGAACAACAGTTCATTTAGTCAGTCCAAGCTTATTATGACTGCAACACAGCTTAGCAAATTTAACTAAGATTCAAAAGTACAAACACGGAAATCTTATGCAGAGTGTCTTCCGAAGAGTGATCAATTTCGGCGTCACAATCATTGTGCCAAAAATTTTCGCAGTAGAATCTATTTTTCACATTTATTTACCTTCCATATCTCCATTTAATCGCATACCCAGTCCCCTTTCCTTTATGTGTATTTGTAATGTGCATATACTAAAACATGTGCATATAGGTGTAGTCCCATAAGCATACGCAGAAAGTTCGTAAGCGAGGGGGGTTATAAGATCAATGGGGGGAGGGTTACAGAGCTGCAGCTCGCATATTTCTATGTTAAATATACAAAATTCCATTGCAATGGGACGTTACAACCCCCATCAAGACCCCCCTGCGTACGCCAATGTGTAGTTCCTCTCTCCTCTCTGATCAAAAAATTCGTACGTTTAGAAATATTTCCCTGAAAATTTTTGTTTCCCAAAAGTACTAACGAATCTTGAACAAATTTGCGGTGAGAATTGTAAAATATAAAAAAGAGGGTTGTTGAGGCTTTTTAAGCGCCTAAACAAGTCTTCAGAAAATGAAACGGCCTCCTGTGAGGGCAAGTCAATGGAAAATTTCCCAGGAAACAATAGTCGATACGCAATTGGTTACATGGAAGCGTTTGTACGACTTTATCTGAACAAACGAAGCGTTAAAGTCTCTAATGGTAGGAAGACTCTAAGCAGAATCTCTTTTCTTTGGGGAGTAATAGGGATTTTTGCGAAGGTCATTAGCTACCGTAGGTTGATGGGGTGTGAGGGCGAGGAGGGAAAAAGCCCAAATCTCGGCAAAGGCTATCGAGTCATACCCTGGTGTTTATATAGATCACTGCAAGCTTCAACGCAGATAACCAGCAAAACAAATTGTTGTCAACGCTAGCCAACCGTTAAGGCTGATGGAAACCAACGTTGGTTTCCTTGGGGTCCGCGTTATTCTAGAGGCTGGGACTTTTTTAGGGAAACCTCATTTAGCTTAGTGAACTGTAAAAGCGAATTCTGCCATCTGAACTGTAAGGTGACATACCGACAACGTGAGTGGTTATTATTGGATAATCGATAATGTCCTCTCTTCCCGCCTCAGTGAGTCATTGGTGGGTCGGGGTCATCCAGCATCTACGTCTCTGTTGAGTTGCTTAGATAGGTAGCTCACTCTTAGAAGGATCATTTAGTAAATTA
>QLNU02015360.1:12179492-12195146 GCA_006491805.2 Dysdera silvatica
TAATTATCTTCCTTTCCATTTTTTCCTTAAAATAATTCTTAAATTAATTATAATATTCCATTTATTGACATTATAATATAAAATGAAAATAACGCTAATCCATATATAAATACAAGGAGATTCTTTGGTACGTCAATGCAAATTTATGATTACTGTAAATTAAGAAGATGTTTATGTTTGAAAGTATGTTTTGAACTAGAAGATGCACTTAACTATTATTGCATTGAGAAACGTATTTGTACCATAGTACTAGTATTAGAAATGAACTAATATAGAACATTTTTAAAGTCAACGATTTGTATCATAGCCTATGATATGGTAATAACTAATAGTTCTATGGGAAGAGCATTTGACCGGTTAACAAGAGTTTTGGGTCCGGTTCTCACCAGGCGCCGAGAAATCGTTCTTTTCTTTGCGAGTAATTTATAATCTAATATATTTTATTTTATTTTATAGTTATTTTTGCATCAGTAATTATGACACCAGTATTAGAAATTTAATATATGATCGAAGTGTTTTAGTTTACTTAGATTAAAAGTTTATAAATAATATAAAATGATGAGAAAGATCCTCGAAGCAAACCTCTAAGGCTTGAAAAATTTGTTGCAAAAACAGCGTTGTTTTTATGTAAATCATGTACAGTTAGTGGTCGAATTATTAGACACCCCTCACTAACTTCGACGAGTCCGTTAATGACGTAATAATAAGGAATTTCATATTTAAGGCAGGCTCGTCATCGCCAGCATTAGTTGTAATTATAGTTAATCTGAACATGGGTAAGACGAAAGATTTAAACAACTTTGAATGAGACATTATAGGGGGGGGGGGGAGCAGTTCAAGCATTTCTAAAACAGTTAACATTCTCAGCCTATCTCGTCCAGAAGTATTTCGGGTTTATAATATGAAACAACATTACAAGCGCACTTAAAGCAGAAAAGTTTGCTTCAACGTACACCGCCAAAACTTTTCTGCTTTACCTACATTTGTAACGTTGTTTCCTATTATAAATCTTATCTGCGTAGTGTGACGTTAATTTATTTTGCATAGTATCTCGGGTGTTTAGAAAATGGCAGTTGAATCAAAAAACTTCAAGCAATAAGAACAACTTCGGTTGAAAAATACTTTCGAATGAAAGAGGTACCAGGCGACCGGCACGAATCGAATCGTAAACAGTAACAGAAACTGCAACTCAGTGCAATTGAGACTCATCACAAAATGCATCCGAATGTACAACACAGCGAATCTTGTTGGTACGGATTAGTTTTTACAAAAGAAGATTATCAAAGTTGCCTTTGCTGTCACTGAAAAACAGGGAAGCCCGCGCTTGCGGTGGACTCAGGATCATCGACATTGGACACTTGACGAGTGGAAGAAGGCTGCTTTGTATGACCAGTCTCAATTCTTTCTTCGACATGCTACGGGTAGGATCAGCATATGGCTCAAGCAACAAGCCTTCATGAACCCGTCCTGCCCATTGACAACCTTTCAAGAGGGTGGTAGAATAATGGTCTTGGGAATGTTTTTCTATGCTAAATTTGGTCCGTTACTGGACACCGTCCTTAAACACTAACACCGATCTTAACATCGTTGCCGATCAAGTGGTCTCGTTTATGACTGCAGTGTTCAATAATGGAGATGGTCATTTTTTACAGGACAAGGCAGTCTGTCACCGTGGTTAACTGGTCAACTGGTCACAGATTGGTTTGCAAAACGTTATTCTGAGTTTCAATTGCTTCAATGGCCAGCGCAGTTACCTAATCTCAACCCCATCGAGCATTTGTGGGACGAACTGTAAAGATCCATTCGAAGCTCAGAAAAATCATCATCCAATATGAATGAACTCTGAGCTGCCAGTATATGCCAGCATAGTCTAATATTTCTCTACAAGCCTATAAACAACTTATTAATCCATGTCCAGAAGAATATCGGTTGTGATCAAAACTAAAGGAGGACAAACTCGATAGTAGCACCTCTAATATTTTGACCACTGAATGTACATCACTTAAATACAAATAATAACAATTATAGTAGCAGTGTATATTTTATTAAATTTAATGCTTTAATTATGCCAGTTTTAATTATTTCAAGATTATATATACATAATTCTAACTTCCAAAAATCAAAATGTATGTCTTTCGCCGTCGGCGACGAGGTTCTCATGGGTATAAAAAAAACGTGGCTATAATTCCTTTTTTCAACTTTGACAAAGCCAACTGCGAAATCCTTGTGTTTTTGATATCTTTAATGACTGCAGTGGCAATCATTATGGGATGATGACTTCTTTCTCTCCCAAATTCGACTTTACTGCCGAAGGATCCTTCGCAATAAATCTGCTTGCTTTTGAAGATCCTTTCGTATAGTCAGTATATTATTAAGGGACTGTTCATCGTCCAAATGAAAAACTCGCCTAGGCGTAAATCATCCGGATCCTCTAGGGAGTAGGGGCTTCTGAAAAATGGCGCCTTTTTCCTTTTTTTGTATTTTTTTAATGAATTCATTCCTTGCCACAGCTTTTACAGCATGGCTAGGCTTTCAAATTATTAGGAAATGGCGGTAAAAAATTCCTTCATAATTCTGTTAAATCCTGCGATTGTTCATTTGTCATACTTTCAGGTGGAGGGAGGAAATATGTAAGCTTAAGTATCTTAACAACCGGCATCGACCAAGGAGAAGCGTGAAAATCCACGACTCACACTTTATAAATAATAACTTCGGGGATAGCAAACGTATTTCATTCGTATGGTAGTGCAGGTCGGTATTCTTTCTTATGATAGATTACAAGACTGTTTTATACACTTCTAAAAGTGAAGATTGATATTTGCACTTCTTTTTATTATTTCAATCAGGGCATTGTGAAGAAATATCGCTCCCTGTGTAAATTAACTGATTTCGAGCTCTCATAAATTCTTATTTCAAAATGTTTTTACTTCTCTGAGATTATTAAATTAGTGATTCAAGAAATGGGCATTTGATGAGCAGTGTAACTTTCAAGGTAACTTGATTTCATTTCAAAGTGAATTTCAATGTTAAAAATGAGAATAGGGATAGAGAGAGAGAGAGGAAGAGAGTGAGAGAGAGAGTTTAGATTTTATGGTTATTTATTTACGTAAGGAAATAAATAAATTGCAATAATAATTTTGGAATAGTAAATTGAATTAGTTATTATAGAATAATCACATTTCCTTATATGAGGTTTATGATGTGATTATTATTGCTGTATTCTATAGACAAGTTACTTTTGAAGATCTTCGTTTAAAAAAAAAAGATTTAAGTGAATTGGGCGGCAATTTGATAATTTTTAGCATATTTGGATAGTTTGGTTCTCAAATTAAAACAGAGACCCCAACAAAGGAAAAAAAATCACAGCAGGTTTGATTCGAACACTGAATCTACAGAAGTTCGGTTCCGTTTGAATTAGACTACTTTCGAAATCACTTTTAAAAATAATGTGGACACAATAATATAGGCATTTTATAGATCAATAAGAAGCTTGATCATAAAATGAGATCGATTTTCTCATATTCAATCGCTTCCTTATTATGTCAGCGCTTTTTTGAATGTCTTCATAAATCTTCAAATCCTACCATCAGATTGCCTTTAATGGTTTGTAATGGAACAAAGAAATAATGATTAATATACAAGCCTTTAATTTGTATACAGGTATGATTTGTATTTCTTGTTATATGGTGTATACATTTCTGACGTTGCATAAATTTAATATTTTTCACACTGCCGCATCTTAGGGAGACTGTCGACATTCGGGAGAACTTAAACTTCTTTTAACGGCAGGAAGATTTCTATCTTTGCTTCCTTTTTATAAAGATTCAATTTTAAATTCCAGTATTGGAATTTCTCGAAAATAAAAGTTGGACTCCATTACCGCCATTAAAGTTGAAAGTAAAGTTTATGAAATCCCGAGTCCGTTACTTATGGGTTTAGTGTTAACTACTTCTGATCAAGATCTGTAAACGTTTTATTACCTAGTTTTGCTTTCTGCGGAAATATGGATACATATTGAGAACTACTCTATTAGAAAAAGTATTTAATGGCCAAGCGATTATTTTAATGATATTGTTGATATTTATTATTCGATATTTCGACGACGAAACTCGACCCACGGACATAGATATATACTAACTTAAATGGTACCGCTATGGTGAAAAAGGTGCAGCCAAAAGTTAAGCATTATTTTTGGAAGTCACTAAGACGAAAGGACACGTATTACAAATTTTGCATGGACAATTACAACCATATTACACGAATCCTCTACTTTTATCATAAAAAAAACAATATAAATTTTGGATATTTTCCATATTACATTTTGAATAACACACTAACGGGGGGAATAGTAATTATAGGATATTTACTCGCCAAGTGAGTTATCGCCAACCACTACCAAACCAAATGAAATTCCGTTAACTAACAATAAGTATCCTTTATAATAAAACATAAGCCTTTGCTTATTACAATTTTCATAGAAAATACACCTACTTTTCTTAATCGCATTATTATTTTTTTTTATGAAAACAGCTTAACCATTAACCTGACAGTCATTAATTTTCAAAAAGTGTCTTCCTCCTCCTCGTATTTATTATGAGTTTTAATAAAAAAATCTCCTTATTCCTAAGCGCCATCTTATTTTTGCAATTTGATTTCGCTATCTTGGTTGTGGTTGGCGATGGTTCAGAATTTTCGAGAAAAGATCCTGTAACTTCACTTCTCCTCATTTGAACTACTACCACAAAGTTGAAATTATGCTCATTAAAACGTATCAGTAACAGCTATGGGGATAAAAATATACTGCCTCCAATTACTATTCGTATTCAGGCCCTGCGGTGGCGCAGTGTGGTAACGCGTTCTCCTATTGCGCGGCTAATCCGGGTTCGACTCCCAGCAGTGCAAAAAGAACGCTTACTCAGAGATCTCATAAAAGATCGCACTGCTCACTGTAGTCCGGGGTTTGGTTCCCCAGGCCTTAAGAGGTTCGGATTCCTCGGAAAACTGTAGGTCCCGGCGCAGCATGACCACTGTAGTCTTTGAGCCGTAAAACCAAAAAACAAACAAACTATTCGTATTCACCTTCACCACTTTACCTTTATTCTACAGCATTTATATAGGCAGGTTACATGCCCGTATCCAGAGGGGGGATTTTAGGGACCGGTTCCCCCCGAAACTAAATTTTTAATGGGACTTGGCTACGGCCTTGCATGCTGTAATTGTATCGATACATGCTGTAAAAATTTATGAACCCCCGAAATTAAATCCTGGCTACGGCCTTTCATGCTCTGATTGTATCGATACATGCTGTAAAAATTTTTTAACCCCCTGAAATTAAAATAACTTGAACCTGAAATTAACTAATACCTGCTGTGGTGAAATGTAAAATACTATGTTAATGGGTCGAAAAAGAAGTAATCACCCATTATTTGTATTTCAGCAACAGATTAGATCGCAATTTATTACCTAATAAAAAACGATTCAAAATAAAAAAAAAAAATACGTGACAGAAATTACAAAATGTCTCAAAAATATCATTAACCAGTTTTCATATTTATGCACCTGCATGCATTTTAATTTTGAAATATAAATTCTTCCTTTACCGTTTGCATCATGAATAAGCATGCTACTAGAAATCTTACCTCCGAATAGTCTGTGGCGAATTCCTCTTCGCCACGAAGTTCCATCGATAATGAAATAGCAACGGAAAGTAATGTTTTTATAACTGAACCAATCCCTAATACTGTAAAGTCTCTTGAGGGTCACTTCGTAAGTGCCATTGCGGAGGGTCACTACTCGCTCAAAAGGGACACTGGTCAGAAAACTATTGGTAGCTTCATTGTAGACACCACAAGAAGGCGAAGGTTTCGGGAACAGTCCAACGCAGTGCATGTGGATGGTCTCAGAGCATGTGTCTGTATCCAGAGTCGTGTTCCAAACGTTCTCCTTACAAGCATCTACAGGAATATGATACATAACTCATTAATTATATTCATTTACATTTTATAACATATGCATCTTCTAACAAATCGAGGATTTAAATGATGTAACAATACTGTTGGTGTCATCATTGGATTCGTTTCTATCTGTATTTGGTAAGTCGATTGGCAGCCATTTAGTTTGCCTTTGGATCATGAAAGACCTCTTAACAACAACAGATTTTGTATGTGTGTTTGCACGGCGTGAGGACAGCAAAGGACATTCTTTACTTTGTCACAGTTGAGGTCGAACTGAAGTTAACAATATGCTAAGCAAGCACGTTACCACTGCACCACAGCAGGTCCAACAGCTTTTGAAAACCAGAAAGGTCATGGAAAAAAGTTTTTGTTTTCCAGTTAATAAGCAAAACTCATTATATAGGTTTCCAAAATTTTGTGTGATGGAAAGAGTTTACCGAAAATTGGGCATGATTTGTAGTTTACACAAAACTTAAGTTCCATCCTATAATAACCGTCCAGTTCTCCGTAGATAATTGCAGATGTACGTGATCGAAAAACATATTCGTATAAGGGTTATTATCAAATATACATAAGGAAGGCATTAATCGCTAAAATTCTAATATTTGTGCATATTAGCGTATTTTTTAACAATTAATGTAATTTCTCACTTGATACTGTAGTAAAAGAAAGCAAATGAAAAATATAGAAAAGATAAAAAAAATTACTAAGAAATTTGAAAAGTTAAAGAAAATGAATTTAGAAAGAGGAAAATTGGAAAACGACATTTGAATCGAAATGTACATTAACTGTAAAGTTAAGGGAAAATCGTTTATAACACTTTGCTTGATAAAAGCAACAGATAATCTCGAAAGTTTTTAAAATTTTTACTCAAAGTTTTATATTTTATTGTTTTGTCAGTTGTTAAATTCTATGATGGTCCTTTTTTTCTTCGCATTCCATTTAATTTTCGCATTTATATTTTTAAATTTCCACTCATATTCTTTATCCATTCTTTCTTCCCTTTTCTTCGTCGACTTTTAAATGTCCTCAAGTGTAAAGTGGTAAAATCTATGACAGAATCTATGCAACCTGTATACCACTCATATATTTTTTTACATATTTAATTTTAAAAAATATTTCTTTTAAATTACTAAATAAAAATCATTTAATTATGAATACAATCACATGTTTTTGTTTTCTACGGAAAACATTAAATTCTATAACGGCGAGAAATTTTTATCGTGTAAAATTTTCGTTTTTCCTATTTGCGATATCATTTAAAAGATTTTGACAAAAAAAATTACACAGTGTAAAAAATTGATCATTTGCTTTAAAATTTTCGTAATGCCTTTTTGTTTCAACACTCGGGCCATCACTTGCGTGTTTCCTTTCCTTCAATTTAATTTAAAAAAAGAAAGAAAAGCCAATATGCTAATTAGAAATGAAAAGAAGTTAAATTTTGATAAGAGAATCGTAAAACTTTAAAATTAAAAAAGTGATTCAAAATCAGCTTTTCAAATACTTAATTCTGAAAAATTCATTCAGTCAGGACATCTTAAAAGAATTAACTGTGCCCGATTGAAATTAAGAGAATTTTGTATCTTTTTCTGAACAAATAGTTAGTATTTACTAGCCAGCTTTATACTGAATAGAATTGTTCGTCGTGTACATTATCGTGAAATAGAAGCCAATGGGGAACAAAATTGTTTATACTATAGAGTATATATATTCTTTGCTAATGAATTTTATAATAAACAGGGTTAGTCATCTCGAACTACCCATTTTAATTTATGGCAAAAAATATATATGAAATGAATGGCTTCTCTTTACTAAAGAGGAGGATGTAGGGAAATGAAAAGGACTATTTTTCATAAAAAATAAATGAGGATTCCCTGCGTTTTTAAGGTTTGACGCCAAAATTGAGCCAGAAATAAACTAGCAGTTTCGGGGAAGCAATTTCCAGAGAACAAGAACGTTGCGGCTGTTCCAAAACACGCACCTTCCAAGTGAATCGGAAGAGGTGAGAATTGAAAGACTGGCGAATAGATAAAAGACCATTTGGTGGCGATACATTTGCGAACATGGTAGACACTTAATCGATATATTCATTTAATTTTTCTCATAAGAGGAATGAAAGGGAGTTGGTGGTCGTTTGTGCTTAATGCTACAAACTAGATTAATATTACCGGCCACCGGGTTACTAAAGCGCCACTATAACTTTCAAACTACAATATCCCATTATACCTGGCTTTTTGACATATATATAAGTTGTCAAGGGGAATCTCCTCAATTAGAGGCAAAGTTGTGAAGGGAATTCGTCCAAGAGAATTTTCGTTAGAATATCAATGTTTTTTGGTTCGAATTTGAACCTGTTTGTATTTGACTCCGGTTTGGAGGACGTTGTTGAAGTCCAACATATTTCATGGTTAGTATTTCTTTCAATAAAACAAAACAAGATAGAACGGCAACTACAAATTATATGTGCACTGAGAAAAGGGCTCTAAGATATGGTACGAAATTGTCACACGGTGTTTATAATTAAACGTTCCCTCTTCAGCGCTATCCATGCCCGTGTCCAGAGGGGGGGATCTTGGGTATCGGTCCCCCCCGAAACTAAATTTTTAATGGGACTTGGCTACGGCCTTGCATGCTGTGATTGTATCGATACATGCTATAAAATTTTTTGAACCACCACGAAATTAAATTCTCGCTACGGTCTAGGCGCTATCTCTCTCTCTCTGTAGATTATTAAGTGAAATAGCACAAAATTTGTACATATATTAATTAAGAAATTTAATCATTAGTGTAAAAAACGGTAAGCGATAATTACAACCACGTTCACAATTACGTCATTGTAAACGTTTGAGATGAATGATTAAGTTTTTTAAACCCAATCAAGAACTTGCTTTTCTACCAAACCTCACGACATGTGGAAGGACTTAAGCCTTTGATTTATAATTGACTTTTACCAAGAAATTGGCAATAAAATTTTATTGTGGTAGAATAGATTTTAATTACAATTAGCACAAGAGGTATCGACTTCTTTCAATTTTTAAGATAATTTTGCTATGTCGATTTCTTCAATAAATATCGCTATGAGATTTTTCCACAATAAGGAGATATCCTATATATGTGTAATCAAACGGACAGCGGTATAATAAATTAAAAAATTTGCACTGAAGAGCACCTCACGAACTTTACTGAACATTGACGATTTCATATTGAATGGTATTATTTAATTAGTCTAGGTATATTCACCTACTAGACGACATTCAGTTCACAAAATGTTTTACGTCATGCACTAGACAGAAATTTCTGGACAATTTTATACTCAAAAAACTTATTCACATCCCACATTTGTTTTACACGAATTTTTAATATCGAACAAAATTAATCAGCTCTCAAACCCGATTGAATTGGCTAAATAATTATATCTCAAATTATACAGTTGTTTTAATAGCAATTACTATATACTATACATAACTGGTAATGCGGGTAACGTTGTTACGAACTCATAGTTATATAAGGCTGCTGAATTCCACAGAAGAAATGCGCGTCCCTGAGAAAATAAACCAATTCATACATGGGCCACTTATTTTTGATGTCGTATTTTCAGAACGTTGGGATCATTGCATTTTTCGCATTTAATCGCTTTTGCCATTAGTTATTTTAACTCGATAATCTTCAGTGAGCAAAAAATAAAATAAACATATTTCTCCAGAAAAGCCAAACTTCCTCAAATAATTGAGGTTCGCGAACCGGAACGTTCGAGAGCAAACATTTCAGAACGACCAAATTCTCGTTAATTACTCAAGTTTGGTTGCAAACGAAATCAACAGCTTGCTTTTGATAAACAGTTCTAACTCTTTGTGTAGTCTAATTTCCCTCAAGAAATTCGCCACTGCAAACAAGTAACAGAAAGAAGATGAAAGGTGCCCCTTTTAATCATCGCAGCGAAAACAGATAGCTGGGTTTGCAATTAAAGACTGAGTTTTCCGAACTAACACGGATTCGAATTAAAAATTTCTTTATTTTATTGGTGAAAAGTAAACTGCTTCAAGGAAAATGTCTGCCGCATGCCTGAAAAAGGGGACGGCGGTATATTATCAAAAGTAGTACTTTTAGGTTGCATTTCGTAAAGAAAAAATCTCCCATATAAAGAAATAGAAGTATGTACATTGGCAAATCTGAAGTTTGCTTTTATCGGTGTCAATTAAAGGCTTCCCAATGGATTACTTGAGACATGATCGAAAACTTCGTGTAACCTTTAAACGATGACACGTTTGCATATAGCCTAGTTTAGTGAGCTCAAAAGTGAAGTTGTAGCCAGTGTGTCACTGGGGAATTTAAGCAAAGACGAAGCAATATTATGAAATTAAAAACTATGGTTTATAATTTTGGCCACTGTCACGCCTGAAGTACGTAACATTTTTATTGAACGCACTTATATGCAAACAATCTTTAGAAAGTCATATGCATTTCCAAAATATATATATTGGTGTGCCATGATGTGACATAACGCTAGATATATATATCCTTCATCTCAGTGCAAACGTATTAATACGACAATAATAATAAAAAGGCTATCTACCCACCCTCAGGATATTGCTGGTGTCTCAAAATTCAACGCAGTTTAACGATCTTCAAAGTAAATACACCGATGGTTTCTTAGGAACTTGGTACTAACACAGCATTTGTGTACAGTCCAGAGTTCAATTTAGTTTAGATGATAATCGCATACAGTTAGCACCTGCCCTATGCTCTAGCAATATACAAGGAAATTTCACTTTTGCAATTCTACTTGCCACTTTCATACGATTTTTTGAAATTTCTGAACACACTGTTCCCATTCAAAAAGCATTTACGTCGACACATAGGTGTACACAGAAATTTCGTAAGGGGGGGGGAGCGCTATGGCTCAATGGGGGTTACATAGCTACAACCTACATATTCCTATGTTAAATATACAAAATTTCATTGCAATGGGGGGAGAGTTACAACACCATCAATACCCTGCTGCGTACACCAGTGCGTAGACATCTATTCGAATCGGGATAACCTTCTTTCCTCTCTCTTTTACTTTATTTTACTTTACTTATTCCAAAGCACCTTTTCCACTAACACTAACTCTCGCACTGCTCACTGTAGTCCGGGGTTTGGTTCCCTGGGCCTTAAGAGGTTCGGATTCCTCGGAAAATAGTAGGTCCCGGCGCAGCATGACCACTGTAGTCTTTGAGCCGTAAAACCAAAAAGAAAGAAAGACTAAAACTAACTCATTATCCTTCCTTGGGTAGCATGGGCTTTTCAGACCTCTGTCTTTACCGCGACTGCCAGTGGCGGATCAAGGGGGGGGGGAGAAAATTTTTCCTCCTGAATTCATAAAATTGCGGTGGAAATCGGTTATAACGAGCACCGATTATAACGACCAACCGCATATAACGACGAAATTTTTACAAAAAGTTTGATTTCCTATTTTATTTTTTTAAATTGCTCGTGAAATACGGAGTCCTAAAAATACTTGTTTGCTAAAAGTGATTAAATTGTATTGCACTTAATTATTATACTTAACAAAATCCGCATTTTGCTCGCTATATATACGGAAGCTCGCTAAATGCGGGTTTGTTATTAAGCGGGTTCTACTGCATTTTACATCTCCTCCGAAACATAACCCTCTCTGGATCGTCCTCTGTAACTGCACAGACGAATCATTCAGTAGCATATTTTGTGTAAGTACAGTCTAACCTCGATTCAACGATTTTCACGGAACCAGTGAAAACAACCGTTAAATCGAAGAACTCGATAAATCGGGGGAACACATTTACGGAGATGAATGAAGTATCCACCGTGGGGGCGGGCAATGGATCCCGAGCTCTTCCTTGAGCTGAAAATTCACATGTAAATACGTCAAAAGTATTATGTTAACTCTATTATATTAAAAAAATAATATTTTTACGTTTTCGGCTCTTTCCCGAGCAAAAATCATGGGTTTGCCATTTATTGGAATTGAAATAAGAAACTATAGAAAAAGGAAATCATAAAAATGCTTACCAGTATTCTGAAGAATACGTGTTAATTTTAATGAACATAAGACCCATGCACATAGGTAATTACTACTTTAATAAGAAATCTTTGATTTGACGTTTGTTTTGATTTTTCTTGGGAGTTGGCATTTAACATTGCCTTTCCTATTTTTTCAGATGCATCGAAAAGTCATCGTTGACGTCAAAACTCAGTAAATACTTCTTTACACACTGTAAATCAGCATTCGCTTCAAGTGAGTGAAGTCAATTGAAGTTGATTTTCTGATGATAACTGATTTTCTAACTGAAATTCTACTTGCAGCTACAGGCTAATGATGAGAAGTTATGGTTAAATCGAGGAAAGCAAACGTTAAATCGAGGAAAGCAAACGTTAAATCGAGGAAATCAAACGTTAAATCGAGAAAAGCAAACGTTAAATCGAGGAAAGCAAACGTTAAATCGAGGAAAATATAATATTGGATTCAATGTAACTCAATCCTGACCAATACAAACAATCGGTAAATCGAGGATATTGTTAAATCAAGTATCGTTAAATCGAAGTTAGACTATATATCGATTGAATCAAACTGTAATGCAATTCACCCTGAATAAAATTATTGTATTTATTTTGTATCCTTTTCTGTTAGTAGAAATCATAATCCCGTCAATCAATATCAAAACGAGGATCATGGTAAATATCATACTATACATTCTTCATCAAATTTATTATCGTTCCCTAATCTGCATATTTAATTATTAAATACATAAAACATTGTACATTCAGTTATTGAATAAATAAAGTAATACATTATATAAGGGTGAAATTTTCCTAAGAAACGCGTGTGCATTTAAATAGGAGGGTTGAGAATATATACGTATGCGTGTATGTAACCTACAATCTATAATCTGTTTCAAATTCTGTAGTATAGCTTTCGATTCTTTGAAACTGATTCAGTCTGGAAATATTCATGGAAGGAAAAAGTTAGGGGGGAAAAATTGCTGTTGGCCACATTCCATAATAACTGCACAACAGGAAAGGCAAAATGATAGCCAAGGAACGTTCAGTAACTAATGGTGTGTACTGATATCAGTCTATGTTGGCTACGATATGAAAATAGATGTTGCCATTCTGACTTCCTGTGCGTGCCCATTATATTCAACGAAAGATTGAACTTTATGGCAACTTGAGGCTAATGAACGGTTGTGTATTTACCTAACGGCACGATTTTTGACCATAATGATAAAGCTGAAGGTTTTTGATTCGGTTGCAGGCAGCGATGCTTTCATTCATTTACCCCTTAAATTATAGATTTCGATGCAGTCGAATAAGCAGAAAAATAATAGTTGCGTAGTTTTATAATTTTCGAGCAGAACAATCGTCTAAAAGCAAATGCACACTTTGCCTTGATATGGTAAAAACAACTGACTAAAAATTATTTTGACTCGATGGTTTCTTGGGTTTACGAGAGAATCAACAATGTACATGCTGCCATTTGTTGTAATGGAACCAATATTGGTCAATTTCCATCATTAGGTAATAGACTCGACTTAAAATTGAAACATGCTCATGACACGCACAGAAAAAATGGAGCCTCTTTACATCTGTGGATATTACGTTGTTCTGAAGGGGGATATTGAAAAGTAATTTGTAATATGTGCACGAATGTTACAGATAATATATATGGGAGCGTTCAAGGATATATTTAGTAGTTCAAGTATAATTTGGCCATTTTATACCCCTCTCCCCACTCCCACCTTGGTAAGCAAAAAATTAACATTGGCTAACATAGGAAAATAAGTACAACAACTACCCCCTCCCCCAAAGGTGCTTACTTAATGCTTGAACCCTTCTTATAAGATATGGTAATAAATTTATCTCTATATGTCCAGTTGCCAAAAATTAGTATAAATTTTTTTCACTTATTACTACAATAATTCTACTTACAAATGTAACGGTGAAGTTTGTGAAATTGACGTTATGAGCAGTTTATTCTGAAAATCTGGTAGCACACTTTTAACAGTTTAAGGGGGTGATGGCTAAACAAGTGAACATTTTTTTTTAGATCTTTTATTTTAGGCAGACCTAAATACATCATATTCAGAGATTGTAAATGTTTCATCATATGATTATACGTAAACACTGTATGAGAAGAAGAATATGCAATTTGTAGTTATATACCCTGCTGCGCAGCAATGGGTAAAGACGGAGGAGCTTTATTAAGCTCACGCTGGCTTATTTGTAATGCAGTTTTTTTTATATTCCAATTGATATTTATTATTCATGCACGAAATTTGATTGTCAAAACTTTTGATTTTATCACGAAAGAAAAACATAATTTTAGACATAATTTAACGAAAAGGAGGTAACATTTTTAATAATTATATATAAAACCAGGGATCTATGAAACACTATGTGACAAATTAAGAAAGCACTTCATTGTGCTGTATTTTATTTAATTTACTATGCGCTAAAAATTTACATTTATTGTGTTTTTGCGCAGATGCAGAACAAATTTCAACTCCTTCAAAAATAACTATCACCCCCACTCCTTTCACTAGAAAATAATAATTTATAAAAACCATCGAATTTTCAATAAAATTCATTCAATGTTGAAAAATTTATAACGATTTGCTTATTTTGCTTATGCTTTATGTTGCAAGGCTAACTAAGCTCACGTTATGCCCAAGGGCAGACCCAGAATGTTATTACGGGGCGGCGGTTTCGGGGGCCCTCACCAGGAAAATTTTTAGTTTTGGACTATTAAATAGTTTAGGTAAATGTTGTTATATTACTAGCCTTCCTTTATAACTTAGTTGTCCAACATACCGCCCGAGGGCCATAGTCCGGCCAGCCTAAAACTGTTTGAAATAAAAAAAGTTTCCCAAACAAAAATTTTAGATTTTTTTCAGAAATAAGGAAAAATCGTGGAACAGCATAGGTGAACCCTCTATATATCGCAACTGCATAAACAAATAACTGGAAGAAACTCTAAAGGGAGGCTGTTCAGTGTAAGTTATTTTTTTTCAATTTTTTTTTTTAAGAAACCGCTGGCCCGCGAGATCCGTGAAAATTCTTTAAGTGGCCCACTACACAAAAAGGTTGGACAACCCTGCTTTATACTCACCAAAATATTTAATTTACGACAATGAATTAAAGCTGGGCTTTTCTTTAATTAAACTATATGGTTTAGGGTAGATTATAGTCAAGTATGACAGAAGGATAACCTAGTAAAGGAGACATATACAATAACCAAAAACGATAATTTACAATGTAATTAATAGAACAAGTTTAAATTTAAACTACAAAAACATCGTAATTATTTTACTTTTTTTATAACAAGCAACTTTTTAAAAAACTTGAAGTTTATAGTGCAAAGTCAAGCCAGCTTGGTTTCTTTGAAAATTTGTCAATCACTTTATTTACATCAATATGAATGTCTCTGTGGGTGTGTATTAAAAGTCTCTTCTGTCATCCGCGTTCGAAGCCAAGTTTGACGGCGCTTCAACGATAAAAAACTACGTTCTGCTGAAGTAACCCTTACTGAAAACGTAGTTTGAAAGACGAGTAGCTTGTAGATTCGTGGAAAAACGTCTGGATCGCATTTCTCCAAGACTTGGAGACTTTGGTGTAAGATTTTAGTTTATTACAGTAGTAACAAACAACACATAAAATATTCTTCATCGTCTTTATTTTTTCC
>QLNU02015360.1:12208468-12219229 GCA_006491805.2 Dysdera silvatica
ACTGGTTTGGACGCTAGTAGGTGTTCTATGAACTAAAACGTCGAGGAAAGGCAGTGTACAGTCCTTTTCTTCTTCGAAAGTAAATTGGATGTTAAGATCAATGGTGTTTAGGAGGTTGATGATCTGTGAAGGATTCATATTGCTAGAAATTAGAGTGAAAGTATCATCCACATATCTTATCCAGAATTTGAATGGGATGAGCGACAGTATTTTATCTTCTATATAGTGCATGAATATATCACACAGGATTGGGGAAAGTGGATTTCCCATTGCAAGACCACTGGTTTGTTTGTATAAGTTATTTTCAAACAAGAAACAAGTTTGGTTGATACATAGTTTGGTAAGGAGAATCAGTTCGTTAATTTCATGATCTGTATAATGGAACTCCTTCAATCTCCGAGTAAGTGAATCAAGTGAGCTTTGGATGGGTACGTTTGTAAATAAACTCTTCACATCAAATGAGACCATTTTGAAGGAATTACGATCGAGTAGCTTTAATTTTTCAATGAAATTGGAAGAGTTTTTAACTGTAAAAATATGATTTCTCCTCTCATAAAATTGCCGATATTTAAATTATTTTTGATTTAGCAATGAAACTCATTTTCTCTTCCTAAATTAATGCAACCATTGCTTTGAACAAGCAAGTTTTTAATTTCTACTCATTGAGTTTTGAAGAGGTATATAAATATCTTTGGGTAATGAAATCAAATATTTATTGAATTAACTAATAAGAATTAAAGAAAAAGCAGGCTTGATTTATTTGTTTAATAACATTTTAAATCACCTAAAATAAATTACATGATGAATGAAAAATTAAATCAAGTATGCTTCTTTATTTACCGAATGCGCCCAACGGGTTCGTTCCAATTTAAAAGAAGTGGTAATTTGCATGCAACAATTATCGCTGTAAAATTAATTTCATTACTATATCCTTTTACAAAATATTCGACTCTTATTTTTGAAATTTCCGTGTTATAATTACATTTACTTGAAAGATAATTAAAAATGGCCTTCCCAAATCAGGTTAACTTTTGCGTATGCGTTTTTAAAAACAGAAATTCCAATAATTACTAGTTGCCACAAGTATGTAAATTTGTATCCCAAGAGTGTAAATTGAATATGAAACAGGTAAGCAAAGATTTGTTATCTGCAGTTTATTAAACAAGGGAAGTTACAGGTGCAATATTCTTCTAGATTAAAAAAGTGAAATTCAGTATATCAGAATTGGTACCTAACCATTGATTGGGTACATCATATTTTCCAACATGCTTACTCTACGCTATCCCTCTTATTATATTTTAAGATAGATAGAAATGTGGAAAAATTTACACTGTCTAAAAATCATGAAAACATGTCCAATGTGACCAATGAGAACAAGGAGAATTCAGTTAAATAAAATCCCCCCCCCCTTTATCAATTTAAGAAAGTGTTTTCCAACCTTCGAGTCGCAACCCCCTTTCATAGTATCTAAGTAATTGCGATCCCCGCAGCCATATTTCGTAATGAAAGCATTTTAGCAGAGTAGAGCATATACATTTTGTATAAATTTTTCGAACTATAATTACAAAATGCAAGTGACACAATTAGGGCTCCCGCCTACCTAGAAAACCTGGCATTCTCGAGGAATTTGAAATTATACCTAAAAGCTAGAAAGAAAACGATAATTTTAGCCATACTAGGAAAATGCAGTAAAAATTTTCTAAGTTCTGTTTCGAATATCTAAACTTCATGAGAACGTGAAGACATTTTCAGTAAAACTGAAGTTTAATTCGAAATGTTTCTTAATTGATGTCCCGGAAATTTTGTCGAAAATGTCGGGGATAATTCTGGAAAAATAATTGGATGTTTTCCAGTAATGTGAGTAGGCCCCTGTCTAATATTTAATACAATAACTGTGCTTGTATCTAAGCGACCAACTTCAAAATTCGCAATTGTCTGTTAGTTAAAGCCAACCTCATGTCTTTCTCATCGTTCAGTCTGTTTTTTGATGATTTCCATATGGAGACGTGTGAAAAATATACTCACCCAGGTATGTAGAAACAAATGGGAATAAAACCTGATTTGTTTAATATATTCTGAATGCTTCGTCTCTAAGTGATTGAGTTTTGAAGGTTTCATGGATTTAGCTTTCGCTTTCTTTTTTGGTTTTACGGCTCAAAGACTACAGTGGTCATGCTGCGCCGGGACCTACTGTTTTCCGAGGAATCCGAACCTCTTAAGGCCTAGGGAACCAAACCCCGGACTAAATTCATGGATTTAGCACTGATAACAAACAGCATGGCACAAAACGTATTGTGGTTTCTCTATGTCATTCTTAACCAAGGTAGTAAGGCCAAATTTAAATAGTCTTCAAGGTATTTAGGTTTTTTGTCCATGGCAACGAATTTCTGAACATATGAGTAAATTTTAATTATTTTTCGGAGCTTTGCAGCGGATTACTGGTAACGAGTTCGCCCAGTATGCGAGTATCGCGGATTCGATTCCCACTATGCTGAGAAAAGTCTACCGACTAATTGCTCACCGAAGCTTGCGGTGGCCGGTTTCGTAGAGATTAGGTGGTTTAGGTTAATCGGAAAGCTTCAGGTTCCGGAGCAGAATGACACTTACTATTCTGGTGTTGTAAAACTCACAAATTAATTTTCGCTAAGAACACTTTCTTGAGAAACGACCCTTAAAAACCTACTCTGGTGTAACTAACAATAAAATTGCGGTGATAGATATTTGCAAAATTATTAGCAGTGCTCTATAGGATATAATAATCAAATAATAATTCCAACAATAGTCAGTTGACATTTTAGGACGCTATTATCCTTTATAATATTTCTTTGTAGTAATTACATCTTGATGAAAACATTCTCCGTTCTCATAACCAACAGCTCCCAAAATTTGTGTGAAAAAATGCATATTTCTCTACTTTTGTGAAAAAGATTGCACCCTTTCAATCTTCTTGTTGTGGGTTCAGAACGTCTGAATGTGAGGTACCATTCTGACTGACCGCAGACAAATATATTCTTTTGGAGCCGCACTCCATTTTCTTTCGTTTAAAGGTTAATTGTTCATTCAAGTGTTCGATTTCAAAAAAACGATGAACGACAGCGAAATTTTGACTTCATATTTGGCTTCAGCACCCTCCAAAACATTAAAAAGTATTAAAATTTTCTTTTCCACAAACTTTTGTTGCTCAGTGTTATAGTATATCTCCTGATTTCAATACCTTTATGCAAAAGTTCTAAGACTGATACGTATATATTGTATTTTAATTTAATGCTAGTGACGGTGCAATGGCAAATTCTTACCGATAGTTTACAAATAAAATCCATACGATGTTTTATAAAACAATGGAATAACAAACTCAAACGTAAAAAATCGAATATAGGTCTCTTGAAGAATTGAACAAAGAAAAGTTCGTCGAAGCAGATCAAAAAGAATTAATACTTTCAACAAATCGATATTTGTTCTGGAACCTAGTATTAGTGAGGGCAATATGTGTTGCCTGGAATGGATATCCATCCCCTAGATTGGCGGCCAACTGTAATAGAATGTCGACAACTATTGGGAAGTGTGAGGAAAGTGGAAGCAGGAAGGGATACATATTATCAGCAAGCAGTCGTGGCAGGGCTCGGCCTACTATTTCCGGTTTTCCGAAAGTTGCCTGTATCTATCTTTTTTTTGCGGGTCGGCTTTATTAGTTTTTTGTCCCTTTTCCTATTTCACTCGATCTCACGCTTTTTATGTAAGCCGACATAAATGGAATAATGTTTCCTGCAAACAGCAATTATTGCGAAAAGGACACAGGTGCTTATGAAAATGTAACACAGCCAAACACCATCTTCATAGATACCTTTGTCATTAAGCGTAGTTTCGCCGTTGCTTGCACCAATTCTATTTACGGCACAGTTGAATTTCTATCACTATTTTCTGGATGAATGGTTGCTTCGGCTGATAGCTATATTTCGTCCGTTTAATTGGATTGTGGCTTCAATTTTCTGTTCAGTAGTATAAAAAATAATGCATGTACTAATCTCTTATTCTCGCAATTACATAATCACGATTATCGTAGTAGAAATTTAATGATTGATTTTTCAAAACCTAATCTCTGAGTGGCACGTATCGCTTCCATGAGTGCGTTCCTAGAGTGTGGAATTTCATCCCCAGAAGATTATAAACACTTATATCCGTTTTCTTTAAACATGTCCGCAAATATCTTTTAAAATCATAGTTGTTTTTATTTCCATATTGTATTTTTGTTGCGATATTAGATATTATGAATTTGTCTTTTGCATACGTCGAAATATTATAACGCTTCTTGCTTCCTTCGTTCAGCATTGCCTTCTTTAGACGATGACCTTTAAGCAATGCTGCCCTCGCGAATATCAGCTCACGATATTTAATATAACTGGAAAAACCGTATGTTGTATTGGAAATTATGTATCTGTCGAGAAAAAGTTTGTATTGTATTAATTCCACTACTATTACCTTATTTATACGTGTTAAATTACAACAAAACTTTTTCAAACTTCCGTTTTTGAAATGAAAAAAAAAAGAGAAAGTTTTTACATGGAACTATTTTAAATGTAACTTATTTAAAATGTCTGCTTAGTCGAAAATTTTATTTTAGAATTTAGAAAAATGGAAGTAGTAAGTAAATAAACTTCCAACCTCTCTAGATTAACCATAATTTAAGAATTGGAAAAAACACCTGAATTTTTTCAAATACTTATAAATTACTTGCAGTTTACGGGTATATTAATATACAACTTTCACATTAATGGTACAAAAATAATCATAAAATTTTACTAGAAAATTTTCAGAACTTTTAGATCGTATTTTGCAGGTATTACTTCTTTTAGCGCAATATGTTTTGATAATTTTATATCGCTATGTTTTTAAAGATGTTTCTGCGGCGTTGTATTTTAATATAATAACTTTAGAAAATTTTTAGTTTGTTTTTTTCCAGAAAATGCTTCATTCAAGTGCTTAATAAACCGGCTGCTTTCTACCCGTCTGATATTTTCAATCTACTTCGTTTTCAAGTTGGTCCAACTTTCGAGTTTTGCCGCGATAAATCTACTGAAAGCACAGAATGACATTTACTTTCGTCGCACTTTAAATGCCTAACTAACTCTATTGTAACTCCAAATCTAGTTATCTGTGTCCAAAATAAACCAAAATTGTTCCGTAAATTTCTCTCTCAAGTACATTAAAAGGAATCTACTTCATATAAACATGATTGTGAAAAATCATATAATGCGAGAAAATTCACTAAGAAATAAATATATAAAAAATATAATTATATATAAAAGTATCAGAGTTATAAATTCTAGTATTTAGGAACTGAATCAGTGAAAAGAACAATAGATTTACATGGCAATAAATAAAAATCTAATGGAAAATTATGTCCGTGTCATAGTATAAGGCTATATTATAAATATAGCTACCCATATGAAAATAACTATACGAGTGTTTCAAATACAAGTTGGAGAATTCTAAATTATTATTGATCAAGTTCATAAATCTGAGATAATGCAAGGTAGTATTATATCATATTTCTCCGTAACTAAATGTCGCTGTCACTGATGCAAATAATGAGTTAGAAGTTAAAACCAAACTAAAGAATTATTTTAAACTTAGAACTTAGGTTCGATTCGGTGTTAGTAAATGTCTGTTGAGACTTCCCAAAACTGAAGATAACTTCTGTAGTTTTGTAGGAAATCAGGGGAATTTCATTTGTGTGGATTTAGCAAAATTCTTAGAATTAAAATCTAATCAACTTTCCAGTTCGAATTACATACCTTCGAGTTAGTTGAAGCTGGGTGAAATTCCAATCGCATGTATTCGAAATTTTATTCTTTCTGAATCTCGTTAAAATTCAAGGCAAGAGCGGCTGCTTAGTCCAGGTTACAGGCTCCGATTTTGTTGTGCGTCCCAGCTTGATCTAAGCGAATCCAGGCTTGGGAAATTTAATGAAACTCATAGCCTTAGAAGTAAAATGAATTTGTCTCAGAGGTTTAGTGTCTTTAACGCAAGATAAACTGTATAAACTGATGGGCGGCTTACGAAATATAATGTTACGTAAGGGAAAATATATGTTCATATCTGTGGCATAGCGTCGGTCTAATACCTGGGCCATCTCCTCCCACTTCCCTCCCCACATGCTATTTAAAAAAAAAAATCAAAGTTCGTTTTACAGTTATAAAAACTTGAAGTATTTATATATATATATATATACAGGGTGATTCAGCATACTTTCTTTCGCTTTCTTTTTGGTTTTACGGCTCAAAGACTACAGTGGTCATGCTGCGCCGGGACCTACTGTTTTCCGAGGAATCCGAACCTCTTAAGGCCTAGGGAACCAAACCCCGGACTACAGTGAGCAGTGCGATCTTTATGAGATCTCTGAGTAAGCGTTCTTTTTGCACTGCTGGGAGTCGAACCCGGATTAGCCGCGCAATAGGAGAACGCGTTACCACACTGCGCCACCGCAGGGCCGTGATTCAGTATAAGTGCGGCAAATTTGCAGGAGGGATAGAGAGGGCACAAAGACGATTCGCAATCACGTTACATTGCAGGGTCGAAAACGCCTTTTCATTCGGTAGAGAGCGTTGTACGGGAGCTGAATTGGGCAATGTTCCAGCAGGAAACCGGCATTTTTAGATCTATGTATTGTATTTACAGTATGTATTATTTCATTGTTGGCCAGATGCTATTTTAGAATGATAAAAAAAAAAAAATTACATATGAATAAAAAATAGCACGTCGCTATCAATAGAAAAATCTCCATAAATACAGCCCACAGGTCTAAAAATGGCGGTCTACCGTATGGCCGTAAATGCTCTCTACCGTATGAACAATCCATTTCTGACCCTGCAATTCTACCTATTTTCGAATCGCTTTTGTACCCTCTATCCGTTTTGCAAGATTGACGCACTGATACTGAATCACCCTGTGTATATAATATTACTTTAATTATTATTACTGTTATTCGATTTTATACAATACTTAAAAGATGTAATATATTTTAGAAATGTAAAAAAATACATTAAAGTAAAATTCAGGATTAGAATTTTAACATTTCATCTTTCAACATTTCATTTGAAAATGAACTTCATTCTTTTTTTTGCGTGAATTCAAGCATTATATTTTCATAAAAAGTTTTTTCTGAGTGCTTTCTCATATTTAAAAGAGTGTTTTTCCCTATGCATGAAACAGCCAAGTTACTTAAGTGTGCTTATCCTTGTGTGGCTCTAAGATATGTCGTAATTATTTTTAATGCAGAACAATACTGCAGTCAAAATAGTTGATGGAAAAGTTAATACTTGTTCTGCTAAGTTGCGCATCTCACTAAACACAATATCCAATTTATTCAACTCTTTGTAAAACCTGTTATTGTTTTTTTATTCATTATGGGAATAGGCATAAGGCAAGAGGCTAAGCAAATGTTCCTAAACCATGTGCAGCCGTTGCGAGGCATTACAGAGCACACCACGTTAATATGTGGACCCGGCGAACCGAAAAATGTGAGAATTCGTGGTATAGCCCGCAGACAATTTAGAGAAACGTTTCCTCTGGAAAGGTTCCCACTGTCTGTGCGGAAGGGAAAGAGACTAAGATTTTACCAAAGGACTGAAGGTTGTGATTTTAAAAATTGCATTAAGTTTTAAAATAAGCTAAACTAATCAATTTTAAAAATAGCAAAAGGAATGATTTAATGAATACATGATTACTTTCTAATTTCGCAAGAGGTTGAAGACATTAAGCATTTTTGTTGATATTAATGTAAATTTTTGTGTTCGTTCTTTTATTATTTATGTCGCTTGCCATCTTCTAACACTCCCAAATAGAGGATAAATACTCAGTATTAACAAATACCGTACACATAGTACAAGAAATTTCAGATTAAGGGACGTTCAAATATTGTTTGTTTGGATTTTTATGGCGTAAGAGCATCTGGGCTATACTGCGCCAAACATGGTAAAATCGAAGACTACTGTAAAAGCCAGTTCTCTGTAAAAAGTTAAATATATGTGTGTGGTTAGCATGGTCATTCAAAATGTCAGACAGTGATGAAGAGTTATAAGTAAGAGTGCGGGCAAGTCTATAATAAGGGCATTGAGTTAAAATATGTAAAATACTGATGGGTTCATTGCACATTTGGCAAATTGGTGCTGGTTTCCCTTAAAATAGATGTTTATGGGTGAGATGGGTATACCCCATGCGAAATATCGCAAGGAGAACTTCCTCTTTCCGATTTTTACGGATGTAATTTGTTTGTTGTTTTTATGATGTAATTTGCTATTAGTTTGATGATCCCATTCTTTTTGCTATTTTTGATTCAGGCAGGTCTTGATAATTGACTTCTTGGTAATTGAAGTATTACGTAGGCACATTTCTGGCCATTTTGTACTCCCTGTTGTAAGAAAAAATAAGCAAATGCTTAACTTCCCCCACCTCATGCTTACGTAAGATTTCGGTTCTCTAATTGGTTGGTACAAGTTTTTGAAATAAAAATGCAATGTGTCTGATGCAAAATCATAGCACATATTTTCGTTCTTCTTGTAATATTAAGTACTTATTTGTAAGTTTGTTATAATATTAAACGCTTATTTATAAATAGAGAGTAATCACAATAAATTGACAAATTTGAAAAAAGTGTTAACCTCTGTTAATTGCCATTTTGGTGGCATAAGAAAGTACTTTATTTTTATTTTTAATGTTTCTTATATTAAACAACAGTTTTTATAACTTTTTTGGCATAGTGATATCACTACATCAAAAAAAGTTGATAAACCTTGTTGTTTAATTTAATCTGCGTAGCGTTCGACTAATATAAATAAATTTCTTACGTTGTAAGCAAATAGTGTAATATATAAATGGATTTGATAAAACACATTTATTAAAAATAATATATTTATACTAATTTAAAAATATTAGGGGTCCACGAGGAGCCTAGAGGGGAGGGGTCTGCCGAGCGAAAAATGGTTGAGAACCACTGGTTTTAAATAATTAAATATTTAAACAAGTTCGATTGCGTTTATCTTATATTTTATATCTTTTACTTGCAGCGTGTCATGCATCAAAGTATTGCAGTTCTGTTAGGGCAGTTGTCAATTTGTGATTATGTGTTAGTACTATTATTTTTTGCAACTTACCTAAGCATGGTCTAGACTCCCCTCTCTGTTGTCAGCAAAAATAAGCAAAAGCGAATACCCTCCCAAAAATATGCTTACGTAATACTTGAACAGCCCCTTAACCGATAATTCAATTTTCAATGTAAAGCTGCAAAAAAACTATAACATGCATTCAAAAACACTTCAAATTACATATTATTAAATTGCTATAATGATAGTGGAAAAATGCTATTTTTATTTAATTTTAGCGATATTGTTGCAATGTATACAACCGAACTTCTTTAACGTGAACACGCTTAATGCAAATTATCATGTTTATTAACTTGAACTGTTTCTTGAATCCCGTTGACAATGAATAACTTAATAACACGATCCATCGTTTTCCAGATAAACTATTTTTAACACGAACAAATTTCCTGTCACCCTGGATAACGAGGTTAAACTGTATGTATCAATTAAGATATTAACTTCTTTGGAAATGTATGATCCAATATAAATTTGTATATGTTCAATATCTATCATTTGTATTGGCGTCTTTCTTAAAACTGGAGTATATTAGAAAATAAGTGTGAGTGCTTTTTCTGACAAAATATAATAAAAATAAGAACAGCCATCATGGTTAACGAAAATTTTTACACAAAGTTGGAATAATCGTTTATTTAACTCGGTGTAAACACACGTTATATATATAGCGCCATTAATTAAAATATATAAGTAAAATAATTTAAGTAAAATAATATATATAATAGGACAAAAATAGAGATTAAAATATATTAAAATTTTATAAAATATATATAATAAATATAATATAAATAAACATGATTATCATAAAAATATTCAGTGTATGTAAGATTGTATGTGTTGTGCATGCCCTGGCATGCTAAAGAAACATCTTTCGTTGGGAGCCCGAGCCCCCCCCCCCACAACAATTTTGAAAACTCTACGGTCAAGCTTGGGACTTACGACTCACAAATGATTAATCATTTAAATAAAATTCTGAGGAATGTTCCTTATTTACATAACCATACAATTGCTCAAAGAGAGGAGGAAAATTAAGCAATACTCAATTAAACAGCCCGAACATAGCCATAAGAAAAGCAGGGCTATCTAGCTGATAGATGATTGAGATTCCACCAGAGACGTAGACAATACTGCTACCACAAAGGAAGAAACAGCGAAATATATTTATGGGGATGATAATTCGTTATGTTACATTTTCATGAGCACCTGCGTTCTTTACTCCAGAATTGCTGTTTGCAGAAACTATTATTTCAGTTGTGTTGGCTGGCATAAGGTATAGGATCAGGAGAGGAGAAAAAAAACAAACAAAGAACTAATAAAGTCGGCCCCCAACGAAGATGGATGAAAGCGTGTGAAAGAAAACAGAAAATACAGAAAACTGAGCCTCACTATGTCTGTTTGCTGATAATATGCATCCCCTTCTCCCTTCCTGCTATCCCCTCGCACTCCCCAATAGTTGTCGACATCCTATTACTGTTGACCGCCGATCAAGGAGACGGACGTCCATTCCAGGCAACAGATATTGCCTTCACTAATACCAGGTTTCAGAATAAACATTGATTCGGTGAAAGTATTAAATCCGCCTGATTTGCTTCGACGAACATATCTCAGC
>QLNU02015360.1:12228844-12240816 GCA_006491805.2 Dysdera silvatica
ATCCGTGTAGCAAATATTAATTTGCCACATAAATAGAAAGCTCAGCCTGCACCACTTGAAGGCGGGGTAGGACACTAGGTTACTGGCCTGGCCGGTTCCACACATCGTCACATACGTTCAGCGTGTGGGTCTCCTTCCAGTTAGATACCAGCAACCCTTTTGCAGGCCATATACCGGGCTACTTACAGAACAGCTAATATCTTAATTAGCGCATATATATATATATACTTTGTATCGCATATATTAAATTAGCCCTTATGGCTTACTAATACTATAATTTTGGCGAAAAATTTGGGAGGATTATTTCTAGGATACTTCTTTTATCTTTTGTATTTTAAATACGTTTACTTAAGGTAACGATAAAAATAAAGTAAATAAATAAAAATAAGAAGAACAAAACCATATTAATAACAATAAAAGGATTTGGTTTTCAAAATTTGGATTCAACCAAAAGGTCTCAAATAAGGGCCCAAAGGCCGCAGGTTCCCCACCCCTATATTAAATGTGAGTTCTCTATTTATTCCTTTATTTTTCTCTATTATCTCCTTGTACTTTCTAATGCATTTCGTTTTCAGACATCTTTTCACAGGGCATTACAAATACCTTTCGTATGACACATACATATTTGAAAGTATCAGTAGCGTCAATTTCAGCTATAATTAAAATAGTAGTATAAAGTATCTAAAAAAAAATATTTGTTATATATATTTCATGGTCTAATTTTTGGCATCAACTAATAGTAGTTGTCGATGACTGGGTGTTTTGTGGATTATAATGCTCGGCTCGCTGGTAGTAACGTCCCACCAAGCTAAGATTGGTTAAAAAATTGTATGCGCGTTGTCTTCGCAGCCAAATTGCCAAATTAATAGCGTAAAAATATCTATAATATACCTTTGCAAAAACAAGCTATTTGTATTAAATGATGAGTTCCTCGCAATGAAAATAAATGATTTATCGATCCCTGGTGGGATAAGAACCCACAATCTTTTGGTTTCCAATCAAGTGCTTTACGTTGATTAAACTACAGGCGTCACACACACACACACACACACACACACACACACAGAAAGAGAGACGTCCTTTCCCCTTACGAGAGTATGTAAGGCGTTACTATGCAAGGGAAAGAACGACTGATGCCTATAGTTTAATATTAAAGCACTTGACCGGACACCAAGAGATTGTAGGTTCGTTTCTCATCAGGGGTCGAAAAATCATTTCTTTTCTTTGCGAGTCATTCATCATCTAATACTACCACATCATCGGTTAAAATGAGGACTGTTCTATTTTAATAAAGTTATTTGCGATTTTTCTTAAGTTGACCCTATAAGATGTTTACAAATTAAAACTGTATTTTAATCAGACTTTAATTTCAATACCAAACGTATTGCTTTGTCGTCATTTTCAGCATCATTTTAATATCGTAATTCTTCAAGGAATACCGCTATGTGATTTCGTTTGGACAACCAGGGGATATCTTGTATATACTTTAGAACCTCCGAATAACGGTCACGCGTAGAAGCCTGTAGAAGTGACCATTCTTCAGAGGTATCCGTTAACTAGAGATTCGATATTAAAATAAATAAATAATATTAGCAAGAAAGACACTTATAATTATTTTAACTGTACTAATCTTTATTGTCACTTTCATAGAAACATATGGGTGACTCTTATTCAGAAGTTTCACTGTAATTTTGCAAAAAAAGTCGCACTCTACGCACCTTTGTGAGTAGAGTGCCTTAAACTAGTTTATTTTTATTGGTTTGATGATAACTATCTATTACCAAAAATTGTTTTTATTTTCTAGAATATTCCAATATGTAAAAACAAATTTTGTTGTTAATAGAAATATATAATCTTAGCAACTAAACCTATGTTCTTATTTGCTAGAGGTTTGAATAATTTCACATTCATATAAACATCTAATTTTGACTGGTACACGACACTAGTTCCCTTTATCCCCTAGAGGTTGTGTATGGCGAGAGTTGGGTCATCATCTCTTGACTGAAGTTCACGTCGCTCTTCTGATGGTTCCTAATATTAGTACAGAAGCCGAAATCAACGTCCAACTATTGGTTTCGCTCGATTATCAGCATATAGACAAATTGCAGCGTCATAGAGAAATATCGTTCAGATCATCTTGGCCACAGAAACTCCAAATGCTCAGATAACATTTATAATACAACAACAATGCAAAAACGCAATTTATTTTTCAGGTATACTAAAATGTTACAATTTGAAATTGATGCGACACTTGCCTTAATGTAGTAGACTATATCTGAGAAATGACTGTAAAATAAAAGCTGGCAAATATCAGCTTGAGGAGTTCCTGTCACAACTAGAAAATATACGAATTTCAGGATTTCTTTTCAGAATATCTAAATCGCTTGTGAAATTATATGAAAAAAATTACTCTCTTTTCATTAAAAGTGTAAATCCAGGAATTAATAATTAATTTGAAGTAAAGCAGAATTGCCTTGTATTATCTTTTAAGAAATAAATATATTTTTTCGGAAGGAATAAACCACTTGTTTATAAAATAATAACGCTATCCATAAAAACAAACATTATATATTTACAGAAGCCCGTTGGCTTTAGGTTTATTACCTGCGATTCTTCGGTTTATAATATACTCATGTTTGTAAAAATTGCAACACCATGAAGGACTCGTCCGAATTGAATGAAATTTAATGTACAAACGACCTGTGTTGATACAAATAAACAATGTTGATAGCCATGTTGATACGATCTTCCGAGACGTCAGTAATTGCTATGTTTATATTGATGATATACTAGTTGCATCCGAAACGTCAGAGCAACATCAACAATACCTAGAAAATGTTTTCAAGTGTTTAAACGAATACGGATTAGTTCTAAATGCAGACAAATGTCAATTAGGCCGCGAACGTTTAAATTTTTTAGGCTGCGAGATTTCAGTCAAGAGATTCTCTCCCATGCCAGATAAGGTAAAAGAAATTATAAATTATCTACTGCCGACGAATATTGCAGAATTACGAAAATTTCTCACAATAATACATTTTTTCCGTCGTTTTTTTCATGATGCTGCTCAAATGCAGGCGCCATTGCACGATATGATAAAGGGTAAGAAAAAGAATGATAGAATTGCATTAGTTTGGTCTGATGAGTGCAACACCGCGTTCCAAAAGTGTAAAGACATGATCACTAAAGCCACGACATTGGTATTTCCCAGGCAGGACGCAAAGCGTTCTGTCATGGTTGATGATTCCAAAATAGCCTTAGGAGCGGTGCTACAACAACATGTTGATGGCGTTACTCAACCTTTGGCATTTTTTTCTTGTAAACTAAACAATGCCGAAAAGAAATACAGTACTTTTGACCGAGAACTTTTAAGTATATATTGTAGGATTAAACATTTCTGCCACATGTTAGATGGCAGGAATTTTACAGTCTGGTCAGATCATAAACCTTTAAGTTTTATTTTTAAACAATCGCACGATAAACATACACCTAGACAATAGCGCCATATGGATTCCATCGGACAGTTTACCACTGACATTAAGTGAATTGAGGGTGACAGAAACACAGTTGCTGATACGTTATCTCGTATTGCAGCGATTGAGTTATCGGGCAATATTGATCACGAAAAAATGGCTAACGCCCAGCGCAACGATCCTTCCTTAGCCACATTACGCGCATCCAACACAATCGATCCAACACATCCGGTCTGCAATCACAGCCCATGGAATCAGCACCTGGTGGAGTAACATTAATATGCGATGCATCAGATCAGAGAGTCCGTCCTTACGTGCCGCCTGAATGTCGTAGGAACAACAAAACTAATAAAGCAAAAATTTATTTGGAACACTATACCTAAAGATGTGGCCGCGTGGGTAAAATCTTGCTACAGTTGTCAGCGCTCAAAAGTTCATAAACACACGAAGACCCCGTGGGGAGTGTTTCCACCGCCTTCTGACAAATTTGCTCATGTCCATATAGACATTGTTGAACCCCTGCCACCTTCTTCTGGTTTTCGCTATGTTTTCAGATGTGTGGACCGATTCAGTAGATGGCCAGAAGCATTCCCGATGGTAGATCAAACTGCCGAAACTATAGCAGAAACTTTTTACAGAGGATGGATCTCGAGACTCAGAGTACCCAATCAAATCACAACGGACCAGGGTAGACAACTTTAGAGTAACCTTTTTCATTGTCTATCAAGCTTTCTCGGTATATGTAAAACCAGGACCAGATATGCGTACCATCCCGTTTCAAACGGTCTTGTGGAACGGTTCCACGGATATTTGAAGACTGCACTCACATGTCAGAATACTTATAAGTGGTTTGACGTATTTCCTACCGTTATACTTGGACTAAGAACAGCAGTACGCGAGGATCTGAATTCTTCAGTAGCCGAGATGATATATGGTACTACCTTGCGCTTACCTGGTGAACTGTTTCAATTTTTGCAAACTGATTTGACACGTCCAGCATTCGTAGCGAAATTACGTGATCACATGCAAAACTTACAGACTGTACCGACGACCAGAGGTCTACCAAGAAGGACTTTCGTCCACGCTGATTTACAGAAGACGACACATGTATTCGTTAGACAAGACCTAGTGCGTAAACCTTTAACAAAACCGTACGCAGGTCTGTTTCAAGCACTTTATCGTACCGACAAATTTTATACATTAAATATAAAAGGAAAACGGACAAACATAATTTGGACAGATTAAAACCAGCTTTTAAAATTGAAGGTACACCAGAAGCAACTAAAAAGAGTACGCCCAGCTCCAACGCGTCACAACCACAATAAAAATCAGTATAAAACTAGATATGGTCGATGAGTGACATTTCGCACCTAGGTTATATCATCTTTCGCCTTTGGCTTAGATTCTAGTTGGGGGGGGGTCTTTTTATGTTTCACTTTGACGTGTGAAAGCCAAACAGTTTATTTTATTACATTTCGTATTTTTTAACTTTTTTCCGAGAAGAAGGAACAATAATAAGAAGTCATGCGCTCGTGTTTTCAAAGCTTCTGGGTTTTGTAAAGAATGATATTATTAAAAAGTATTATTTTATAGCGTTCGAATTTAGGTATATTTTCTCTGTCCTGTCATGCTACCTCCTAATACCGCAATACAATATAATAATTTTTTAGTTGAAAAAAATGAACAGAATTTGCGTTAAAGACCCAAGCCTTATTGAAGTTGTCAAATCACTCGAGTTCATACTAAAAAAACAATCGAGTCCCGGAATGTTTTTTGCTTCTTTTTTTTAATATATTCAAGAATATTTAAACTCTGCTTTGAAACCTTTCCATTTTGGAGACTTCTCATATGCTTTCAGCTTCTTTAGCTATAATCTGGCAATGCTGCTTCCCTGTTGCCTGCTCCTCCACTTCCTTCAATTTAGGCCTACTTTTATTCCTATTTGTGTTTTCTGCGTCACAAGGATGTCCACATCCCGATGTAAATTCTTTCAATTTTTCTCATTCTCTTATTTTTCATTTGTTTGATTTCTACTCGTTTTTTTTTCGTTCGGAATGTCGGGAGGCAGGGATTTCTTTTAGCTTAGGGTTATTTCCATGCAGAAACATTCCGTTGGTCCACGTGGTAGGAAACTCCCTTTATAAAGTTCCTACATGTGGGGTCCTATTTTCATTTATTAATCGTTCCATATTCTATTTTCTATCATATATCCTTTCATGTTCACTCCGGTCCTGATCTCAACTTTATAGTTATTAATTATTCACTGCATCTTTGTGGATTCTGTAAAGTTACTAAGCTTATTGATATGTGGCTTTTATGTTAATTTGCTGTTATCCTGTTGATTTTTATTTGTCTTTAATGTTATTTCTGTTGTTTTTATTTCTATCAACTTCCCATCATTTCATTTCTACATATTTTTTCTTACATTTTCAAAACGCACTTACTTTCACTATGATGATAAATGTACTTGTAGCTTTTGCGCAGTCACCTTTTATGAAATACACTTACGATTCTTTCCATTTACTTTATTTTAATTTCTTTTACTATAAGTTTATTTTTATGAATAATTTACGTTCCTTTCATTCTAATTTGTTTTATTTTCCTTTATTAAGAGGTGAGTGAAAGAAAGAAATTTTATCTCGAGTATATAAGCTTATAAAAAGGCACTGATGTTATAAGATCTCTACATTTTCAATGTTTTGTTCCCACAAACGGATATTTTCGCACACCATTATATTCATTAATGAAACCGGACTACGAGAATGTGTATTACATTATAAATGATATTTGAAAAAAAAAATATTAAACCGTAATACATTTAACAATGACTCTTTTATGTCGTTTTCTTTAACAGTGGTGTTTGGTTTTAAAACCTATGATGTTTTTGGGATTTAACTGCTTCCTCTACCAAGTGAATGCAGAGTGAAAAATGGCTGAAGTTTGAGTTTATATCATCCTTGTTCATAAATCCTCCTGTGGGGAAGTCCATCCTCAGAATCTTTCCTTGGGGGAGAAAAATTCCTATCTGCAGAAATTTCCCTACTGAACGACGTCAGTTGCTCATTTTCAATGCGAGGTTTGCAAAAATCACTACAAGACTTTACAAGAAAAACCTCTACAAGAACTTTCCAAGAAAGATATCTACACTAGAACTTTACAAGAAAAACCTTTCTTAAAACTTTACAAGAAAAACCTTTATTAAAACTTTACAAGAAAAACCTTTATTAAAACTTTACAAGAAAAACCTTTCTTAAAACTTTGCAAGAAGAACATTAACTAAAACTTCACAAGGAAAATCTCTACTAGAACTTTG
This sequence comes from Dysdera silvatica, assembly GCA_006491805.2. NCBI lineage: Eukaryota > Metazoa > Arthropoda > Arachnida > Araneae > Dysderidae > Dysdera > Dysdera silvatica. The sequence goes on from QLNU02015360.1 coordinate 12,235,628, forward strand.
CAAGAAAGCCCTCTACTAGAACTTTACAAGATTTGCATTAAATTTCAGCATGGTAATGCTCATTTGGTGTCGTTCGGTAGGAAGACTCCTCCAGACGGTGTTTCAGTAGATGTGAATTCTCCAGAGGAAATTTTGAGTGTGGGATTTCTCCAGGCTATTTCTGATTTGAAATTTCCTTAGAGGGAATTCCAGACAAGGAAATATATAAACTTATATATCCCTCATCTTTCTCCCTCTGTTTTCGCTTGATAAAGAGGGCAGTTTGCTCAAGGAAAATGGTGTTTTTTTTAAAATTTACATCAGTGTCAAAATAAAAATTCTTACAGATTCTCATGGTGAAACTTTATATTGGTTTGTTCTTATGTCATTGTTTATAAAAAAAATTGTATTTAAATTTTAAAAGCGACGCTTGTTCGTTCGTATTTTACTCACTAACTCTGCACGATGTACCATCTAGGATAGGACAAGAAGTTTGACATAACCTCCGAACTTTGATACATTTATGCACAATAATGGTTAGTGTAAATCAAATCGTGTCCAGTGAACTCATATACAGGATCGTAGCCACTGTGGGGTTAAAATTATATAAAGCTTTAGTGTGTGATAGGTAAGGAGTGATGTGTCAAACCTTTTGCCGCATTTTAATGGCATTCTTTTAAAGTCGGGGCAAAATGCATGCTTATATGCGATGAAATAATACAATGAAGTCCTTTTCTTTACTCGATATCATAATTCTGTTACAGAAGTCTCTGTCGTCGACAATTAGAATATTTGTTTCAAAGCAGTTTGGCTCCAGACACTTTTGCTTCGTTTTCTAATTACCATTGGCGACGTAAAACTGTCCAATTTCATGGGCTACTGCACTTCAGAAGTCATTAGAATAATACCACAATGTTATGCTAATGTGACGTACAAAACAGATACATCGCAAAAAATATCTTCTAAAACTGTTCAAATAAAATAATTTCTCTTATGCACATATTTTCAAATTATGCAAAAGTCGTCACATTTCAAAAGAAGCAATTGATAAAATACTGTATTTCACGTAGCAGAAAATATTCAGGAAGCAAGTGAAAAAGCTACCAAATTTCAATAACTGAAACATACAGGATGGTTCAACAATCTCCCTGAAAGTAAAAATTTATATCTGACGAACCAGTTTAGCTGATACGCATATATGTTGGGGTTAACCATAGTCACAATTGGGAATTTTTTTTGTATACTCATATCATTGATTTTTCATATTTTAAAAGGATTCTTCTACTTCCCTGTGAATATATGCCAAAAGTTGCCTCTACGTCCTACTTCTCTTGTATGCAGCTATGTGTACAGATGAAGTATCTTGTAGAGGCAACTTCTGAAAAATTTCAATTTTTATAGATTAGACTGAATGTTGCCCCTAAAATATATTTCCTCTGTATAGAGATATGAATAAAGGAAGAAGTATTGTGTAGGGAAAATTTTTGGTCTAATCTATGAAAACCGGAATTTGTCGGCAATTGCCCTTACAAAATACTTTTCCTATATGCACACTGCACAGCTCAATACAGTAGCAGTGGCGCATAAGCATGACTTTTGGTATATATTCAGGGAAAGTGGGAGAACCCCTTTAAGGGACGAAAAAGGAATGATGTAATTATACGCAAAAAATTCCCAATAGTGACTGTAGTTAACTTCAAAATATGGGCTTATTAACTGCGCAGTTTCTCCAGATATAAATTTTTACTTTTAGGGAGATGATTTTGGGTGAGTATTGTATTTAGTTTCATATAGAAATAAAATTTTAGCCGCGTATTTTTACGTATTAATTAATTTATTAGTACAATTACTAGTCGCAAAAAATCCGATTAGCAATAATTCAATTATTTCCTAAACTGTTAACAAAATGATAAACTATAATAAAAATATAAAAATCACTGATTTTAAAAGGCACGTTTCAAACAATGAGGAAGGAATATGGAGACGAAAACTTGAAATAATACTAATATCTAGCATAAATACCACATATTCGTTCGATACGATTAATTTCAGAATATTTTGCACTTCATATTAAGGGCTTCCTTGGCTGTTGCTACTTTGAGAGTCAAAAAACGCAAAATTCATGATGACAGATTCTCAACTTGGCAACATTAGAAATTGTTGTCCTTATTTGGTGGTTTAGCAATTGGCAATAAGCCAATTTTCTATTTCCACATTTTTATAGCTGCTTTATAAAATTTAACTTTTTGTATATAGCAACATGTATTCTATTTTATAATCTTCAACTTTCTGTATCTGGCAACATGCATTTCATAGTATTTCACTTTTCGTATCTGGCAATACCACATGCAGTGCTATTCCGAATTCTAAAACTGTGATATTTGTTGTTGTTTGTTGTTGCTAAGCTCGTTGCCATGCAAACGGAATGGAATTCTAAAATAATGTTTAGTTTTCATCTTGTACCAACTTGTGCTTACGCATTGACGAATGATCCGCCAAAATGCGTTAAAATTTGAAATTAGTATCTATTTATCTCCTCCTTAAAGAGACCGCCTCGCCTTGTTATGTCTTGCATTGTTGTTAAAGGTTAATTGAATATTTACAGGATTGTTGTCTTTCTCTTCGAGAACGCTTGTTTCAATCAGAAAGTTTACCAGTGTGACGAACAAGGACTTCGACATTAGAAACATTTTCGCTCAATTAGGGCTCACTGTACTACATTACATTTAATTCCCAACTTGGGCCTACACCATATATTCATAAAACTGTAGAAAATTGATTCAGTCAATTTTTACAAATGGTTAAAAATATATATCCAAGTATTAAGATGTTTCAGTAACACGTATACCTGCACAAGAGTTGAAACAAATGTTAAATAACTTTTATAAAACGATTTTAATTATAGAAAAATGGTTTTTTGTGTGTTCATTATTTTTTTTGAAATGTTATATCTCTCTTTCATAAGAAAATATATATTAATTATCAATAATTTCTATAAAACTCATAAACATCTATCTGCAAATCACGTACTGTTTGATAGTCATAACTTGTTAAAATATATGACAAAAAACAGTGGTTCAAAATGAGCGTGTTCTTCTTGAAAGGAAGCTTGGATTTTTTTAAATGTAACTTATATTTTTGATCATGGTCAGTATAATAAAACTGAATAAAGAACAAAAAATAACAGTTTATTGATTATTTAATATATATACTATCATATTTTATGGCATTATAAGCATGCCTGTCAATTTCAGAAGCATCTGTAACTAATGAAAATGACAAGAATTTCACAACTCGCTCGAGCTTATCCTTTCTTTTGTAAATTGACAAACGTCGTTAGTTTATCGTACTTTAAAATGCATGTTAAATATTATATCCTTTTAGTAAATAAAAAAATATTACATGACTGTCGAAGAAATTGTTGTTTTTAAACAGTACAGACTATATATTTATATGAATCTTTTGATTTTAATGAAGAAATATCGTGAATGTAAAAAGATGTATTGCAGTACACTTTTACTCATCATGTAAAAATTTGTTTTGTGATCCAAATATACTTAGTTTTCTCTTAATGAAAGCTAATGTATAAAATCTGCCAAATTTTAAAATTTATTAGAGCCATTTTTTGCTTGTTTACCAACAATAATAATGATAACGTCCACGTGTTGTCACAAAATGCTGTTATTCAAGCTCACCCGTGCGTCTATTGCTTTTGATAATATAGCGTATTCTTCCAATATTATACCTCTAGAAAACTAGAGACTGTTGACATGGGAGGACAATCTATCTCGATTCGTTTTTCGACCTAAAGCATAAAACTCTGGACGCTTGAACATGGGAGTGGTTGCACTGTACACGTACAAATTTCAAATATTTTAATATTTAACCTGTATCAATATTTCACGTTTAAGGAGCAGGTCATACTAAACCAGTTCTCCCCCATTAAATGTCGAATCACGAACTTTTAGAAAGTAGATACCGAACAAACCAAACAAGATCTATAACCTTTTACCTACTTGTTAAACGAAGGGCATCAAAATAAAATTTAGTAATTACAGTTATTTAGTTTACTAAAATCGGCAAAAACACAGAAATGTTCGAATTATGGAATCGAACCTAGGATCTAGCGGGAGGGGAGTAACCTGACTGCCATAGGCAAAACTTGGGGGGGGAGGGGGTTAAACATAGCGTAAACTAAGGACTAATAAAAACAAAATTGGGTGGAAAAATACGATTTTTTGCTTCTTTTCTAAAAAACTGGGGGGCATGCGTACCCTTTCTCCGCCAGATTATGCCTATGCTGATGGTACTATGTTAATGGAATAAGCATTGAAATAAGACACGAACAAAAAAAAAATATATATCAATCAAATTTTTAAACACACAACATCGTTTTTAATGTCTTGGAAATTATCTACATGCTGCCCTTCTTAAAATATTGACGTTTATAATCAACACGATTTCCGTGACTTCGTTGTTTTTAATTGTTATTACACGAAATAATAATTTAATTAAAATTTACAATAAAAATACTGCAAACATACGTAACTGTTTAATTGTAGCACGTTGAGCAATCCTTACGGCATTATCGGAAACTATTTTAAAATGAAAAATAGCAGATTTCCCAAAGGGAACGCAAATAAAAAACGTAGCCCAAGATTTACAATTAGCAAAAACAAATGACGCTTAAGCAGAAATTTTGTTTTTAAAACGCAATTAGTCCGTTTTTAGAAAAGCACGTTTTCAAATCCTCAATTTTTATTTGCGTATATAATAATGAACACACGCAAGACTGTTAGGTTTAAAAATGCAAAGAATCGAAAATATAAACTAAATTTAGAAATCGAGAGAGAAAGAGGTAGATTTATTATATGTTTTAAAGAGATATTTCGGAAGAAAAGAATAATTTAGAATATGTTTGCTTCATCTTCTTGAACTTTGTTACATTACTTGGGTGTGGCTATTACGACGGAAGTCATGTAAAATAATTGTTTCCTTTCATTTTCTCTGGTATTCTGTTTAACATTTAAAAAAAAAGTGCTTAACTATAAATGCGTTTATATGTGGATACAATTCTTATAGTTTAATTTATATGTTTATTTATATGCGGTCGGTAATTTATTTATATGTTAACCAGACAGGAAACTTCTTAAGGATTAAAGGAGTGAATAGATGTAAAACATTTAATCATATTGAATTTATTTATATCA
>QLNU02015360.1:12240916-12264141 GCA_006491805.2 Dysdera silvatica
AAAACAACGTTTTAGAAGCGTATTTATGTCAAGATTGAGTTCGAGCTACGCGTTTCGGGCGATAAAAGTTCGCCCTTCTTCGGGAGTGAACACGTGGAATATCGTCAACAAACGAGGTTGATTCGCGGATGTAACCAGAGTTGAGTTATTAAGTGAAATGTTCACTTCCAAAAGTAGGAAGTCAAGTAATACGTGGTTTTTGTGGTGCGGCCACTCCTCCCAGAATTACCAAATTGTGGAAAAGTTGGCTGTCTGTTGGTAGAGGTGGCAATTATGGCGGGACTATGGACTAATATCAGAAGAAATTTGGTGGAGTACATTTCGCCAAGCTGAGCTGAAGGAAGGAGTTGAGCTGTGGTCATTCACAATGGAATCACGAAACATGTTAATGAAGAAAGCTTCGGCGAAGTCCAGTTCAAGTGGTGAATGAGGTTGGTGGATGATACGAGCGTCAAAAAAGTTAAAGCGATGGTTGTGTTCGTGGCTGTGAACAGCAATGGATGATTTGTGCACCTCACCTTTCTCAACGTATCGGCGATGTTCTTTCAACCGATGCATGAGGGCACGTTTTGTCAGTCCTATGTAGGAAAGTCCGAACTGGCAAAAAATTTGATACACGCCCCAGCGTTGGAGTGTGGAAATGTTATCTTTGAGTCTAGAGGGCAAAATCTTGTTAATAGGCGAGAAGGTAACTTTGAATTTGGCTTGCCGAAGGACTTTGGCAATGGCGGAGCTAAGTTTGGGCACGTAAGGGAGTGTTACGGAGCCAATGAAATTATCCGAAGATATTCGGCGAAGAGATGAACTGGAAGAACGTTTGGAGAATTTAAAAACTGCAGCGTCGATAATTTAATGAACGAAATTGTGGGACATTAAGATACAAAAGTATAATATACAAAACTCCACATTCCCAATGCAATACCTGACATTCCGATATGGGTACGCCGTGACACTTTTTTTGGAAACACAAGCGCGAAGTCTTGGAGATTTCTTTGTGTATATAGTTAATTCCCCCAGATTGAAATTCCATAGTGAAATAACAGTTTGACCTAAAACACGCGTTCAATCGTGCGGTTTGCGCAATCATAGATGTGCAGTTAAACGGGTTTCTCCAACATTAGAAAGACAAGAAAATATTTGAGACTTATGATTTTATGTACTTATGCGATATGCGCAGATCCGCGGTGTATACTTATGTGGATCCGACTGTACCATCTAAACACCACAACAAAAACTAGCAACTATAAATCTCAAGCATAGTACAAAAACGTCCATCAAATAATAGGCTGTAAACTTAAAGAATTTATAAAGAATAAAAAAATACGAAGTTATACATACATTCAGCAATTACACAAAGAAAAAGCCATGCAGGTGAATTGTTTGTTTGTTTGGATTTTTATGGCGCAAGAGCATCTGGGCTATACTGCGCCAAACATGGTAAAATCAAAGACTGTAGTAAAAGCCAATACTTTTTAAAAATTTAAAAACGTGCGTATGGTCAGCATGGTCATTTAAAATGTCAGACAGTGATGAAGAGTTAAAAGTAAGAGTGCGGGCAAGTCTATAATAGGGGCATTGAGTTAAAATGTGTAAAACACTCATGGGTTCATTGCACACTTGGCAAATTGGTGCTGGTTTTCCTTCCAACAGATGTCTATGGGTGAGATGGGAATGCCCAATGCGAAGTCTAGCAAGGAGAACCTCCTCTTTCCGATTTTTACGGTATGAGGAGGGCCAGTTACCAATTGTATGTTTAATATTACGCAATTTGTTATTGGTTTGATGATCCCATTCTTCTTGCCACTTTTGATTCACACAATTCTTGATAATTGGCTTCAGATCATGCAGGTGAATAACATGGATCTTAAGGTTCTCTAGTCCAACGTTCTTCTTGTCAGTAAATCTCAAGAGAGAAAACACATAAGATATCACTAATATAAAATTAATAAATATATTAAACTTTATTAGAATTTATTTGAAAAGTAAATGTCACCTTAAAGAAGAAATTTCAACTTGAATGCAAATGCGTAAATATAGACCTAACTAAAACGTTGATCTCTAGGAAATTACTGATGAAACAAGGAAGAAAATCGGGGCAACGAAGAAGAGAGGAGCTCCAAATAGATGGAAACGAATAGTATTGTGCGATTTTCTTGACCAACAGTGACTCGTAATTTTAATTTATATCCATTTACTTTTTGCCCAAGTTCTAGACAAGCAATATTTCTATCGCCCCATAAAATTCTAGGACGAACTTAAAGATCTTGAAATATTAACCCCCAGAGATTTTTCGGTACCATACTTATGCAAAATACAAGAACCCAGTTCAATCTTCGAGTAAAAACCGTGTAATAAAACCACGTTTCCATAATGTTCTGCTCGGTGGACTCCATCATCTTTCATTCTGAGATCTTCAACAGAACCAGGAAGAAGGAAAGGCGAGGGGAAAATTTTTGCCGCGCAATTCATCATATCTCATTGAATGACGTGAGGTGCTATATTTTGGAGTCTAAGGCGCATATTGACCAGGAAAGCTAAAGACAGCGTTTTGCATTTTCTTAGAAATAATATATAAGTTAGGAAGGAGAAAAAAAACTTAAAGTCGGTTACGATTTTTTCGTTTTTCGGTTGACTTTAAAAAGGATGGCTATCTCTAAGTCTTCGAAGCGTCATTTAAATGATGTTGAGCAATTTTTTCCCCGCATTATATTTGCCTTGAAGGAGAGAGATTTAGGCTATAAATAGAGTATGAAATTAGAGACCGAAAGAATGTTGAAATATAGTGATATATAGAGTTTTTCTAAAAGAATATTTAAATTAGGTTATTCCTTTCTATTCAATTTAATACTTAAAATATCCTAGAACAATTCACCAGCAGGTTACCCGTTATTGCGCAATCTGAAATTGAAAGGGGCAAAAAGGCATTAAAAATAACAGAAAAATTATACAACGCGAAATTAGCAGAAATCTACGCCTAATCATTCTTAGATCACTTACCTAGTCCTTCTGATATATGTAATAATAAACATTGTCGTTAATATGCCGTTGTTGATTCTCCAAATTCAAATTTAAACGATAGAAATCAAGCATAACTACTGAATTATCGTTACCCCCTTATCCCTGATATGTTAATGAAGGGAAACCTAATAGGGATTTTATTCACTAGAGCACCCCTCCTAATTCAAATTTGAGCAGCAACAATCGTCAAAAGATCAAAATTTCCTTCACATCCGTCGTAAATTAAAAAGATATCGTCCAAATGCTTCCCCAGCTCTTGTCATATCCGTAATGAGCTCCGCAATGGACTACCCACAAACCTACCTCAGTCGTCCGGGTTTCCACAGGAACTCAACTTGCGTACGTTAAAATATCCCATTTTTCTCAGGACAAGTTCCCCTCAGCCGAAAGTCCATCAGGAAATTTCCTATCACGGCTACTCTCAGTCGCCAGAAACAGCGGACTATTAGTCAACGGAGGCCACCCTAACTGCCTTCGTGTGTACGATGTGTTACGAATTAATTGCAGTCGCTCTCAGCCAAATTAATCAGCATGGGAATTGTTTCCAGGGATCTTTAGGGTAAATTAATGAAGCTTTTTGGAGTCGGACCTCCTTTTCTGGCCTGTTATTAACTGCTCTAAATGTATGACCGGCCCAATTCCACGATGGTCCGCCCGCCAATGTCACCCGATTTGAGACTTGGGAATTTCCCTTGATAAGTGGGTTTCCGTTATGTCTCATTTAGTCAGTTGTTGGGGGTCAGGAGCCACCCAGAGAACGATTTCGTTCTTAATTAGATCATTAAGGAATTTGCCGTTTTTAATGAGGAAATTTGCCAACACCTCCTGAAACTGACATGATATTTTTTTTCGATGTGTGTATATGCGTGAGTGTGTGTGTGTATGTGCGCCTTTCCCATCCGCGGCTCGAAGACAAGCCACGCTGCTTTGTAATTGTTATAAATAATAGATCTTCCTAGCTCTTCGCTAATTTTTGTTACAAAAGCCACTTTCCGTAGCCAGCGAAGCATGATGACATTCCTTTTTAGATTGCGAAGCAGCAATTATTTCATTAGCATATTCATACGTTGTGGGAAAAAAAAGGAAACACCATTCACGGCCTTCTTATTTCTGCGAAAACATTCACAATTAAAATTAATTTTTGTTTTTTGCCGAATGAATTTGAATTTCACCCAAGTCTCCAAATAAAAGAAAGGTACAGAGTTAAAGAAATGCCGTACCTCTTCTTATGTTGCCTTTAACTAAACAGACATCTTAAATTTGAATGCCACTTAAACACGAACTAGAATTTTCTGTGAAATGAAGAACTGAACCGGGTTCTAATTGTAGCTGAATCATCGTAATATTTATTCATGGGCCTCACATGAACACACACACACAGACACACACATACACACACAGAAATGTATCCATTTGAACTCATTTTAATGGTAAGTATCTTCAGTACTTGTAACCTCTTTAACGTGAAACGTAACTATTTCACATTGACATTGTCTTTTATGTAGTTCAACATGTCAACATTACAATTGCTCGACCACACACACTGGAGTCGTTTTCTAGATAGTTAAATTTTTACTGTTAAGCTGTATGATTGAAGTTGAAGATTTCATTATTATACGTATACCAACAATATAGAATATAATATTCACGAAATAGTCACTATCCCACATAAGGAAAAACGGAAAAGTGAATAAAGATTTTCTGTTCAGCTTCACCTTATTATTTTGAATGGAACTGTCCTCTAAAAATGCAGAGAAAGACATTTTATCTTATCGTCATGTGTCTATGTATGAAGAAAGTAAGCTCTATATCACGGGAGAACCATTTATACACAGTGAAAGAGAAAAAATGTCATGTCACCGCAAAACTGCTTGGCAAAAAATGAACTGATACCAGCAACCTAACATGACTTGCTATCTGTATGTCAGCAAAGAAATATGACAGTCATCTATATTGCATGCAAAATCGCTTGACAGTTTGAAGGAAGAAAAGAGATGACACCATCGCATGCAATATTTAGTAGAAGCCTTCTACCTGAAGTATTAAAATATAATGTAACAGATTTTTCTCCTTCTTCATAACTGTAAAAGGCTACAACGATGTTATTTAAAAATTTCCTATGAATTTGTTACCAGTTTCCCATTCATCCTACGTCATGTTTATATGGAATTTAAAGGATAACCTTTCACACATTCGTTATATATGGTCGGTATCTTATCAGTACAGGCGAAAAGCGCAAAAAATATCGGATAGCAATTTTAATAAAAAATTGAACCAAGATGTCAAGTCACTTGACGTGAATTATTAGGAGAAAGGAATTGAAGTACTGCTGAAAATGTGGAAATATTTAAATTTTAAACTAAAGTCAAAAATGATTCCGTTGCTGAACACCTACAGATGCCGAAGCAATGAAGCTAGAAATTTGCCCTAATATTAAAATATATATGCTGTATCTTACAAAATAGCTGAACTCTATAATACTCATAAATCGAGGATTATGGAAAAATAATTTTATTATTTAAAGATACTGATGCATTTATCTTTCACAAATAATAAATACTTCTTTATTAATTATGCCATATATTACTCTATTCTTCATGACGTTTTTTTTTATGTATACGTTAAAGGTATCTGATTTAAGTTCCAAATGAATAAACGTTACTAATAATGATATGATAATTATTAAATTTATTAAATTTTATTAAATTTTTAATTAGCATATAGGTGTTTGTTGATATTTTTCCACTAATCCCACGCAGGTCTGTAGGTCTGTAGCCAAGCTGGGGCCAGCAGGGGCGTGGCCCTAGTTGTCCAATCGCGCTATTTGTACACACACACACACACACGTGCCCTATGCCCCATATGCCCTTTGCCTTGCCTCAGTTGCCCTTTCATCCTCGCTACAGGCTTTATCCCACGACTACATAAATGAATTAATTGAAAAAAATTAAATGAAAAAATTATGAATAATGAATTAAATGAAAGAATTGTGATGGTGATATAATATTGTAAAGGTAATCTCCCTTTTCTAAGAACTCGGTATAAATAATTGGTAGGAGCAGGACCGCCGCGTGCAGGTGTGCAGGTTGTACTCCGCGCAAGGGGGCCTGATCGGAAGGGGTGCCATTTCAAGAGGACAAATAGTAAATTTTTATACAATACAATAAAACCAATTATTAAATGCATAAATAATTAAATTTATTGAGACGATAAATGATAATAAATTTTTATACAATTTATCAAGTAAAACTTTGCTGAAAATATTGTATGGCTTAAAATAAATAGCAAGGTGATAAAAATTAAGAGTAAACAACGAATTAGCCGCGTTTTTTTGACATATTACGGCTACATGTGTGGTACGCAGGCTCGAATTTAGGGTACGGCGTATATATTGTATTTGCATATTAAAGAAATAAAAATTTCTTGAAATTAATTTTATTTCAATTCTCAAATTCCATTTTATAGGGGCGCTGAAATCCAAGTTTGCACAAAGGCGCCGCTTAAACACTCGGCGGTTCTGGGTAGGAGACTAAGGACTGGCCGTGAGTTCACAGCCACAATAAGCCAGTCCCGCGACAGGTCAGTCTAGAAGTAGTGTTGGAACGTAAAATCTTAAAACTATTAAGTGCTTACTAGGTCGTAAGAGATAAAGCCCGTGAAGTTAAGAGTGACTCCAGCGCATTACGAAAGAGCTATGCTTTAACCCGATTCAGTCACTGACATGTTCGTATCCCGAGGGGAGGAGGATCTTAGGGACCGGTTCCCCCCGAAACTAAATTTTTAATGGGACTTGGCTACGGACTTGCATGCTGTGATTGTATCGATACATGCTGTAAAAATTTATGAACCCCCGAAATTAAATCCTGGCTACGGTCTTGATCACTGACCCCATTGGCGCGAAACACTGTATTTTGACAATATGCCGATGGAGCTGCAAGTTACTACATATAGAAATGAATAAAGGAATTACAATCCTAATAAAACTTTGAAAACTTAATGTAAGCTTATATATAAAAATATAACACTCCATTAGTTTCGGAAGCCTTACGTTTTTTTATTAACACATAACAATATTTAGATAAGACGAGGCATTTAAATAAGATTACTTGCGCGCAGTTACCTTAAACTGGACATTAAAACGTGGTTAACCTGCCAATTTCGACCCTCGTGTCAATTCCTTTCCTTCGAATTTTTCATTTCAATTTCATATTAAATTAGATATAAATGGTAGAGCGGGTCGAAAAAATCGAAGTGTCTTAGATCTTTTTGCGGTAGTGCAGAAAAGTTGTGAACTCTCATCATTAAAAGGTATGCAAAATCTTATAAATCTGAATTGATATCTTCTGTCGCCTCAATGGGCCGAAAGTTGTGGGAATTAGACAAAAATGCTTAAAATTCAAAAATTAATAAATATCACAGATTTGGTTGATCGGTTTGCGGTAGTGCTTAAAAGATACTACTTTTTAACGACAACACCTGTACAAAATTTTAGTATTATAGGTTGGTATCTTCTGCCGCCTTAACGGCACCGAATTTTGGAAATTGAAGGCAAATGTTTAAATCAATATACGTTACACTACCTCATTCTAATGCGAACACAAACTTTATTCCACCTTTCAAACATACAAATTACAAAAGCATTATTGCTTTCGAAATTTAGAATTATAGGTTAATATCTTCTGCCGCTTCCTCGACTTTTTGGCGCCGTCCTGTCTACTTGCCCCACAAGAACCGGTTTCTGCATGGCTTAACCTGTTTTAAAACGTTTAGTTGATAAAGCCGTAGCAGTATACTTTCAGTTAACGGGTGGTCTTTACACGTGCAACTGCAATCGTGCATGCTGTATGTAATGCTTTGTCTTATCGTTTTTTAAGGGGTTTGTCTAATAGTTTTGTGTATCTCATCAGTATTTTTAGTACGAGATATTGGTCAATATTAGAAATGGCAAAATCATCGCAGTCAAAGTTTTCATGTCGGCAAATGTTGCAATGCCCTATTTTTGGAGCACCAAAAGATTTTTTACGTATGCTCCCAACGCATGAGGACATTATAAGATGTTGCGCTCACGAGAGATGACGTATCGGTTGCACAAACTGATGAACACAAAGAACCGCGCTTTTCATTTGTGGCGGAAACTGTTGCTTTGAAGATTGAAAATTTATACCTCCATGCATCCGTTCCTTCAATTTCATATAAATGTGTTTGTGATATGATACTCTCATACCATGGAAAATATCGATCGATCATGAAAAATATAAAACGTGTGAAAAAAGCAAGACTACTCGAGAAAATGTTGAGAATTTTAAAATGGAAGCAAAAAACTATCTGATATATCTGCTTGCAAATGAGCGAATTTTTCGGAGTGTATCTGTCCGAAAGAAAGCAAAGTTCCTGCAAACGAGCAAGCGTTCCTCATTGACCACAGAACTGAAAGAAAAATATTCATCGGAAGTGTTGATGTTCCAGAAACAAAACGGCCCAAGAAACGCCAAATGCGAAAGGAACAGGATACTATTCGTTCTGCAAAACAGGCGTCTTCTAATTCAAGCTACTATTCAGTGGAGAATGAAGGGGAAACTGAAATAGAAGAAGAAGCGACTTGCCAGACATTGATCCCACCACCCTAAGTTCTGATCAGAAATACTTCTTAGACATTTGCACCGCTATTAGTTCTAGCATTTGTTCTTTAGATTTAGCTAAGCGTCAACCAGAAACGTTGAATTTGGCCCGCTGGCTAACAATTGCCAATCGAATACTGAGGTTTTATATATCTACATTAGACCCATCAAATGAGTTGCTAACTTTGGTTGTATTCATTCTAAGAGTCTACGCACCCTTATGGTTTCGAATTAAGAATAAGATGCATCATTCCATAAAGGACGGTGCTAGACACCTGTGGCATTTCATCAGCTCATCTCGGTACTTGACTAAGAAGTATCCTGACATAATCGAACCAGTAACTTCTCGCAGCGCTTACTTTGCGACTCCAGAAAACATGCTTTTGGCCATGTTAACTGATGAGAGATGCCATATTAGGACGCTTGCAGCTAGGCGGATTATCAAGGCAAGGAAAAATGGCCCAGATGGAAATTGTGTTCTCAGATTCGTTATTCCTGCTGTTAACCTTGGAGCTACAGACTACGTAGATCTCATTGACTGGCAAACTTATTATATGACATTGCCTCCATTTCTCAGAGAGATCAGTTCTCATGAACTGCTGAAGATGATGTAGGAAGGTGTGCCAATGGACGGCTGGAACTTTATTGAATGTACTTCACACACACAAGTAGTTGAGCGAATTGTAAAACTAATCACTGAAGCCTCTGAAAAAACAGTTGGACCACAGAATAGGGATGGATTTATTAGAGCAACACTAGAATCCAGAAAACACATGCCAAAATTTGAGTCCAAAAAAGATTACAAGCAATAATGCGTTTTTAATTTGTATATCTAGAAGATAGAATAAATTTTCTTTTCGCATTAAAATGAGGTAAGCGTAATGTGTGTTTATTTAAAAATTTGGTGCCGTTGAGGTGGCAGAAGATATTAACGTATAATTCTAAAATTTTGTACAGATGTTGTTGTTAAAAAATAGTAACTTTTAAACATTACCGCAAACGGATCAACAAAATCTGTGATTATTTATTCATTTTGAATTTTAAGCATTTTTAGTCCAATTTTCACAACTTCCGGCCCACTGAGGTGACAGAAGATATCAATTCAGAGTTATAAGATTTTGCACACTTTTTAATTATGAGAGTTCACAACTACCGCAAAAAGATCTAAGATAATTCGATTTCTTCGAGCCGCCCTAATAAATAGTTTGAATTGCGCATCATCTCTCAAGGTAAAAGATGCCGCAAACGGTGATTGCAGAAACAGAATCTTTGTTAAATATAAGAAAGAAATGCTGTCATACTGAAATAGGTGCGTATTTACGATCACGGAAATTTGCGTCAACAAATTCAGAGACAAAATCCCAGGAGAGTTTAAATTATGAGGCGTTAAATCTAAAAAAAATTCACATTCAAGATGCATTTGGCGATGAGCTATGGGATAAATCTTCCAAGAATTGCCTATATCTAAAAATCGTAAAATTCGGTAACACGAATCTTTCACTTCATCTGTACAAAACGTGATCTGAAATCGATATTGGGGGGAAAAAGCAAATGTGAAGATATTTTCTATTGCAAAATCCTCTATTCATGTTTCCCGCATAGTTATTGCCATCGAAAACAGTTTAGCAGAGCTTTTATTAAGAAGCGGACTTATGAATACCGAAAAAAAAATTAACGTGGATATAATGAATATTTTCTTAATATTTCGCCATAATCTGAGAAAATGTTTTGTCTCTGACACATTTTTATTTTCACATAGTTGTTCACATGATCTCGAAAAAATTCTTATCTTAGAAATGTAGAAATTGACATAAAATTATATTAGCCGCAGGAAACTGATTGATGAAATGCCGAATGCAGAGGAGAATTGAAAAAAAAAAAATCCCGAGCCACAAAATGTCCTCATCATCTCTCTGAAACGGTCTTGGTAAATTGCAGATAATTATTTTCATTGAAAGGCACTAATTTATTCATTTCATCATTTAGTCATAAGGGCAGCTTGTCAGTTTCAACATTCGCGTGCTTTTTTCTCCATTTATCCCAATAAAATGGTATTTGCCTTCAATACAAACCTTTATTTCTTGAAAGTACTTGGTTTCAACGTTTTTATTCCCAATTCCTTATTATATAAAATAAATATATATCTTGTCATATATAATATTAAAACAAGATTTTTTCAATTACATTGACAATTCCCCACAGTGAAACTAAACATTATATCTCATTATTCAGAAGGCAGGGTTCTCTGTCTGCTACTTTTCCAAAAGTTTGCAAACTTTCCAAGATGATGCAATATAATCAAGTAATCAATATAAACATTGTTACATACGTTACTGAGAGTGTGTGTGTGCTATTATCTAGAAAAAAAAATAGTCAGAAATACTTCTATCTACATGACGGGAGCTGAGGTCCCATTGCGGCCGATCCAAAGGGCAATAATCCAATCAGTCTGACAGCATGTCAGACGAGCCGACGGGCTAGTGCTGTGCTCGCGTGTTCAATTGCAGAAAGCTTCGTCAAAATTTCCCCAGCTTATCTGCTGAGTTTGAGGTCAAAACGGGAAGTGTAGAAAGTTCTGTTTGGAATTTACAATCGTTTAATCTGCTGAATTCTGACGGGCATGTGATAACAACGGTTCGGAGAATTCCTACAGAACTTTAATGACTTATATATACATTTCTAGCTAAGAGTCATACATTATTTACAAATGTTTACAGATTTTCAATTTGAAACCGCTCAGATATGGATCAAAGGAATCACAAATTCTTGCCAATTTCAAACGAAAATTAACTGTACATATATACGCATTTATACATTTTTTATGCTATATGTTTTCAAGACCTTAACCATACTGTCCTTATCGGCAAGTTTTTGACTGATTTGATATGCTTGTTGACTTTCCTAATGTGAATGAAAAATCGAAATATAAACCATAAAACTATTGTCTAGAAATTAAAGGGAAAACTGTACAAATGTACGTCTTTCGAGTGTGGCAATAACACCTGTATATTGTTTATGAATAACCTCTCTTGACAATTTATATCGTTTAATTTTATGAATAAATGGAATGGGATTTCAATATACTGGACGAAGATGGAGAGGCAATAGAAGTTCTGCAAAACTATATGATTTCAACAGCAGCGATGCCAGGCATGATTGCTTCTTGGATATCGATTTTAAATTGTGTTTACCAACTCTATATTTAAACTTCATTTGTCATTTCGACTCCATTCTTGTAGCTTTAATGCCTTTGTTATAGATACCACCCCTATCTTCAGTAATATTTTCGAACATTATAAGAAAATAAACATGTTTTCGATAAATGTGATCCCCCTAGTTAACGAATTCCTCGATTTTTAACATTATTTTCACTGGTCTCGTGAGTACCGTTAAACCGAAGTGAGACTCTGTTCTCAAATTAGTAGTCTACAAAATTAGTGGTCAAAAAATGAATTTTGAAAATTATTCAAGGTTTGAGAGTTTTTTTTCAATTTTTTTTTACAAATTTGACAAGTAAGTACATATTCGTATTTCTATGGTCCTATTACAAACTTAATTAGGGAGTGGACCGGTTGCAAAGATCTCCCCTATATACGGGCATGATATACATCATAATTTTTGCATAGTACTGTACACTACAAATAAATTATTTAATTTCGAGCTTTAACCTTTGTTTATGTATATTATATATATATATCATGCATACATAACTATGTTGAAAGCGTTTAAATGGGTCAATTTCAAGGTCAATTATAAAATATATTTTAACAATAAAGGCGCTGGTTGAAGCATTGAAAGAAAATAAAACGCCGTCGGGTGAGCACAGATCTTTTAATTTCATCAGATCTATTTCAGATTCAACCATTTCTCTGTGGCATTTCTTTTCTTTTGGAAACTTCTTTTCAATTTCTGCTGAGTAATTAAATAGACTGAACTTAAGGCGAATTGATGTTGAAGGTAAAAACGGAATAGAGACGCTATTGTATTTGTTGTATGAATAAAATTTCCATTCAGCAAAGAAGGAATCTTTTACGTAAACAAAGAAAGCGCAATAAGATTAGCGATGTTTTTAATTTGCCTAATAAACACTAATGTAATTCCGGAGCATCTCCCTTCCTGATTTAACGGAAGGGCCTGTCGCAAAAGAGTCACTTTTTTGTTGTTACGTTTCGCTTCGCGCTTCTCCAACTATTTACCTTTAAACTGGGCTAAAACTTTGGCATATATTAAAAATGGACTGACCACAGAATTAAAGTTAGGACATATTTTCCAATTTTGCAGTTTTAAATGAAACTAACTATTTCAAAAGCAAATTACGGAAAGAGGAATGACCTATGAGCTTATTATAAACTTCTGATGCAAAAAAAGTATATAAGTATCGTTTGTCTTCTTGGAAATTGCATTTTTACACATACAGTATACTACAGCGCTTTATTAACTAAAATACGTTTACTGACATTTAGTTAACTGTTTATTAATTCGAAGTCTCTTTAAATGAAAAGTCTTTCATGAAAGGCATAAATGACTACACCTATCAATTGCGAATATTGATTTTCAAACCAAACATAAAACAAATAACAAACTGTAGACACTACACACAGAATTAGATAATGAAATCCAGGTCCTAGGTTTATTATATCTAAAAAGTTATTTTCCTGGGACCCTTCCTTGTATGGTCAAATAGTTTCTACATATTGAAAGAAGAAATCATATAATGTATATTATTTGTACTGTACAAGTGGAAAATAAATAAAACTTATTATTATTATTAAATAGAGAAACAACGTTTCTTGTGCGTATGATGAACTTTAATTGTTAAAAATGACTAAAAACTCGATGCACTCGCGCCTTGGCTAACTTCACTCCTTTATAACCCTTTCTAACCATTCCACTGTTAATTACTCTGGTACCGTTACCCTGCCCTTTTATACAAAACTTAGCTTTGCTCTGGCCAAATTTTTACGGCATTCCAATTTTCGGGTCACTTTCTCTCCTTACAATAAAATTCCAACTTGAATGTTCCAAGACGTTTTTACGCTTATTCAGTGCTGGGGAACATACCAAATTTTTCGCGAATGCCATCGCTTCTATATTGGCCAGACTAAACGAGACTTAAAACACAGGTTAAGAGAGCATCAAAATTATTTAAAAAATTCTGAATTTAATAAATCCTCCATGGCTGTCCACTGGTAGGAAAATAACCATAGGATTAATTTTCGTGAACCAACCATTCGTCAGCCTAGATGTAATCGTGAACTGGATTTTCTAGAAGCCTACCACATTAAAATTAATTCGCTAAATATTGTGAACGATCAGAAATCAACGCCGTACTTTCAGCCGTACGCATGGGCCATTCTGATGCCAGAGACCACACCCGATACCAGCACTTATGGTTGAGCTTTGATTTCAAACAATTTTACCAGGAAACAACGCTTCCGAAGAATGGCAACAGATGATCGTTTGTTCGCAATGTATTTCACCCGAAGAAGGCCACTAGCACGTTGCCTGGTTCGAAACGCGTCGAATTTTTAGTTTGTTTAGTTTTGTTTGCACAAAAAACGATATTTCTTTATTTTATTATTTAAACATAAAACAGTGCATGCATCTTTAACTGTAAATATTTTAATGTCTAGTAAATGCCTGATAATAGATTGAAAAGGTTTTGTCATAATGACAATAAAATTATGTATGGGTAATTGTATCTTCTGCTGTCAAATGTGCCTATGTCTTCAATTTGAGATTTAATATCGCTTATGTATTATTCTATATGCTTTTACAGATGACATTTTCTAAAATAGGTTGATCTGATGCATACTTAGCAAAGACTTTTCTCAGATAAAATTCTCAAACGTGCGCGATAACTAATAACAAACATTTTTGTGATATGAATATGAGAATTGTCTTCATCACATCTTCTCTCATCCATTTAATTATTTAAAAAACTAGGCTATCATCCATATTTTTTTATTGTCTAATGGGTATTTGTTATGTTATAGCTTCATGGGCTAATACAATGTATCCTTTTCGTACTCGCATTAATTAACAATTGTACTGCATACTAAATCCATATACGGGTCATCCTATGTGTATATAGAATATAAGGTATGTTTATAAATATATAAGGTAACTTCATATTTGATAATATAATTATAAATTGCCTTTATTCATGAATTAAGGAAGTAACATCTTTGCAAATAACGAATTATTTAATTGTCGTTAACAGTAGTAAGAAGAATATTTACATAGGCATTCTAACAAAAAAAATTAAAGATTTTAATCTTGAATGAGTCCTCTCTTGAAGTCTGGATCACATGGAACGCCATTTTTATCAATATTTTTTGCCATTTGTTTCATCTGATGATAAGAGGTTTCTAAGATATATTTAATCAAGTAATTAGCCCAATTTCTTCCAGGTCCTACTCCTTTCTTTTTCATGTCTATCCTTTTCTCAATGAGAGTCATTAAAATTTCAGTGTTCTTCTTGAAACTGTATTTTGCATATTTAGGTTTTGTATTTTTTGCCGCATGAAATAAACATCTTTGATGGTTTAATCATTTTCAAAATCGCTATCTGTCCAGTTGATCTTTAAAAACCTTCACAAGCACCCGATTTCAGATGATTTGATCATTTCATCCGTCCTTTTGGTCAGCGTCCAGGTGTCATGACAATCAAATTTATGATCCGAATCTTGCAAAATAGCATTTATACGATTCAACAAAGCTAAGTGATGGTAAATTACTCGCAAAGAAAATAATGATTTCCCTTGGCCTGGTGGGAGCAGAACCCAAAATCCCTTGACAACAAGTCGTGTTCTCTTACCAACTGAGCTACGGGCGACGTGAAAATTTCCCTCTGCCAACGATTATAAAGCTTCGCTGCGGATAAATTTGCAATGAAACTTTATATATTACTTGAGAAATCATTATTTTCTCTTTGCGAGTATTTCATCATCCAATATTAAAACATCATCGGTTGTGATGAGAAGTATTGACTTCAATAAAGTCAAATAAGTTAAAAAAGGCTTAAACCACGTACTTTTTATATATAAACATATTTTTTAAACACGTCATATTTATTTAATAATTCAACTAAATGTAAAATAGATTTCTTTAAGCATAAAACAAATTTGGCTTTGACCAGGTATACCTAATATAGAATATTAATCAACTTTGTGTTTAGACAAACGTGCTTTCTTCGGTAATTAATTTATGGATTTATCTACACGTTCACAAAGTTGATTAAAAGTGAAAAGTACCGATTACATGTTAGGTAGTTTTCTTAATAAAATTAACTAAGATTTCTCATCAACACAGATTGGTTAACTTACGGAATTCGAAGTTATACCAGTACAGCTAATTTTTTCATTGGAATAATTTCTGTGCACATGCATTGAGAAAAATATGTATACAGGTATATGTGTATATATAGTGGTATAAGCTTTTTTTGTATGTAGATTGGAAGGATTATGAATACAAATACGAAATAATAGTATATATGGAGTGAAAATATTTATTTTTCCAATAGAAATAAACACTGATTTCTTTAAAAATTTGAATCAAACTAAACATTTGTAATTTTATTATAAAATGCAACAAAATGTAGTTTGCTTATTTAGAAATATTTTCATTATATGGTAAATAGATTTTAAATTTTATTAACTTCTAACATACCATTTTATAGATTATTTCTTTCATACTAGTAATTCTTCTAGGGTCCAGCAAAACAATCTTTAAAGTGCAATTGTTTTCTCTATAGTGCGGAAAGGATATTTTCGGCAAGGTGCAAATCTAGATTTCTTTTGGAATTTAATCTGCATGTTTCGGATCAAATCCAGTAATTCCGTTTTCAAATGTCATTCAAAACATATAAGGTTGAAATAACTGAAGCAAATTATCGATCTAGCGATCGGAATTTTTTTTTTTGACGACATTTGGAATCAATTGACTTCGCATTTCTTCTGCTTTGGAAAGTGCAAAATAATATTTCGTCGCTTTTTTCCTGAGTTTTCGCACATCGTCACAATAAAGAATAAATTTAGTTTTAGAAAAGAAAATGCAGCAAAGAAGTCTATATTTTTTCGCATTTAAAAGATTTGAATATCTCAAATAAAAATTACTTTACTGAAATGAAATTGTCCATTATCCCCATCATTCTTGTTATTAAAGTCATCGAATACTCTGATCGAAATTACAAATTATCACCAATGAAATAATCAATCATCACCATAGCAAATAGTAATCACATCTAGTAAAAGTATAAATAACCATTATCGAAGTTATGTTATCAAAATTTTAGCTATTACATTCGTAATTTCAGTTCCACTATGGGCGAGAAACCAATGATGAATCCAGTGCCAACCTTGGTAGAAAAAACGCTTGTGTGGAGGAATTCAGAAGAATATAGGAATTGTGCGGAGATGGACAGCCGAAAATCCTTAATGGAGACAAAGAAGTCGTCAAAATGTGGATATATTCTCAAACCAGCAACATGGTTGCAGTCGAAATAAAATTGTAAAATGATATGAAGATAAACAGCGCAAGAAAGATAGATATCCGTGGAAATAACATAGAGAGACCTTCTCCGATCGTTAAATTGGTAATGGTTGAATATGATAATAATATATATATATCACTGAGAATCTCTTTAAAAATAACGTGTATAGTAACTTTATGTGCTTTATAGTATGATTCTAAGGCATGCTGATATTAGAAAATGTCATAAAAGTAATTCATTAGACGAAGGAAATAGATTTTTATCTTCTATAAAAGACGTCACAGAAAAGCCAGTATGCAAAAGTAAGCCATCAAACAATTCCTCTCAACTGCGGCCTAAGGAAAAGCTGTTAATAAACTTGTTTCATATGTCAAGATACTATATCATTAATCACTACTCTGAACAGAGGAAACCCATAATAATGATAATACACTCGGTCTTTTCTTTTGAAGTATTTCGGAGAAAACTAACTATTCAAATGAAGGGCAACAGTCAAATTTTGGGCAGAGGAATATTTATATTAATGCCAACAGCGTATCACCAACTGAAATAGCAGGATGGATCTGCTGAGAGTTTCTGCAAGGATTTTAGTTTGTTATATAAACAGATGTATAGCTCTATGCAATCTAGCAATTAGTACCTGGTGTTTTAAGCGTAAGACTCCAATTTAGATTAAACAGAGCAATTAGCTTAATAATTGTAAATCCCTATAAATGTGTGTGCGTACGCGTGTGTGTGTATGTGTGTGTTTGAAGTGCAAAATAGATTGAAACTCACAACTACCTCTAAATATTTTATATATTATATCAAAAAATAAAAAGTCCGTTTATACACATTTAAACATGTACATGCAAACGTACAAACACTAATTCAAGTAGCTAAATATATATTTACAATAGAAATACAAAACAAACCGGAAAGACCACATATGTAATTTGATAGATTAATTTACTACCAAATTTAAGTCAAATCGCCTTTATCAAATCAAAAGCGTGAATTCGTGAAGCGTTTCTTCATCACATTGTGTAAAACACAATACTTTTCACCAGTTAGTGCTATTATTAAAATATTCATTTTATTTTCTTGATTGTACACCACTTTTAAATTTATAGATATTACCAAATTGTAATATACAGTATGTACAAATTTAAAAATCCATAAAAATATATTAATTATAACAAGAATAATAAAATTGAACGTAAACATATACACATTGCGTCCAGATATGCACATACAATCTTTTCAGACGTACAGTTATATATGCATACCACCCACAACATATAAACATGAGATGTTCAAGAAAATGTTTCTGAAATGCCAATAATTAGTTCAATAAAAACCTCTCAAAACAAAGTCAAACGACTCAATGATAATTCCCCAAATCCCTTTACAGATTTATGTTATCCATATAAAAATATTCAGGTAAGATTCAAAGATACCAAACTATGTATTATACTGTACATATAATTACAAAACTTTGGTAGAAACGCGCCCATGTTCTTTAGGTTAAGAGCCCCACCCATTGGCATTTAGAAAAAGGGATGTTATAATTGGCATAGTGTTTAGATGGAATTATTTTAAATTTGTTAATGTTTGGCGCCAAACATCAAGACAGTCCACATATTAGTTTTGGCGAAGATTAAAAGGGGTGAGAAATATAATTTAAAATAAAGGAGAACTGATGCGGAACTGGAAATTAAGAAGAAAAATGAAAAAGGTTGGCATTCGAATGTTTGCGAGGTTAGAGACTGTGTAGTAATAAAAACATTTTTTAGATGGAAGGGTAGATACAAGAGAGCTAAACCATAAAATATTTTAGAGGAAATTATTATAAAAATAGCACAAAAATATATTAGCATAGTTAATGCTAAATAAATTACGACTGGTATTACAAACAAATACATCAGAATTCTGAAAAACAGCTATTAAGAAGTACATGATTAAACAAATTTAAAGCAAACGTTTCAAAGCTATTGCAGCTTTATCTTCAGTGCGAAATGGTTGAAATTATGAAAATGCTGGGATATTATTTAAGCATTACATAAATTACGTTAATTCCACGATCAATCTGCAGAACATATATGGCTTAAATAATATTTCAGCATTTCCATAATTTCTACCATTTCTCACTGAAGATGGAGCTGCGATAATTTCTAAACGTTTGCTTTCAACTTGTTTAATTATATACTTTTTAATGGCTATTTCTGAAAATTTTAATATATTAATATAGTATTTGCCATGCTTTTAAATTATAATCTTTAGTGCGGTTAAGGCGAGCAAAAATAAATTTTAGATAGTGTAGATAGTAATTTCTAATAGAGTTGTTAATTTCTGATAAAGCAAATGACACACAAGAGGCTGTTGATGGTGTTTTTAGCATTTTTACGTATTTTGAAAATACGAACGCAACATGAAATCAATATGTTAGGTTAAATAACGATAGAGATAGTGTTGTGCCATTTTGTTCGAAAGTTCCCTTTAAAATTAAAGAGTTTCTTTTACCAAATATATTATAATAGATGTGGTCGTTTGCTAAGGTAAGTTGAAAATCAAGATAATTTACTTTTTTTTTCTGCCATTATCATCAGTCTTTTTCAGCTGAAGTTCTTTAGGATACATTGCGTGGTGGATATATTGCACTGAAACTGTTATCCTTGAAGATGATAATGCTCTTAATATATCTAAAGACGTTGAAACAAGACGTGTCTATTGATTTTGGTAGAAGTTTAAAAATCACTCAGTTAAGATAAATGAGAAATTACATTCTTGTGGGACCCCACGTATTTTCCCCTAGATTTTCTTATCATCAGAGGTAAAGTTAGTGAAAATACAGAAGTCTATGATATTGTTCCACTATTTTTCATGAACATTCATGGAGTGAAAGAAATTTTGATGATATCCGTTAAGAACGTATTTCTGTTTTTCAAAAGGAATACAAGTAAGTAAATTTACAAAGTCAAATTTCTTAATTGCAGAAATATTTATTTATTGCCAATGCAGTTGATAAAAAGTGCATTGTTATCTGCGTGTAAGCTCTTTTTCAGCATTTAGCATAAAGTTAAAAAGGATAAGAAAACACCATCTTCATAAAGAACAATATACCTCTCATCAACGACATTAGGATCAAAACGTTAAGTTTTTGAGCAATAAAAATCGTTTTTGTACGTAGCTGATCGCCTGAAAATTATTTTGCTTACCATGATGTGCTGTGAAATTATACGTCATGGGCGCTCATATGGGGGACAGAGGGGGCGCGAGTCCCCCTAGCCATTTAAAAATTGTATTTTCCCGAAACTGCTATGCATTTACTTTCAAAAGTTTTACAGTCACATTTTAAAATAAGGTACTTTTTAGCTCATTACTAATTGTCAAGCAGTATCAATTATTTTTGTAGCATTTTGCTATCTTGTACATTCACTAAAATTTTTGACAGTCTTGAGAAGAAAGTAATAATTTTTCTAAGCCCCCCACCTAGAAATACTCATATGGGCGTCCACGTATACATTAGTAATAACCAAAGTAATTCTGCAATTAGTACTTTTGACATTGAAAACTTATTTACTGGTGCTCTTCTTGAAACACTTAAATACGTTTTTAACGAATATTATCATAATGTCCTTCACTACCTGAAATTTGATGAAAACTATTGGAAGAACATCATAAACCTTTGCATTTTCAATATATTTATCTCCAACGGTGAGCAAATCTACAAACAAACATATGGGATTCTACAAAGATATTATTTCTCATCTATCTCAGCTGATCTATTTCTAATTATATGGTCATGTAATTTTCAGTACGTGGGCATATAATTTGAATTCTGATGAGTAATTTGTTAATTCTTAATATTCTTGATATAATTTATATTTGTTTATAGTGGACATACTACCCAGGTCAACTTGAAAAAGGTTAGTTGATAATATAATATTATTATTTTACTATTATACAGCATGTACAGTAGAACTCTAGTTATTCGTAATTTACTTAACCGAGATGTCCTTCTACACACATTTTTTTATTATTATTATATTTTTTTAGACGCACATGGAGACCTTCAATGTTTGCGGGAAACCCTCATATCTGCTTTTAGTGCACTTCGATTTTAAGAAAGAGAAACTATTACAAATGTTAACTATTGGATATATATATATATATATATAAATATATATTTCTTTCTCTTTCTCTCTTGTATGTATATACAACAATATCGGACTATTTACAAAGTAATTAATATCATGCATTCACTTTTTTACGTTATTCACTATCAATAGTTTAGTATTATGTAATTGAATGTATTATTTGGATAAATGTCGAGTTTTTTGTGTGTTTTTTTGGCAATTTTACACTGAATATTGAATTTCTGGTTTATCCAAAATTTGGCTTATCTGAAATCGAGATCGGATTCACTCTCTTTTATTTTGGACCATCGGCATTATGCTGTATATTGTATGCTATATAAAGGGAGACACAGGTGAAAACCTTCAATTTGTTTTATTATTATGAATTTATAAAACATTTGTTTGAATGATATAATGCACCGGAAAAATAAAATGTAGGCTAATGTGTTGAAATTAATCAATTTGTATTCGATTAATGCTGAATAATCAAGAATAATGGCTAAGTGCTGTCAAGTGTTGTATTTAATAGCCGTAACACGAGTCGTTTCGTCCTTCTTCACCGCTGTCTAACCGCATTGCCATTGAATAAAATTTCATCTTCTGCGGCTGTCACATGTAGAGCTGAGTTTGATATACTTTTGTGGAGTAATTATTTGACGTGACTCGTGCGAGAAAGATGGTTCAGAGGCTCCGGAGCGATGGCTGAGACAGCCGACGACGAGAGGTGGAATATAAACTCTTTTCCGACGGCAACCCTGAACCGGTTGCGTGAGAAGAGGTGAGGGGAAGCACGCCGAAACTCATCACTGTGAGACTAAACGGGCCTAAGTCGCTTTCCGAATAGTAACGGTGTGAAATTGTCCATCTGCTACAGAAAAATATTCTCCCCCCCAAGTTTATCAGAAGAAGGAACTTGGATGCTTTTACCTGCGAAGATGGCTCCTCTTGCTGGGAAATGGCTCTTTAAAAGGTTTTGGCCACTTTTAAAAGCGATCGTTTGGGCAATACTCGTTGAAGACACTTTACTACGTTTAAATAAGGAACTGAATGTGGAATTGGAGTGCGTGTTTGAGGGGGCTTTTATTCTTAAGAATGGCAAATAGTCACAAAATTGCTATTGATAAGATTGCTGGAGTGGACCAAATTTGGCCATGTGGACGACAATGCTTTCCACAGCGGATATTTGGCGTTCTTGACTGAAGTGAAAGCAAGGATTCATTGAAAAGTTGTAGAAAATCATAAAACGCCAATTTATTCGACCACAATGGCGACGAGTATGTTTCCGCCGGAAGATTTGGTAGCCATTATGCGGAAGGAATAAGGAAGAGGAAAAGGACTTGCGGTTGAAAGGGAACGACTTCGGGGTGCAACCGACTTTTAATGCTTATTTTATTTTGGTCTTGATTTAATGAGTTATATTTTGGCCATTCACCGAAAGCTTCTTTTCTTTAGGACTGGAATACTTTGCATAAAACTGATAAAATATTATATTGCTTTGTTAAATGGAGGCGAGCCAATTGCTTGGTCCATTTATACCAAGGATAAAACAATTTTGACTTATTCTAGGTAAATATTATTCAGCATGGATGATGCTTAAATGCCAATGCTCTAAAAATGAAGCAAAGAAATTCTATACGGAAAGATTCTACGGTCTTGAAAGTTAGCAAAAACATTCTGAAAAAGCAACTTCAGATTCAGCTGCAAGCTGAGTTATGGGACATAAAAAATGTCGTGTCCGTATGTTCTGAAAAGAAAACGGAAAACATTTTTAAAGGTAAAAGAGTGGAGTGACCGCTCACATTATCTCCATATTTTCCTTGCTAGGCTCTCGTTTAACGTGTTGGGAGTGGTCTGTTTCTGAAATAACCATTGAGCTCTGAGAAGAATCATGGACTATTCCGCACAGTTTTTAAAGCAGTATTCGAAAACATTTTTAAATATTTCCCTTTCTGTAAAATCCTCCACTAGAAGAAACTA
>QLNU02015360.1:12264241-12321198 GCA_006491805.2 Dysdera silvatica
AGATTTATAAGAACCAAAAGGTTAATTTACTTAAGTTGATTTAAGAAACTAAGGAATGATATAGTGAGGAAAATTGATCTCCATAAAAAAAAGATTTATGGAAAAAAATTGTCAACTGACAATAAAAACAAATGAAATTTTATTAATAAATTGCTGGGAAGGGTAATTAAAACAAATGATAAGTTGATAATCGACAATAACATGAAAGTAACTTCCAATAATGAAATTGCAAATTGTTTTAACAATTTTTTGTGGAAATTGAAGAGAATACAGTAGATAGAAAGGTCAATATGAACAATGAGTATAATGAATATATGTGTCATAATATTGGTAAATCAATTTATGTAAGTCAAATAAGTCACTCAGAGTTATTAAATGAACTAAGCAAGATTAATAATAAAAAGGGTGCAAGATATGATGACATACACCCTAGGATAATCAAGGAATGTGCTAATGTATTGGTTAAACCACTGTTGGTGATATTTAATGAAATAATTGATACAGAAGTAATTCCTGAAGAAATGAAAACAGCTAAGATAGTTCCTATATATATATATAAGAAAGGTAAGAAAGATAAGAAAAAAAACGATGGACCAATAGCAATAACCTCCGTCTTCGCGAAATCATTTGAAAAATTACTTTACTAAAGAATAATTGATTTTATAGACAATGAGTATATAATAGATAATTCCTAATTTGGGTTTAGAAAGGGCAAATCAACTGCAGGGGCGCTATTGAGAACAATAAAAAGAATATAGGAGGCAATAGAAAACAAGGAACAGGGTATTGGCATTTTTTTTTATTTCAGTGAATCATTTGATGTAATAAATAGAGAAATATTAATTAAAAAAATTAAAATTTGCGGATTAAGGGGGAAAATCAAAAATTTATTGAGCAGTTATTTAAAGGATAGAAAACGAGTTATATATGTGAAAGGAACGAAATCTAAGTTATTGGTTAATAATTACGGAATACCTCAGGGCTCCAATTTAGGGCCATTATTGTATTCCTTATATGCTAACAATATATTCAACGTGTCTGATGTAGGAAACATCACATTATTTGCTGATGATACAAGTGTCATTATTACTGATAAGGATTTAAATAAGGTAATGGAAACAGGTATTAATGAAATAAAAAAGTATGAAAAATGGTTTGCTATTAATCAACTGAAGTTAAATGTAGAGAAATCAAAATTAATAATTTTTTCAGGTAAAAATAAAAAAATAGATGACGATATGATTAATAAATCTATAACAGTTAATAATAAGAAAATAGAAATAGTGGATAAAATTTATTTCTTAGAAGTTCAACTTACAAATAAATTAAATTGGAATGGTCATATAAACAAAATAACAAAAAAGATATGTAAAGGTAT
Organism: Dysdera silvatica; assembly: GCA_006491805.2. Lineage (NCBI taxonomy): Eukaryota > Metazoa > Arthropoda > Arachnida > Araneae > Dysderidae > Dysdera > Dysdera silvatica. Next base: position 12,265,620 of record QLNU02015360.1, read on the forward strand.
AGGAATTCTAAGACGGATAAGTAAAAATCTATCCCCAAAAATAAATAATGAACTCTATAATTCTCTGATTAATTGCCATCTAGTATATTGTAACTGCGTTTGGGGTAATTTGGGTATTGTTAACAATGATATTATAAAAAATTTGCAAAATAAATCAATCAAACTGATTAATAGAGACAATAGAATAGACTTAAAGAATTTTTTAATGAATTCTAATATATTGCAAATTGAATAGATTCATAAATACTGTATACTAATTAAAATGTTTAAAAGAATAAGAAAAAATAAACATACAGATCTTATAAAAATTCAATTAAACGAAAAAGAAGTAGATATCGAAACTATAACGAATTAATATTACCCAAAATAAGAACAGAATTGGGAAGATGCAACATAAATTACATAGGACCTAAATATTAGAATGGAATACCAGATAAACTAAAGCGGTTAAATAATATAGTAAAATTTAAAAAAAAAGCTTAAAAGATACTGGATAGTCAGTAATGTCCAACAATTTATCGATAATTAAAAAAACCAATCAATTAAAGACAAATTATAAAAACAACTCACATAAGAAGTGCATTACATATGCGTGATCTTTAGTAAAGAGTGAGGGGTGTTGAAATATGTGGAAATAGCCTGATGGCCGAATTTATTGTTTGGGTGAATTGTTATATTGAATCAGTCTGAGGTCCTCAAGCCTGTTATATTTATCATAGATATTTACTTAGGACCTTTCTTTGTGTGGTCATGTATTGTCACAACGACTGTTCCAAGAAGAATAAATAAAGTATTATTATTATTAATATTATAACTAAATAAGTATTAACAACGTTTTGGGAACCACGGTTTCTTTTATAAAAGTACTATACCACTCCTTTGCAAATTGATAAAAACAAAAGTAATTACGAATTCTATCATGATTTTAGAAAGTATAATATATATCTTCACCTTTATTTTACATCAACATGTATACAATTGGAAAATTATCACAATAAAGTAACTATTACAATGAATTATTGAAAACAACCAAAACTAACTAATTAAATAAACAATAACAGTACTTCGGTTATCGAAAATAAAATATGCTGAGGAGGAAAATGTCCAAAAAAGACCAAAAAAAGGGCCTGACAAGTCGAATGCACCCTTGTAAAAAATGATTTTTTGCATCAAGATCTCAAATAAGATTCTAATTAGGGCATTAATTAATAAACTTGATGACTCAAGAAATTGCATATTGATCTGAATATTCATTCATCCGCAACATTACGATCATTGCTACAACTTAAGACCGGCGCAGCATGACCATTGTAGTCTTTGAGCCGTAAAACCACAAAACAAACAAACAAGCTACGACTTAAGATTATTTCGAATTTTAAAATGAGTGAGCAAAACAATAAACTCTAGAAGAAACACCATGAGAATATATAATTGTCATACGATTAGAATATGAATTCAGTTTGCCACTTGGTAAGTTCCTTAAAGTTGAGAAGAGAAGAAGCGAATGTCCACGATTTTGATACGAATTGGAAATCTTTAAATTATCGATTGAGAGAGTGCCTTCACATTACCATTGGAATTCTAGTTCCCGTTTTATGGCAGAGAGAAATACGAAAGCAATCTTGAGAAGAAGTTGTTTATAGAAGCAAGCAATAAAAACTTTGTGTCGTAACATGTTGAGTTCGTGCAAGAAATTTAGTTTTGTCAATTTTAAAGTGTTTTATGGTGCAGAAAACAATCCATACAGGAAACATTATTTATAACTGAAATATTGATATGTAGGAAATGTGTAGTATATGGCTGAATAGTTGATCCGGTATGTAAACCAGCAATATGGGCGATTTGCATACAGGTCATACAGTATTTTATTTTGTTGTAGTAAATTCTTTGGTTTGGAATTTTGCATCCCCAGACTGACCTTAAACTCCTCTGAGATGGAACTGGGTCCTATGATAGGGTCCAACTTCATCTAGAATTGTATAAAACTACTCTTTGCGATGCTGGAGGAAGTGCACACACAGCATTGTAAGTAAAGAAGAAATACACCAGCTTGTTCCTTGAGGACCTGATTATTCAGCAAGATGTAAGCTTAACATTGCTTTCGAAAAATTATATTATCCAAACATTCATATTTCTTTTATATTATGACATTTACTCCAAATTATTGAATGTATCACATATAAGTATTAATTGAACAAAAGGCTTAAAGGCTTAAGAAGACACAAGAGCAAAAAATGCGGAAAAAATGAAAAAAATATTTTTTTAGATTTTTGCATTAAAAAATTCTTTATTTCATTGCGCATATATCTTTTGTGTCAGTTTTAAAATTCTGAAATTTTAAGATGTTGAACAACAACATTTAAAATGACTCGCTTTTATTGAAGTATATAAGAAGTTTTATTACAAAAACCTATTTTCCTCAGTTTCGCTTTTTTCGCCTTAACGGTTTATGTGAAATGTTTTTTGCGATTCAATTTTTGATGAATTGTTTAATAATCATAATAATGTTTATTTTACAGGCAACCAAGAAAAAGAAAAAACTTGAATACAAGTACAAAAAATAGTCAGGAAGGTCCTTGACGGATGACTGGAAAAAAAGCAGACTAAATGTCTGCTTGACAAGTTCCAGTCATCCCTGAGATAATAAATTATTTAAATGCATAAACACATTGAAAAAAAAAAACACAAATAAGGGAAAACAACGACATATTATACAAAATAAATTATGCATTGACAAACAGAAAAAAAAAGAAATAAATCAAGCGTTGACATTTAAAGTGCAATAAAATAAATACTGAACTGTAAAAAAAATAATAAAATAAAATTCAATAGAAGATATAAAGCATTGACATGTAGGACACAGAAAATGGAATTAAATATTAGCATGTGGATAGCAAGTATTTTTTTTTAAAAAAGACTTAAACATATGCTCGCTGTTAATGTTAGTAAGACTTGTCGGGAGAAGATTCCAAACCATGGGACCTTGGGAGTCGATATGATCGTATAAGTAATGAGAGGTGGATTGCAATGGGATAAGGCTTCTGCCGGATCTGGAGGGATAGCGATCATTACGTGGACGAATCTGAATAATATTAGAGTGAAAGTCTTTGTGAATACGTTTGAACATGAGAAGGGTCATTCGGGACTGAGCAATTAGAGAAAAGGGTAATATGGCAAAAAAAGCCCATGGGTTGGTTCTATTATTGATAATCTTTGAAGTCATAATTTTTAATATATGTAATTGAATTTGTTCAAGTTTATGGATATTAGATTGAGTTATTTTTTACCAAATGTTATAACAATAGGTGAGGTGGAATTGTACTAGGGAAAAATACACGGAACGGATAGTTCTGATAGGAAGGCATTCGTGAATTTTTCGAAGAATTTCTTTAAAACTTAGTAAACATGTTTGCACTTATAATAGGAACAAACTTTAACATGGATTTGGTTATTACACCAAATTTTCTTGCAAAATTTTATTCATGATGATGCAATCATGCGTAAAAAAAACTATTTTTTGATGAATACTCGATCAAAAATGTTTTTTTCACTCACTATTATTTGAATTTAAAGATACATTTTGTTAGTTATGAGTTTAGACATATCACAGAATTTTTAAATGAAAATTAAAAACATTTGAATCGCAAGAATCGTTTTTTGCCAACGGGAAAATATGGGCTAAAAATACATGAAAATTATGAATATCTCAAAAACTACTTTGTATAGCATCACAATATTTGGTATATATATATATATATATATTATATATGTGGCTTTTCACATTTTTGCCAAAATTTGAAAAAAGATTTGTCAAAAATTACAAAAGACGATGATTTTGCTCTTGTGTCCCCTTAATATAGAAATAAAAACATTTCGAGCAAATCTCTGAACTCAAAGCCATAGTGGTGAAATTCAAGATTTTACCTGCACTCGGTATAGATACCTTTACTGAGAAACTTGTACATATTCTGCAATGTCTACTGATTTAAAGAATATGTTAAATTTTTGGTTTGACATCAAGAAATTACACGTATAAAAGGTTTAAAACCAACAATTAATCTAACTTTCTTTAATGCACCTATAGTTTTTTTTCGTCAAAATTTAATTAATTTTCAAGTTAAATGCCCCGATGGTTTAATTTTTAAATCTAAGATATTTCTTTTGTGCACTGGACTGGACAGTAATTCTAATAGATTTAGTTTTTTGGACAGGAATTATGATTCAAAAGTCGCAATTTTTGAGTTCTGCCCTATTTCATAAAACACTAGGGTCCGACTTAAATTATGAAATTAAAATTAATTTATTTTTCACTTTCTATAAGTCCTTGTCTTCTTCATTTAGAACATCAGCATGAATGCATACTGAGATAATTGTGTTTAAAACACAGTCGAAGAAAACATTTTTTCGCAAAAGAGATGGATCTTCTCATTTTATATTATACTCAAAGCCACATCAAACTCAATTACGACATATTTCATTTCTAAGTTATCGTTTTATATAAGAACGGCTACTACGTCTTCATATTTCTTTGCTGAGAGATTACTATATATTTCATCCTGATCGAAAATTTCTTCTGCCTATTGAGGAACTCGAAATCAAATACGAGGCAGTATTTGGCTGCCTTTCATGTTTTGTTCAATGGTCTATTCGTCAAGACAGCTACTATATGATGGCAATCCATTCCAGCAAAGTCGGACATCAGAGCTGTATGGATTTAAATAACCCGAAAAACCACTGAAAATCTCGCTATCTATCATTGGGTATGTACGGGCATTCCTCATTGCCACCAGCCGAATTGAAAGGCGGTTGAATCTAAAAGCGAAAAGATCTAATCTGAGAGAAAATCAAAACATTGCCACCGATCGAAAGATTTATGAAGACTTGAAATCGTCAAAAAGCTCGTAGATGCTTAGTGGATCTTCCTGTGTTTATAGATCCCACGTCTTTCCCATCTCTCTCGTGGCGTATCTATCGACAGCTGGGGATTATCCATCAATGACAGAAATACCAAAAAACATTTATTTTCGCCATTTCTCGCACAACGAATAGCACTCACCATTGGAACCGCAATTCGCTCGCCCAGGCCAACCTTTCTGACTTGATTCATGGGTGCTGGCAACAATTGTTGTTCCAGGCTACCATTCTCCCACCGAGTATTTGCCCATTGGAGCCTTTGCAAGAAATTTTCGCCCTTCGCGTTATTCCACTGCCTAGAACTGCTATTTGAAGGTCTAAAGATTTGAAAATTCTTACAGCCTAGTGCCAAACTCATTTTTCAGTCTACTGAAGAACTTTGGACTGCATCCACAAAAAATTCATCCACAACAACGTTCAAACCAGTTTTATGGGTTGAATCCACCTGTTTTACACAAAATTTGCCAAACTGGGTGGTATTTGTATCATATTAAAGTCGAGAGAATAGCGCAGATATTTGGTCAAACCTCTCTTCCCTGACACCGCCTATTATACTTTCTTATAACGCTTCATATTGATAGGGTGTGTTCAAAATATTAGGCAATTCTCAAACCTAAGATAATTAAACCACATAGAGTATGAATATAAATAATGACATATATAAATATCGAAGGCAAGGTAAATTATAAAAAGCGAAATGTAATAAACTAAAGGTTCCCAGTTATCAAAGATCATCCTAGGGACATTCTGAGGATGCCCAGAACGTCCTCAGGATGTCCCTAGGACGATCTTTGCTATCTGGGTGATAGGGTGATTGGGGGGAGATAGGCATACGGTAAAGATAAGCACAGTGACGTCATTTCCCCTGTCCGCAATGTAAAGACCTGATGTTGGTATAATAGTGAGATACTTCAGTTCATGAGTTCGTTTCCAGAAGGTAAAGGCATTTCAACTTCAACTGTCAGGAGAGAAGTATTGTGCAGCTGTTCTAAAAATCAGCGTAAAGAAATGTTTTTTATAATTTTTATGCTTACTTTCTTTCTTCTATGCTTTTTCTTATGCTTAATTTCATATAATTATTCCGAAAGCGACATGAAAAGTTTAAGGGAAATTAATATGGCTTTTAAGTTAATTTGTGGTACAAAAAGTGAGCGATGTATCGTGAACCTTTTACGGCATGATAGCATAACTGTTAATTTCATATTATGGGTAAGACGAGCACAAAATTTGTATGTAAGATGGGCTCCCGAAGTAATATGTTGTTGGCATATTATTTTAAAAACCTTTAGTGTTTAGGCTTAACACTACATTGTCAGGTATTGATGCGTGTTTAGGAGTGGGGCGGGGACGTGAGAAGGGGCGTGAGAGAGGGACGTGAGAGGGGGGTAAAAATCTACGACTGTGATATTGAAAACTTTGAAAAATTAATTGTTAATATTTGTTTAGCGGTTTTTATGGCAAGAGTGCAATACATGGTTCCACAAAACTTGTGATGGAGCCAAAGGATTTAAACATTTCGTATGCCAAATATGGGAAGATTATAACTGATATGAACTGGTATGCCCATCTTATCCATTCTATGGGTAAGATGGGCATTTTGCAATGTTTTCTTTCTTTTGTTTTTTCATAAAAATGGCTCGGCAGTTTAACATACACTGAAAAGTCTAAGTTTCAGTATCAATAAAGGTTCATTCTACAATATCACATACTGTTTGTACAAATTTATTCAATATATCAAGCTGCAGATAAGATACAAATAACTATGCCCATCTTCCCCCCACTCATTCTACACAATAGCAAAGCTCAGGTTTTCTGTTAAACGTTTGTAGTATAAACAGCGTGAAAAATGCCTTTATATCATGATAATTCGAAAATTTATAAACCAGTGAGAATTTATTAAAAATTTTTTAACCAGGAGAATTATTAAGAAATTATGAGTTAAAGCGAAAATCCTTTCACTCAGACCAATCAGATATATTACGTAGTAGAAGTAAACGAGCAACTCTAATCTTTATAACCATCAGACGTTTGTTTGTTTGGCTTTTTTATGGCGCAAGAGCATCTGGGCTATACTGCGCCAAACGCCATCAGACGTAATTTAGATCCTTACATTTAAACGATCCGCACGGCTTTACGTATATTATGTTTATCGATGGTCTGAGCAATTGTAAATAATTCGCATGCGCTGTGTTGAAAATCCAGCCCTAGCTTTTATACATGCTTTAAGCTGACTTGGGATGTAAAGACACAGGGTCCATTTAGTTTGAATACACAATAGTAAATCAGTATACGTGTATTTGTATTTGAGACGTATACATGATAAAAGAAATAAGAATAAGGAAGTGGCGCTCAAATCTTGATCCGCTTCCTCCATAAACATTTCCTTTTCTAAAATACCGGGAAAAAACAAAATTATGTTTTATTAGTGAGTCTGATAACATTTGTTTTTCCCTTTAAAAACAGTAGATTTATAAGAATTAAAAATCACGGGTCTTGCGTCCTCAGTATCGAATGGACCTACAAAAATTCCATTTTCCATTTTTAACATTCTATTATTTATTGAAAAAAAAACATCATATACAGTGAAAATCGTTTATAACGACGCCGGTTATAACGACCAACCGCATATAACGACGGAATTTTTACAAGAAGTTTGGTTTGCTATTCTACTCCATACTAAATATATCGGTTATAACGACATCGTATATAACGAAGGCGATTTTGTAGCCTACGTAGATTTGAAGTAGGGAAATCCGTACAGAATATGATGAGGCGATTTTGAAGATAACTTAAAACAAACTAGTAACTGAGAAGCATTTTCAACTTTATGGTAATATTTCATTACGAAATGTCGAAACGCAAATTACCGATTTTTTCAGAAGCAGTGTTGGCCTTTGTTTATGGCCTTTGTTTTTTTGTTTGTTGGCCTTTGTTTATGGGCTTATGGATCCCAAGCTTCTCCCCCACTGTAATTTGAAGCAAATTGGGATTTTAGATGCATTGTTATATATAAATGCATATATAATATGCTTTCCTTCCCCTAATAATTTTGAAAACTCTACGGTACTGCGTATACGTCAAGTAGGTCCTGAGCGAAGGCCCCGCCATTTTGAAACTCCACAGGGAGCTTTAAGGAGCTTTATGTTATTAAAATTTAAGCGTTATTTTAATCTTGTTTATTTTTCCAATGACCGAGAACTTTTATTACTGCTAAACCTGAATATTCTAGATAATGAAAAAAAAATGAAAAACATCGTGATTTATTTATTGCACATCACAAGGGCCACATTCTTTAGGGGCCCAATTTATTTTTTCAGAATAGGGCCCATAAAACTCCTAAACTGGAACTGTTCGGAAGTCATTAGTATAATAAAATATTATTTATTACATTTGTTTTCTAGATTATATACTTTAGTCATTTAGTATTTTCTACAATTTTTTAATTTAAAAAACTAAGAAAGTACTATGTATCTAGAGTAAGCTATAAATATAATTTGATGTACACGGTAATTAAATCCATTAAACTTGTGTATATTTTCATATATGTTGAAACCAAAAAGTTTCACTACTTTTCTTATCAAAACAATTTTATAAAACCTAAAGTATATTATACATTATAATGTTAAAAGATGTCGTTTGTAACGACTATCGGTTATAACGACCGAATTTTCACGGTCCCTTGGAGGTCGTTATAACCGATTTCAAGGCTTCGGGTGGCTAGCTAGATAAATTTCGAGCCCGACACATTATTTCTTATAAAAATGTATGCGGTGAAAACTCGTCTGTTGACAACGAAATTGTTTTTGATTGGAAAATGAAAGTTAAGGATCTTTTCAAAGGTTATGATGATAAGAACATTTTCAACTGTGATGAATCTGGCCTCTCCTTTCGAGCTCTTCTGGACAAAAGTATGAGTCTCAAAGGCGAAAAATGCAGTGGATGACTGATTTCCAAAAAAAAAAGCTAATTGTTATGTTATGTGTGAATATGACGAATTTGAAAGACCTCTGATTATGGTAAAGCTATGAAACCACGATGTTTTAAAGGGTTAATGTTAATGCATTGGACGTACAATGTCGGGCAAATAAAAAATCGCGGATGAACAAAGATTTAATGATTGAGTGGTTGTTAGGCTTTGATAGAAAAATGCAGCGAGAAAAAAGAAAAGTGATTTTAATTTTAGATAATGCTTCTTCTCATCCTGACATTGCTTTGGAAAATGTCAAATTAATTTTTCTTCCTCCAAACACGACTTCTGTTGGCCAGCTCTTGGACCAAGGCATAATTAAATGCTTCGAAACTTACTACCGTCAGTGCATTGTAAGACACCTTTTAGCAAAAATGTAAGACACTAAATCACCAAGCTCTCTTTCAAGCAGTGTAAGTATCTTAGACGCAATATTGTGGATTTGCTCTTCAGTAAAAAAAAACACAGCTGCAACTATGGGTCCTTGTTTTGTAAAAGCAGGAATTTCCATCACCAACAAAGCCACTACAGAAACTGTTGATGATGACATTATGAAAATCTTCCTTGAATCTTATGAAGATTACACGTTAATAGGTGAACAATTATCAACTGGAAATCAATCCACTAATGTTGATGACCCAATTGATGATGTCAGAAACTACAATACAGAACTGGATAAGGAGCTAGAAACGCATACTTTCCACAGTGAAACTCCACTTCACGGACACCTCTCATGTACGGTGACTCCGTTTATATGATCGAATAAAAATTTCGAGAAAAAATTCCTTTTCAGTAATACCCCTCTTTTACGGTCATCACTTTTTACGGACAAGTTTTTCTGTCCCGTGGGTGTCCGTTAACGAAGGCTTTTGCTGCACTTTTTAATACCTGTATATGATCTTCTGTACTATCTGTTTTTGTTTCCTTTCTTGAATCATTTGAAATTCTTATCTAAGTTATGTGTTAACATTTTTGTAAAGATTTTATAAATAATTTTATAAAAATAACAGGCAGTAGACTTATAAAGCTGCAGTTCTTCAACACTTCATTATCATGTTTCTGGGTAATAGAATTACCATGGCTGAAAAAATATCTCCTGGATTTGATACACTTAGGCTGTTGAGACATGTTGGTGAAAATTTTTTCCAATAGTCGGAACAGTAATTTATTTACTTGTAAAATTAATTAAGCATATTTTAAATATTTAAAAAATCATGCCCATAGTGCACTAGTTATTGCCTTTAATTAACTTAGCTTATTTTATTTTTTTAAACAAAAATAAACAGGATCTAATGAAAATAATTCAAAACACACTGTGCCTCGAAACAGATGGGTTAGTGGTATTGCTTTGGAAATATCTTGAAGTCGTCAGCTTTTTCTGTGGCTAGTTTTTCTGAGAAGTATATTGGTTCAATGGAAGTCCGAATTAGTTTGTTCTATTCATTTTCTTTGGGTTGACATCGACTGATAACCCCTAAGGAGATTGCTTCTCGATCGTCAAATTTAATCCACAGGATTTTTGGGGATAAACTACTGCCCAAGAAATTGAAAGCTTTGGAAAGTTTTCGAGAAGTATCGAGAATTAATCCAACGTGTACTTTAGACGCTCTTTTAGAAACTTAGTATCCAATCTTAAAGCAGATATATTGTCTCATTGAAAGTACAGTTAAAAGAGAATCAAAATTTCTTTTCCAAACTTCTAAAGAACTAACTTTTTGGATTTTCACAGAAAAGTGTAGAAATTTGCTTTTCCAGATTACCGTGGTCATGAAAAGCAGCCTTAATATAAAGGATTTTGTTTGGCCATTGATAGAGAGTAAAATACTTGAGATTAAAAAATAGGAATACCTTTAATTTTTTTTTTCATTTACTATATGTCACCACTTGTTTACTTTTTGTGTGTTTACTATTATTTTCCGGATTTAAACTGCAATTTTTACCCTTTTTTGTTTATTTTGGTAATTAGTTAATTAAATAATTACTAATAAATAGAGCCTGGAAGTTTAGGCAAAATGCTAAAAATGCTTTATTTTGCCTATTTTTAAATTTTTTTAGTAAAATGCCTTTTTTGAAGTTTTTGCCATAAATTCTTATTTCGGTTTGTATTTGTGTTTTATGCTCATTTACTTTGTATTTTTATATACTTTTTGGAATTCCTATACATATATACAGTAATATCCTTCTTAACGAACTTCCAACGGATACTTCAATTTTACAGTCAGATACCCCCCCCCTTCCCTAGGCATGCAAATCAAGACTTTGAATCCATTATGAATATAGGAAAATTTCCAAGTGGTGATGTTGCAATAAAATTGTCCATGTCTCCTACCATAGCATACTGCTTTAGATATGCGCTCATAACCACAGCTGAAGTGGATAGATCTTTTTCACAATATAAAATCCTACTGACTGATAGATATCAAAATTTCACATTTGAAAATTTAAAAAAGCATGTCGTAGTAATGCACAATAAGAGGAGATACGTTGTTCGAATAAACCCATCTAAAATTATCTTGTATGTAAAAATTTTCCTTTTCAAATATTAAAAAATGTGTGATTCTTTTTTTTTCAATAACGTTTACTTCTTTTATTCCATTTTTAAAACATCAGATTGAATATGTGCATTAGATTTCTGTAGCCAGCCTTTAGAACTTAAATTTATTTAATTGCCCCTTTTCATTGATTTAAATGTCTTTTTCCATATTTTTGTTTATTGATTTAAATGTCTTTTTCCATATTTTTGTTTATTGATTTAAATGTCTTTTTCCATATTTTTATACTGATTTAAATGTCTTTTTCAGTATTTTTATACTGATTTAAATGTCTTTTTCAGTATTTTTATACGGATTTAAATGTCTTTTTCCATAACTTAAAGTGCCTTTTTTAATGACTATTTTAAATATTTCAAGTGTCTTTTTGCTTGCCTTTTTCCGTTTTAGTGCAAAAACTTCCGGTTTATACTAATAAATATTCTAAGCAATTGCGTCACAGCCATTGAAGGTTATAATAATATAAAATGTCGTTCACTAGATTCGCTTTTTGTGTATTTTTAATTAATGGCCTTACTAATTTATAATATATATAATATTAAATCTATAAACAATCCTATATATAAAACAAAGCTAATTTTATTTATATTAATAAACTTTTATTTAGATTAATATAAAATCATGAAATTATTCGTGATATGATGTTCGAACCACCCACGTCTTATTCTAAAACTAGAGCTATATATAACAGATCATCATAAGAAAATTATAAAACACTGCCCCTGGCCGTTGTTTGGCAATTGTTTCAAGAAAATTTTCTCTGCTAAGGGTAAATTAACTCTCAAATGGAATTATTACCCAAAGATTTAATTCGGCAACCTATAATAGTCTAACTGTGGTCCGCGGACCCCCCCACAAGACCCTCCCAGTGTCCCACAAAAGTTCGGAAAAGTACCGAAACAAGAGCATTTACTCTTTAATGCTAAGAATAAATTATGAGGGAACGAAAAATTCCTTCATTAAATGGTGAAAATTAGTGATGAAACACTAGAAATAAATATGTACGATGCAAATTCCAGGCTTTAAACTTTGAGTTAATTCTTGGGGGTCCGCGAGGGAGAGTCATCTCTGGAGAGTGTCCGCGGATTAGGAAGGTTAAAGAACCGCTGCTCTATAATATTTACAGTGTAGTTGTGGTTGGTAGTTAAGGTTTATGGTTAATATTTTACGTTAAAATAAATTAAAAGACAAATTCAAATGAAAATACAATTAACAACCTAAATTATCACAATAATCTAAAAAACTAAATGCCATTGAACCTAGGCATTCTCTTTAAATATATTTCTTTTTTAAAATTCGTTACAATATAGCTAAAACAGCAAAAAGCTGAAAACCATGAAATACACATTCTTTAGGCATTGCAAAAATGACTTTCAATTAATAAATAAATTTTTATATATACTGAATTTTATAAATTGGAGAAAATATTATTAATAATTTTTAATCTTAGCAATAACAAGGAAAAATTTACAAAACAAAGCTTTTAAAAGTAGACATTTATTTCGTCGTATTAATACTGCCATGATGTGCAAAAAATACAATTTTCCTAACGTTAAAGTAAATATATCAAAATCTTTATATAAAATTTAATTCATTGATATTCGTTAATCAATAATTTTTGCTATCAAAACCGTTATTTCACTTTCTTTCGTTTTGAAAATATTCGCATATTGGATATTTATTTAAGCATTAAACAAAAATATTTCAGTGATATTGTTATAGGATTTTTGGGGCATACAATATTAATTTGGATTGTCCATCACTTTCAAGTTGAAAAGCTCAACCTTAATGTATTTAGGTATGCAAAGGTAGCAATGTCAGTTACAGAATTCGATTGAATTTCGATGTCATATCTTATGAATATTATAGATAATTTTATTTATTTGATTATAAATTTATACATATTTCTTAATATGAATAATCCTATAATTTTCCTAATTCAAATGTTAATAATTGTTTTTAAATACCAAGCGAGTTTTTTTATTACTCATAAAATCTACTTACTATTTTAAAATAAATGATACGTCAATTTTTCCATTACTTTGTAAATAAAATGACACAACAATCAAACTAAATTTGCTTTCAAAAATTTCGATTTTTCTGGGCTCCATTTGATTATTTAAGAATATAAATTAAAAAAATTGAAAGAATCAATTGACATTTTCTTAAGTGAAAATCTTCTCGAAAAATCTGATTAAAGTGACACCGGTCTCGATAACCTCCTAACATTGATCCATTTCCCAATTATAGCCAGTAACAGAAAAAATTTAAAAATCCTACGCAAAAACTGTCAACATTTTTTAAAACTAAAGTCATTTCCCCAACTGCAACACAAGGCTTTCCCATGGTAAAAAAAGGAAATTGAGTACGTGCAAAAAAAAGAAAAAAAAAGAAAAACACATTAAATTTATGTATTACAAAGTAAGTTAATTATCTTCAGGCGAATATATTTTTCACCAAATTTAAAAAGGGGAAAAAATATCGCAGCAAGTGCGTCCCTCCCTTCTTTTCGGGGGTCTTAAAAGAAGGAAAAAATAAAGCTGAATTAGTCTAGGCGATATCTCCTCTTTCTTGGTTTTTGTCAATGTACTAATGCTTTCAATTTACATTTGCTATCTTTACTTTCCCAAATTTTCTGTAGTATTTGACTTGCACGCGCATTATGTAAATAAGACAGCGACATTAGAATCGAGGAGGCTTTATTGGACTAAAATAAACCTTAGTAAATGCCGAGTAAAATGTGGCGCCCTCACCCTAACTTAAAGAGAGACTCATGCAAATGAGGGGTTGGCTCTTTCCCTCGTCTCTTCCACCTCTCGAAAATTCGCTCTTGAAAAAAGCGGAAGTAAAAAAAATTCCGGCTTTAGTTTTAATTTCCAAATTCCTGCTGAAATCCTCTCTGATTGCGTACTTTTTCGCATTTGCTTGTATTCAGGTGCATACTTCGAGGTTTTTATTGGAAGTATCCTATACCTTACCAAATGAAAGAAAGCAGATATACTCAGTCAGAGTATCTTAGTTAGCTCGACACACTTAAAGAGAGATCACAAATCAGGGTAAAAGAAGTCGTGTATTTCCTCATAAAATAAATGCAATAGAAAACAAGATCATTTTTCAATCTTTCTAAATGTGAACAGTGGATTTTGTTATATTTTCTTATACTCATATACTGAGTAGGCAATCAGGAAATGAGATTTATATTTCATGCTGGTTTGGATGGCGGCAAATAAATTGAATTCGCTGTCTGTCGATTTTTTGGACATCAGAATTTATAAACTTTAAGGTATGATATTTTTTTTCTCACATTTTATATATAATTTTATGAAAATTGGTCATTACACACGAACTATACCATACATTTGCATACAATATTTCTTTGTAATTCATATTAAGGTATCGGTATCACGACCAAAATTAGGTGACTTTACCTCTTTTTAGCTATGTTTGATTTATATAGATATGGGGTTTTATTTCCAAAGGCATGGACTAATGTATCCCGTTATAGGATATTATTTAAAGTATCTGTAACTGTATTCTATGAGATACTGGCATAGCCAATACTAACATAGAAGATATAAAACTAAAAAAAATACAAACAGCCGTTACATCTGGCAAGGAATTGAGGTTTAACATTCGTATTAAAAACAGAAAATGTAATATATAAATACAATACTTACTGGCATTTTTTACAAATTATTAATTTTAATTATAAATAGATATTTTGATTAAGTAAAATATATAAATATATATTATTTAATATACAGCTATATTACATCAATATAAATTTATACACACAATTATATTATATGTATTTTGAGGATTAGTGAAGAAACAATGATGCGTTAAATAATGGTAGTCATGAAAAATGAAGAGAAAATATGAAGAAATTTGTCCACTTTTGTAACTATTTCGAAACAACGCTCAGATATATTATTATTATTTTTCTACGTACACCATTGGAAGTCATTTAACTATATTTGTGTTTTGCGGTTTCTTCACTCTCAGCTGAAAGTGAAATATGGCCATTCTTTCTCCACAGGAGCGCCATACGAGCGATTGACATCACTACATGATAGGTTTACATACGACCAAACTTAATTGGGAGTCAAACCAAAACCTAGTGACTCCCAGAAGGTGGTAATTATATAAACTTAAACGCAATAGCCTGATATTATAAATTATCAATCAGTATGAATTTTTAGCTTTTTGGCACATATATTTCTATTTCAATTCCAGTACTACTAAATTGTATTTTAAATAATTAGTTAGCGAAACAAAAATGCATACACATAACATAGATAAGAAGCAAAGCTAACTTCATGTCAATGTAAACAAGTACAAAACAGTAAAATTAATATTAAATGTAACCGTCAAAAAATTATTGGCTGTTATACACAGATGGTTTATGAGTACATACACAGATAAATCGTAAGTATATAAAATTATGCCCATAATTGTAAACATAAAATGCTAGAACCTGTCTTATATAAAAATTAAATGATAAATACAGAATAAAACACCCTGAATAAAATATGCACATTGCAAACAATGCACAAAAATCAATTACATATGTGTACAAAATAAATTAATGCACAGGTATTAATGGTACATTAATGGTACTTTAATGGTACATTATACCATTAAAGTATGGGATATTTTTTCTCATCCTAGTCGATTATGTGGTAATATTGCTCGTAAAGAAAAGAATGATTTCACGGTGCCTGCTGGGAACCGAACCCATGATCACTTGGTATCCGGCCAAGCGATGCTCTTCCAATTGAGCTACAGATGGATTATCATCCTCCTCTGCAAGCAGAAAAGGATGATAAGCCATATATATATATATATATATATATATCAACAGACGTATTAAACTTGGCTGGAGTGCATTTGGAAGAAACAGTTTTATCCTGAAGGGGAAATTGCCTTTGTGTCTAAAAAGAAAGGTCTTCAACCAGTGTGTATTGCCAGTCCTCTCTTATGGATCAGAGACATGGAGTCTAACAGTTGGAGCAATACGAAAGTTACAGACAACGCAAAGGAGCATGGAGAGGTGCATGCTTGGAATAACTAGGAGAGATCGAAAAAGAAACACTTGGGTGAGAGAGCAAACTAGAGTAGAGGACATCATTGTTAAAGTAAAAGGGCTGAAATGGCGATGGGCTGGGCATATTGCAAGAAGAACTGATCAACGATGGACAACAGAAATTCTGAACTGGATTCCAAGAGACCACCGAAGACCTAGAAAACGTCCTCAAACTAGATGGGTGGATGAAATAAGAAAACAGGTTGGGGTGACGTGGAAGCGAATTGCTCAGGATAGACTTGTGTGGAAAGCATTTGGAGAGACCTTCATCCAGCAGTGGATAGATAATGGTTGAATATGATATATATAATTTAAATAACAGGAAATTTTGAATAGTAACATGTTGTTACATAAATAATTAAATTCCATAGTGTTAGAGAATTTACATTAAATATTCTTCTCTATTCCTGCGTTATGACAATGTTGTTACTAAATATCAAATTTGCCTATGTCACACGGTACTAGAAAGTGATTATAGCTCATTATCTGTCATTGTGGTTCGTTCCTATTTCCGAAATTGATTTATTTCCACTGGTAAAAGAACAAGTTATTTTTATATACGTATTGTATGAAGAAAGCAGTCTATAAATAATGACTCATAGTTATATGTCACATAATGGAATCAATAACAAAGAGCTAAAACTTTAAATATTTTAATTTTATACAAATCATAAATGTTCCAGAGTTTATTAATGCAAAAATAATTATATTTTATATATACTGAATCACAGATATATTGCTTACGTTTCACGATAAATGTGTAAAACCATCCTTTTCAAACTATTTCTCAATGCGCTATGTAAAAGGTACGCCATTTGGAGGAAGAGGAGGAGGAGGAGGATTGTGCAAGGGTTTCATTGGGAAGGGTGGCCGCCGGGGGCGGCGCTGTAATCCCAGACAGGACGCTTGAACAGCGTAATCAGCCGCCGGGGGAGCCGTCACGGGGAACGGCCACGGCCCAGGCAGCAGGACCGGAGACACCCCCATGGGCCAGCCGAGTAACCTACAGGAACCGGCCAAGACCGGAAAGGAAGGTGTTTAGCACAGCCACGGAGGCAGCGCGAAGGCGGGGGGATCCGGTGGGATCCAGGAGGTCGGACAGACCTGGTGGCGAGGCGAGGCCTAAACGGCGGCGGGCGAGAAGGAGCTCCTCCCTGAGGTAGCCGTAGGCCGGACACCGCAAAAGAATGTGTTCCAGTGTTTCGTCAGCACCTTCCTGACACTGGAGACACACAGGCGACGGGAGTTGCCTAATGCGGTGGAGGTACTTGTTGGTGAATGCACAGCCAATTCTGAAACGATGCAGCCTGGTCTGTGCCCCCCTTGGGAGACAATCGGAAAGAAAGTATGGCGATACGCCATTTGAAATAAGAAAAAAGACCTTTTTTCCACCAATGAAAGAAACTTATTTCTTTGCATTAGTAACTGAACAGAAAAGGATTATGCACGCTTCGAAATTGATTAACCATCGTCAATTTCAATCATGTATTTCATAAATCAATATGAGCTGACACATTTCCATCAGTTTCCGTGTATATTGAATCGTTCCAGTAATATTATATAGAAATTTTCAAGGCAGAAGGATATTTTGTTCCCAGTTTATGAAAATGACTTAAGCCAATGATTGAGCGTAAATAAATACAATAAAATCCTTTATCATAATAAACTCCACTGTTGGATAAAAAATTTCCCATGTTTCTCCTAACAAATATTTATCCTGAGCTTACTGGTGGGTTGAGAGTCCATGGTATTTCAACCCGTTTTCTTATTTCGTCAAGTCATTTCATTTAAATGTATATTGTTCTTTATTGTTTCCTTTTCTCTAATGTTGAGGTTCATTCGTCCAAAGTTCATATACCATTTCACAAGCGTTCTGC
Source organism: Dysdera silvatica (assembly GCA_006491805.2). NCBI lineage: Eukaryota > Metazoa > Arthropoda > Arachnida > Araneae > Dysderidae > Dysdera > Dysdera silvatica. The sequence continues at coordinate 12,284,013 of QLNU02015360.1, forward strand.
CAATATATGTGTCATTCGTATGTCAGATTATGCGGAAACGACGGTCGCGAATGATTTTTTGAAGTTTCGACTGTTAGACGAAGATTGATTGTAAAAATATTAAGCGTGTCATTAGCTGCCACAGACGTATTACAGATAAAATACAACAATTTTAGCCTTCGAAAGGGAATATTCCCTATCATCTTCAAAAATCGCTTTAGAAATTAACAAATGTTGTAGTGAACTTTTTCACGTCATAAGGGATTTTGAAAAACAAAATCGTTTCTTCTATGTTCGCATTAAAGCATGAAATTCACTAGCATTAATCCAATTGTTATGTTCCTTGGTAAACATAAAGCAATGATGCTTTATTAATTTTTCATGGAGTTTTGCTATACCTGCTTTTTATATTCATATAAACACTTTATCAAGAAATAATTCACCTATGGGCTAATACTTGTGGCTATATGAGTATTTTTGTTTTCACAAAGAGGATATATAATTCATTAATACTTTTTCAGACGTTTTTCATCCGTTATCATTCGACTTTACTTAATATTTTATTCGTAATTTTATATTCTAGAATAGTTCTGACTAACAAATTTTTTTCTCGAAAAAACATAATTTTGTCCAGACAGACATAATTGATATATTATGTTATCGGGATAAACTTTTTAGCTCATTTTGCTGGCGTGAAAAACGTATTAATATAGAAATTCAACGTAAACTTGTGTAAGTGTTAGAAAACTTAATAAATGGTTACTATTTGTGCTGACTATTGCGCAGTTAAATATGTTAATGAAGAACTTACAGGAGTTTTTACATTTTACAAATCAGGAAAGTTTTTAGAGGAGTTTTTGTATTTTGTCATGCCCAAAGAAAGAAATTATTATTAAGCAATTAAGAAATATATGATATTATTTATAATAGCTATAACGCTTAATTAAAATGCGTTTATATAACGACATGCAGTTTTTAAACTATTAAATTTTAGAGTAAGATCAATTTTAAATTTAACAAATTACGGATATTTTTCAAATTATTAATGATATTTATATTATATATATACTTCACAAAGGTTTATCCTCGTGTTAAAATAAAAAATGCATTTTAAGTTGTATTTTAAAACCATAATGCATTCGAAAGAAAAATCAATATGAGACAAACCTGAAAGCTGCAAAAACTGTGCATTAAACGGAAATTTCTCTCAATTTGTCTAAAAATACTTTATATACTACGAAACTCATGCTTTATATAAGAAGACATGAATCAAGCACGTCATACTTTATACATGGGCATATGAAGTATCAATCCGCAATTCACAAATTTAAGAAAAAATCTCCTGTGGCAAAGATTGTGCCATCTCCCCAAAGTTAAATATCGACTAATACGAAGGATCGTCTGTCTACATAGGTTGCTCATGAATATAAAAGTATCGTTTCACAGCTCATAAAGATACATTATATCTTCTTATTACCTAAATTCGTAATTTCGAAGTAATTCTGACTAAGTATCTGATCAAAATGTCTAGTAATTTGGATTCAGAAGCAATGATTATGTGTTATTAAGACGAAAGCATTATATTTTGTTTCTTGCGGAACATTTCGTAGCCGTTAAGTTGGGAATTACGAGTCTTTTAATCATCTGAATTCGCGTAATTTCTTACGATGAATGATAGTGAAGTGAATATTTAGATAGATTAAGCAAGGTCTGTGCCAGAAAATGAAGCAATTTTCACGAAGTTGGAACACAACTTCATCTATTAGGTTAGTGAAAAAAAAAAGGCATTGTTACATTTACGCAGTTTTGCATTGCATAGATTTACAGCCAGGCCTGTATCCAAGCCGGGGCCTGCAGGGGGGTGACCCCAGTTACCCCATGCTTGTGCCCCATAGAGCTATTTATATATAGAGGACAATATAAGGATGCCCTTTATCCCATCTGCCCTTTGCCTTGCCCCTTCATCATGGCTACAGGCCTGTCTACATCACGCAGTTTTACAACCAAGACAATTGTTCTATATGCTGGGCATATTGAATAGTTCCAAGGAACCTCAGGTCCAACGTCCACGATCGTCAAATTGCAGTAAGTTTCAGAACTTTTGAATACTTTTCTCCATTTATGATAAATGTCTCCGAATTTTACGGGTAATCTCGCCCATTTTATGATAGTTTTATGGTTTAAAACCCATTTTAAAATCTTCGTTTTACGGTAAAGCTTGATATTACCGCATTTTATTCTGACCCTGTTCATTTATAGTCAAATTATTTGCTTCAACTTCGTATTCACCACATCAAAATCCATCAAATAGGACTAGATCTGGATCGTAAATCTAAAATAATTTTTCAAAAGAAATTCTCTTTGCAGGTATTGTTTAAAAAACTAGACCCTATATTTTCATTCACCATACTTCGATCTATATAGTACTAAAAAATCTAAGAGAATTTTGAATGATCTTGCAAAAAACTGCAGTATGTGCGTTTATGATAGAGTTTTCAGTGAAATTACTCATTCAAGAAAATTTTTAAACATGCAATACCTTCTTCTATTTTATATCCAATATCATAGAATGCTGCTGACTATGATTTTAAGGAATGTTTTTTAACAATTAGGTTATAAGCAAATCAAAAGATAATAGAAGAATTTATTTAACAACTCGAGATTTCACCATTTCAACTATCTCATTTATAGTGCCGAACCTACAATCATCTTTAATATTTAATGAATTACACGTTTTCGTACTGGTTTGAATATACAGACTATAATTATTACTTATTTAAACGCGCGCTATTTATTTCAGCTATTTTTGAAATATTAAGCTTACTTTAACATTGGTTTCTTACTGCGAATCCTTGCATATATAAGTAAATATATGGTGTATTGTTAGTTTTTCCAATGAATGAATGAATGAAGCAAAAAAATATTCTAGCATAGACTTGCTTTTAGATAATAGAAATAAATTGAAAATATTTTTAACTTAAATGCAGTAAATTTCATATCTCGACAATTCAAATTTTTAAATCTCCTTATCACTTTCTCATAATCCAGACATTTTGTTATATCATTTAATGTATATCTAACCTATGAATAAAATAACGTAAAAATAAATGCACAATTTTAGCTATTGCTATTTTCAGCATTTTTTGTTTCGTTTTGTTTTTTGCAAAAATTTCACGAAGGAGAAAAATATTACAATAAACGAGATTTATTCTACCGGGTGATCCAAATTAAACAGGAGGTGTTTAGACCTCTCTGTAGAGAAAACTACTCTGTCAATTTCACCCAAATTTCATACACATGCTCCCCTGAGTATGCGGTTTCGATTTCTGAAAGAAAAAATTGAGTTCATATTTCGGCCGCTAGGGGAGGAAATGGCGCTGCGGAGCAGGCAATTTACATATTACTTAACATGCGCAACATCCTCTGCCTATATAAGGAGTCGTGAAGCATTTTTCCACCATACGAGGACTCCGTCATGAAACTTACTTTACCAGATCGCGCGTTACTTGTTAAGCTCTTTTATCAACGAAATAGCAATGCTTCTGCTGCACTTAAAGCATTTCGGCAGGTAAAAGGTTTACGCAGACGCACTCTCACAATTACAAATCTTCGAAAAATGGTCTTGTATTTTGAAAAGAGCGGAACATTCACCGTTAAACCAGGACGAGGCCGCAAACCAACTCGAGTGCAGCAAATTGAAGAAGTTGCAACTGCAGTAGTGGAGCAGGGAGCAGCAAGTGCACATGGTAGCAGTAGTGCACGTGCGATATCACGGGAATTGGACATGCCATATACGACAGTGTGGAGAGTTATGAGAAATGTCCTGAAGTTTTATCCATATAAGATAGCCCACACTCAGCAATTGCTTTCTGGTGATAATGACGTGCGGAAAACATTTGCTTTGATGTTCATTGCTCGGATGACAGTGGATGATGAATGGCCTTGGCAGATACTGTGGAGTGATGAGGCCCATTTCCACTTGAATGGCGCTGTAAACACACGTAACTGCCGTATTTGGTCTGACACAAATCCCCACGTTCATCAACAAATTCCGTTGCATGCTCCAAAAGTGACAGTGTGGTGTGGCTTCACCTCATCTTTCGTCATTGGTCCTTACTTCTTTGAAGAAAATACGGCCTCGGGGCCAATGACATGTTCTGTTACTGGCTCTAGGTATGCATTTATGCTCTGGAACTTTGTCATTCCTTCGCTTCAACAGAGAAATTGTCTTGACACTACAATCTTCATGCAAGATGGTGCACCCCCGCACATCGCGTTGCCTGTTCAAACATTATTACGGCAAAACTTTTCGGATGACAGAGTGATTAGCAGGTCATTTTCAACATCTTGGCCGCCTCGGTCACCCGATCTTAACCCTTGTGACTTTTGGCTGTGGGGATATTTAAAGAGCTGCGTTTATAAAGGCAATGTTCCGAACTTAGCAGTCTTAAAAGACAGAATTTCGCAACATGTATCCCACCTCCAAGCGAATGAGTTACGTTCTGCCGTGGAATGTGTTGTGCATCGAATGCAATTTCTAGAGCAAAGAGACGGCGGACATACCGAGCCGTATCTGTGATGATAGTGTGGTTCCACATGTGATAGCAATAAAGTTATTGCACAAATCTTTTTTTAGTCATACCTACTGTCCTACGGTATACTGTAATTTGTAGTTAATTTCATGTGATTGCAATAAAGGTTATTGCATGTTAAAACACTTTTTCGTTGTTAATATTAATAAATTGCCTGCTCCGCAGCGCCATTTCCTTCCCTAGCAGCCGAAATATGAACTCAATGTTTTCTTTCAGAAATCAAAACCGCATACTCAGGAGAGCATGTGTACGAAATTTGGGTGAAATTGGCCAAGTAGTTTTCCCAACAGAGAGGTATGAACACCTGTTTGATCTGGATCACCCTGTATTTCATTGTCTTTCATGAAAAGGACAGATTTTAACAGAAAGATATGAAATTGACCGCAATATTTCAGCTGTTAAAGAATTTCAGTTACACTTCAGTATGAAACTGGAAAATGGGTTGCTGAGTTTTACAGAGATTACTCAGTATAAGGTTTATTATATGAGTTACTTGATAACGTATTGCCGGCCTCACATGACCGCTAAATTTTAAAATATGTCTACTCGTCCAGATTCTATCGAATGTAATTATGAGTCTAATATGTAATACGAGGATAATATGCAATTTGGGAACGGTAATGCGTTTGGGTAATTGCTTTATGGTTTCATTTTTTAACAAAGCATATATATATATAGCTTTATGATATTTAAATATTCTCTGCCTTAGTTGAAATGTTTATGTCAGCGAGAGAGAAAAAAATGTTCATGTAAACTTCTCAAATATAACGATGATATATAAAAATTCAAATATTTAGATAGCGCGGATCTTCACCTCTTAAAATAGAATAGTTTAAGTATAATTTGTCCTTTAAAAGCATTTATCAGTATAAAAATATGTATACGTGTTGTACTTAAAAAATGTTGGCTTAATTTAAGCTCTTTCTTGACAATTAGATAATCCTACGTTTAGAATTACCCAAAATGACAAATTATTTGGAATTCCAAATTATCAATTTCGTTATTTTCAATTTAAAAAGAAATCCTTTTAAAATATTATTACATGTATAACCTATTCCGTATATTTGTTTTCAATACTTCCCTATGACCATATTCACACTAAGAACACGATTAACTTTATTTATACGCTTTATATATACGCGTTTTGGTGATATATCTGTCATGTGATATTTTTAATGATACGTTGACAATTTTTAAATTAATAGATACACTAATTTAAGGAAAGAAGCACTAATATTATACATTATAACTAAAATTTGTGAAATAGTATGAATGTGAAAAAATTACTTCATAATTCAAGTAAAAGAAGTATTTTTATTCTTCGGTAGCGTTTCAATGTAGGGTGACGAATTTCTTCATAAACGGGGCATTTACTGCACGTAGCTAAATACACCACAAAGAATTTTCGTGGTTTTTGAAGACCATTACCATGCCCAGTATAGCCTAGCCAAAACATATATCGGCGAGAAGAAAACGAAACGAGAAAAAATAGCGACTATCATCGGAAACGTCGTCTCTGGAGAGGAATCCAAAAGGATAAGATTTCTTATTCTTGAAGATAGGATGAAAATCTTTGTAGGGAAAATCATAGTGTTATAACTTTGGTTACGTCGTCTTCGATTTTAGAATGCGATTTTAGGTATGCATATTTCTGAAAGATATCATGTTTATAGAACGTAAGAGGATTAGAAAAATCGTAAATCCCTTTTTACGGCATATTTTAATATTTCTTCAGTGTTTTGCACTATTCTGACAATTTGTTTAGAGGGCAACATGCATAACGATTGCAGCCTTATGATGTCGACTTAGAAAATTTCAATAATTTTTGCCACCCACGTATATTTAGCTCAAACTAGAGCTTTTTTTTGTTTTTGGAGAAAAAGAGGAGCCGTCCTCATCCTGGATTCGAACCAGGGTCCCCGCGTTGAGCCCGCGGTGTCTTGACCTACTAGACGAACGAGGACAAGAACAAACGCATTTTTCTCCGTATATGAGGATGTAAGATATTATTACCCTTCACAGGGATAACACAATTGCCAAATAATGGTCAACACAGAAAAGTCTCCATTATTTGGCAATTGTGTTATCCCTGTGAAGGGTAATAATATCTTACATCCTAATATACGGAGAAAAATGCGCTTGTTCTTATCATCGTTAGTCTAGTAGGTCAAGACAAGGCGGGCGGGCTCAACACGGGGAACCTGGTTCGAATCCAGGATGAGGACGGTGTCTCTTTTTCTCCAAAGCAAAAATAGCTCTAATGGGTCTATATACGTGGGTGGCAAAAATTATTGTATAATAAATTCCCCCACGAAAAACTCACAAAAATCTCGCCCCGGAGGCTTTTCTGTGTTGACCATTATTTGGCAATTGTGTTATCCCTGTGAAGGGTAATAATATCTTACAAAATTTCACAAGTGCGTTACTGTCATGTGGAAGAAAATGTAAAGCATATTAAGTTAATCTAAAAGGCGGTTGGAAAATAAAGTTTCGATAGACAATTTTTTAGGATAATAATGCAGACAACTGTTAATAGATTGGTCGACGTTGAAACTGGCATACCTAGAAGGATATTTTTAATGCTTAATACAGTACTGTCTATCAGCGTACACTTCAATTTTGAAAATCGTGCGAATTTTGTTCTCTATAATCTGAACGAAGCATCTGCAAAACCTTGTATCAAGGGTATAATGACTTGGTTTGGAATTGGAGTTTTATTGTTAAATTATCTATTTGAATCAATCATATATATATATATATTATAGAAGTATGTATATACTTATATATATTGTAATTATAGTATTTTGGCGCAACAATCTCAAAAAGCATTTTTCTGTACTAAGGTGACTTTTCATTCTGTTTCCTTTGTACGCTATACTCACTGATGTACGCAGAAAGTTTATATTGTGGTTATAGGGCTATAACTCCATATATACATGTATGTACATAAAAAATTGTAACATATATAAAATATATTTATTTATAATAGCAAATTTATGACCCCATCAATATACCTGTGTATGTCCATGACTATACAGGAAGATGTTTGTTTAGGTGTTTTATGGCGCAAGAGCATCTGGGCTATACTGCGCCAGCAGGAAGATGTGTCTCCTAATAAGCTATGATTGACCGGCAATCAGGAGGTGGTGGATTCGGATCCTACTCGACGCAGGAAAACCATTCTTTTCTTTACGAGTAATTTAACATCTATTATTGCCACATCATCGGCTAATGTGAAAAAACTGTTGCTTTAATAATATTAAAATCTAGTTCGTCATATAGGACATTCTTGGTCCTCTGCCTTGTAGCTTTGGTATATATATATACTCGTAAGGGAGAGAATGGTTGCGCCTGTAGCTTAGTAGGTAGAGCACCTGACCGGCAATCAGGAGGTCGTGGGTTCGGGTCCCACCAGGCGCCGGAAAATCATTCTTTTCTTTACGAGTAATTTAACATCTATAATGACAACGTATTTTACCATCAACTAGAAAAAAAATACTATTTTTCTTACACATGTATAATGACGGAATGTGAAAATAAATATGGATATTTTATTCGCAATATGTTCTATGCTACATGGATATTTTATCCGTAATAGGTTCTAATGCTATATGGCTATTTTATCTGTAATAGGTTCTAATGCTACATGGATAGCTATTTTAAACTTCGATGTCGTTAAAATACCCTTTCTTAATAAATATATGCATATTACACCTATAGGAATATTTATCCCTCTGAAGATATTTAGTATAAATACACATATATTTTTCTTAGAAATTTTCCGCTGTTAGTTCATTCTGCTATACACTATCAATAAAATACGGATTAATGCAACTATAAAAATACTCAAGAAGGAGCGGGCATTAAAATCACTGAGCGTAAAATACCCCATTTGAAAAATAAACATGTAAATTACCTGAGAGCATTTGACAACAACTTTCAAGCGAGAGAAACGTTTAATGGTAGTTGTTTATTGGTCAATGCTGAAGTGCAGTGATATTGGCAAGGAAATTTAAGTTAAGGGGTGATTTACGATGTTTTTACGCTAATATTCCCCCAACAGAAACTGATTTTACCAGCTGATTATTATACAGCGGTATATTACCCCATGGCTTACCGTACAGCAATTTTACAAACTGTAAATCGATGGCGCGTGTAAAAATTGTTTGGTTTAATTCACTAACCAACCGGTAATTATTTTCATTTGTCTTTATCCTCCAACTTCCTTATCCGCAAATGCTATTTATAAAATTTTATATACCATTTATACCACACGAAAACAATAACTCAATATCAAAAATTCCTGAATAAAGCGATATATTATATATTTTATATACATAAAAATATATAATATCAATTGTATATGTGTGTGCAAAACATCTTACGTTTTATTATTGTATGCACTTTGCCTAATTTTTAATTAGTGAAAATTATTAAATTATTCCACAATTTTTTAACTGTAATTTCGATTTTCACAGCTATCTGTTTTAAACTAAAATTTAAGTTAAATTTGGTTGTATTATTGATTCCTCACTGAGATAAATTACACTTTGTTTTCATATTTCTGCTTGAAATAATCGATCAGTCAGTCTATCTAGCGTGTACTACTCCCTATTCACGTGGTATTTCATAAAAGACATTTTTCAAAAATCCTTATTATTATTTGGAAGAGTGAACGAATTTAAAGATTTTATTGGCATAGGGTTAAAACGTATTTGGACTGCAATATCTAGGAACTTTTCAACTCCAGAAATAAAAATAGATTTACATACAAAAGGTTAAACACTGGTAAAATAGCAATGAAAAAGATCACTCAAGCTTTCGGACGCATCAGCAGCAGTCCTTCATCAGGAGTAATGACGATGTTATGTTTCTGTCTCTTTTTTATACTTGAAATTTCTGGAAAACCCTTCATCAGAGTAGTCCCGCAGAATGGAAAAACCCAATGAGAACCAATGGGAGGCCTCCAATAGAATCATGGAAAAACCCAATGGGAACCAATGAGAAACCCACACTGCGGGTTACCTAATGTTGGGGATGTCCCATACATTTCAGAGTAAGAGTTGTTTATAAGTTTCTGGAAGTGGTTGTGATGTATTAATGGCTTTCCCGTGTAGTTTGTAAGTTTCCCAAGATTCTAAGAAGAGTCTACTATTCTTGTTTGTGATGTGACGGTGTAGTATTTTTGTTGAGTCCCAGTCGGGTTCGTGTCCGTGTTGTAAAGCGTGTTCTGCCAGACGTGAGGCTATGTCTCCTTTCGCGAGTGCTTGTTTGTGTTCTTTTTTTCTTGTTTTGATCATTCTTTTTGTTTGTCCTATGTAATGTTTGTTGCAGTCTTTGCATGGTATTTGGTATACGGCGCCTGTGAGATCTTCTGGTGGAACTGGGTCTTTAACTTTTGTAAGTTGTTTGCGAAGTGTTGTGACAGGAGAATAGAATGAAAAATAATAGAGCCTTCTTTAGGTAGACGCAGACTCTACGAAACTAAGAATGAATGATATTTGTGCAACATTATGTGAAAAAAATTTTGTTGGATACATAGACCACTTATTCTTTCCCTGCCAGTATGAGCAGGGAAGCTACGTTAGAACTAAGCGTGTTCTTACTGAAGGAGGACCAACCTCCTTAAATATATTAAATAAATAAATTTTAACAACCTTCAAATAAATAACAAACTAAGGGACGTGGAGAAATTAATCACAAGGATTTAATCTTGGTACTCCATCATGAGGGTTCAAAGTGGTATCCCCAATTTTTTTATTTCATTATCTGGGAAGAAAATATTGGCCATGAATTCGGATACTAAACTAGAACCAAACATTAAAACAACAATATCAATCAACGTTTATTGGCGTAGTGATACCAACGCCGATGGTATGGCGTGATTAGATGGTGAAACGTTCGAAAGAAAATAAATATTTCTGCCTTCGGTGGGACCTGAACCCACGACCTTCCACTTGCCGGGCGGAGGCTCTACCCACTGAGCTAGGAACGACAATATCTAATTATGATAACAACGAATATATATATATAAGGACTTCACTGAAGCCGGTTATTTCGCAGAATGGTGTAGTACATAGACTACTATTTAAACCAAATCACAAAAAGATTGGTATTAAATTGATCGAAAAGCCCGTTGCAGTACATGTATTTAAATAAATCGAACACTACGCAGATTAAATCAAACAACAATATCCATCAACGTTTATTGGCGTAGTGATTACTACGTATTTTCCTGGTTTTGCTTCTTAAAATTTCCGGTTTCTTTCGCTTTTATTTTGCCTTGTACCTTAATTTTAAACTTCCTCTGTATACATACTTGTTTCCATGTACCTCAAATATATAATAGAATAACATAAAAAGGAGCGTGTTTTCCTTTTCGATCTTGAGACATGGGGAAACTTTTCTATAAACAAGTTAAAAGTATCGTTTCGATTTTAGCAAAATATTTTCCTTGACCGAGGGTAAATACATCAAAATATTTGCAATATGCTTCCACGTGGTAAGTAAATAACTCGATTCATGCATGCCTATTATAAAAATGGAATTATATTTTAGGTTTAAACAATTTTGAAGATACAGGGAGGATAAAAGTAGCTTTTGCTACAAGTTATATATAAATGTCTACGTTGCAGCCGTGGTACGGAAGAAAATAAATTTTTGAAGATATCAAACTCCGAGTCATAAATAGCTAAAAATAATAAAACTGTAAAAAGTTACTCGTGAACAAATGCATTTTTCTAGCCATATTCCACAGTACCTTTACGGAGCTTGATATGCTTAAACACAGTCGTAATTCTTCCGATTCCTACAGCAAAAAATGTAAAGCTAGGCCAATACTCCTTTTTGGCAGACGCTGTTCTGAGTCGGTAGAGAATTAGTCCCCTAAATCATACAGAAAACTGTTGAAAGGCAGAGAACGTGTTGCTGTAAAAGTATTTCTTCTTTTGAACATGCAGTACGGTTAAGACGTTTTTGCGGGTTACATTTTTCCTTTATAGCTCCATTTTTCGTAACGGCACCCATGAGAGCTGTAACACAATTGGTTTTAGGCGGTACTTTTGTGGAGAGGCGTTAAATTGGAAGAATTCACTTATCGGCACGGTTTTTAACCAAGAATTTTATTTAACCAATTTGTTGTACGTTTGTAAATTACTAAAACCGCTCTTGACGAAGCAGAAGAACACCACTGCTTAATACAAAAACAAACACCAACATACTGCAAATCTTTCTCGGCTATCAACAATTGAGTTTGGTATATCTTAAAGGAAATTCCTGAATCATTTAATGAACATATGCTACAGTTATATACTTCTAATTGTATAATAATATATTTCGTTAGAATCTGTGCAATTGCAATGAATTTTTAAAAAAAAATAATATCATTCACATAGCACTCAATGGATTCACGGAGAAAATATTTATACCTCAACCAAAAAGACTGTTTGATAATTGAAAAAATGGCCGAAATAAAGGAAAATTATATAAATAATAGAATCAAATTAAACGACCTCCTTGTTTACCAAAATTAATTTTCATAAGTATCTTAGGTCTGTGAACAATTTTTAATAACGAACTTAATTAAAACAACGGCAAAATACCCTTCGTCGTTGTTAGACTCAGGAAATCGTTTCCGAAGAGGGAACACAAACGACTTCATCAATTAATTAAAAATCCATTCATACATAAAAATTTAGCAAGATCTTTGATTTGCTGACATAAAAATTTCTAACTTACGTTATAATTTGTAACGCATACAGATATAATGTTGTGGATATTTTTCACGCATCTGGTCCGTATCTAGATTAAACCAAAAATCTTTTTATAAAGATTTTGCCTATAAAGATATATTTTTACCGGTCCCTATAATATCATTGCAGAGAGTTCTTTGCATATCGCTTGTAGAAAAGTTACATATGTTTTTTGCTTGGTGTGCTAGAACAAGAAATAGGAAGGAATGTTAGATAATATTTAATCTATGGATAAAAATTTATAGCAAATAAAATAAACATGACTCATTATAATTACAATACAAATTCTTTATTTGTATGGATCCGGTTACAACGACTGGCAAGTTATTTAAACAAAATGATATCACTTAAATAATTATTTAAATTTGAAGAAATCAACAAAATACAAATTTGAACCATATCTAATTATTAAACATTTAAACAACCATGCTACACACACATGTGCAATACGCTTCACTTATTACTATGTACCTTCCATCGAATTAGACATCTATATATAACCTTTCGTAGATAGTACAGACACGCAATAACGTAAGAAGGACCCTGAAAACAATTTTTAGTATACAGCAAAAAATCCTACTGCCATTGGTAGCACCCTATCCCCTAGACATAGTCTCCAGGCAATATAAATATTAATTATATAATGGAGTTAACTTAAGTTATTTAATTAATTAATTATATAATATTAATGGAAATTACGAGACACTATTGTATTTGGTTTCCCAATAAGCATATAAATTGTTTTCATAATTATTTGGTGAGAAATATGACTGATCATAATTCAACTTCACATATTTACCTTTGTGTTATGCCTTATTTTAGAAATGCCCTTGGGTATAAGTAGTTGCTGATTTTTCGGGAATTGTATTTTAGGTTTTAACAATTTTGAAGATATAGGGTGCATAGAAGTAGCTTTTGCTACAAGTTATATATAAATGTCTACGTTGTATGATTTTTGTCCTGGAAATTTATATAAAAATAAATTTCATAGATCCATTTATTTTAATCCCCACGGAATTATTTCATATAGGAAGTAGATTAACCATCATACGTTTTTTCTGTTTAAACAAATCATATGATAAATCATACCCTTTACTACATTTTATCCCAAAAATTTGTCTGCAAAGTTCTTGTTAATTTGTAGTTTAATTGTTAACTTACAGTAAACTTTAATATAAAACTGTAAATACCAAGCAATTAAGTAAACTTTAAAATACCAAGTAACTAAGTATTTAAAATACAAGATAATTAAGTAAATTTAAAATACTTATAATTAAACCTCCCCGGAGCTCACACTCCGAATCTGACGAATTTAATTCAGTCGTAAGTAAACACCATAAGAAACCTAATATGTGAAAATTAGCATCTATCTCCTCAGATTAACGCTAAAAATAATAAAAAATGAGTTTAGGTTGACAAAAGAGAGACTTTATCGCCATTTGGCGCCTTTTAATTTCTTTCATAAATTCTATAACTAACTATAAAGTAAGCCTTAAAATACTTAGTAACTAACTAGAAAATAAACTTTAAAGTATTTACAAGGGAAGCCGCCGAAGTGCTAGTCGCACCTCATACCGAGACTTATATAGTACAAGAAATCCATATGAGTAATGAACAAAACCGAAAGAATTTTTCTATGAAACTCAATTTCTGATGTTTTATGAATTTTTAAAAATTTCATATTTACACTAAACTACAACTTTACGCTTAACTGCAATAACATAAAGTGAAGTCTTCAGTTAGGTGTGGTTTTCCTTTCGTTTAGAGCGTTAGCGAAAAATGGCAATTTCTTATATAATGTTGGCGTTATTTTTAATTACTGCGCCAACCTTATATAATATTCAATTAATTACGTTTATACTTCTTATTTAACTATTGGGTAATATAATGCCACAATTTATGAATTGATAATACAATATATAAGTTTTTGAACATGCAAAATTTTATTTAAATAAATCGAACACTACGCAGATTAAATTAAACAACAATATAAATCAACGTTTATTGGCGTAGTGATACCAGCGCCGATGTTATGGCGTGATTAGATGGTGAAACGTTCGAAAGAAAATAAATATTTCTCCGTTCGGGAGGACCTTGCAACCGACAATATCTAATCCCTTACGAAAAGAACGGCATTAAATTGATGTCTCGGATGGTAGAGCCTCCGCCCGGCAAGTGGAAGGTCGTGGGTTCAGGTCCCACCGAACGCAGAAATATTTATTTTCTTTCAAACGTTTCACCATCTAATCACGCCATGACATCTGCGCTGATATCACTACGCCAATAAACGTTGATTGATATTGTTGTTTAATGCAAAATTTTATCAATATTTTGCAATCTGTTTTAAACTTAGCCGTTAAAAAGCACGGGACAGTTCCATTCGCGATAACAGATGAACAATTAAATGAGGGTAAGAAATTATTAAGTAAATTTGAAGAAATAATTTTAAATAGAGCATTTATTGAAGAGGAAATAAAGTTAGATTTTCAAAATAGCGACGCAAGAAACGATAGCAATTCTGATGATGCTAGCTCTGAAAACACTACTTCTGATAATGAAAAATCCAATGAATATACCTCTAACAGTGAAACGAACACTTGTAAAGACTTGCAGTTTGCAAGAAATGAAAAATATTATAAATTTTTAAGTTTCTTGAAAAATAAACAAACTTCAACAAATTAAAAAAATGTTATTGAAAAGCAATAGACTGCGAAGCCATATGCCGTTTTAAAAAATATATTGCCCAAGTATGTATCAAAAGAGAGAAATATAGATTAATTAACCGAGCAGTGTCAGAAAAATTTCATTGCGTCAGATTAACCATATAGCAGTTCATGACATAGATTTAAAGAGATAGGCTTATAAAAATGCAAAGGGTTTTAATTTTACAAAACGAATAATTTCAAGGAATTTCATAGATAAAATAAACAAATATAATGGTATTACCTCTCATAAAATTACAAAATATACAACAGTAATAGATAAAAATGAAAATAACGAAGGTCTTGAAAACGGTGCTATTGAAGTTATTTTAGCACCACGTAATGAATTTGCTCATTGCCGAAGCAGTCAAATATTTAATCCTGATCAGAGCGGACTCGAATACTTTGTACCAAATCGGAGAACCTCATCTTGCAAAGGTGAAAAAAGTTCGGCAGCTTTTGTTCAATCAACGTTTTCCGTGACACATTCCTATACTATTATACCCTTATCATCAATGAATGTAGAATTGAAAGGTAAACTGTTGACACGCTTGCGTGAACCTAAAGGAATTTTTGGACAAAAGTACGAAGTCAAATTTTTCATGTCACTAACGTTTGCACAACATGCGCAAAATCTGGCAAAACGACAAAAGCAATTACGAAAGAATGGCTTTCAAATTTCCTTATTCCTATTTTAAATCTCCCCTCTTATGTTATTTTAGGTTCTTGGACCGGATCGAATGATCCGTCTACATATAGTGATCTACCAGATAATTGCACCAAATTTCATATTCCACCAGGCGCAACAGCTCTCATTCAATCTTTAGATGTTTATTTTTTTCGTCAAAACAACATTTTTTTAAAAAAATTACAAATTACATCACTGTAAATGAAATTCTAATAAAATTAACTTATCGCAACGAAATAATAAAAATGCATTCATTAGTTTATAATCAAATTCAGTCCAAGAAATATAAGCCTACGTTGATGTACCCTTGCTTTGCTTGCAATTGCACTAATGTTCCTATTGAGTCATTTGATAAAATTTAATCTCTATCATTTTACGTCGACCACAAAGAATGTGGTTTTAATGAATGCAAAGAATTTCATTTTTTAAAGTGTACACGTTGCCATATAAATTTATGTTTTCTGCATTCTTACGTAAGTTATAATTATCATGAGTAAGCAGAAGATATAGTACTTTAAATTTATGTTATAAATTTCTTTTACCTAGATCTTACCTAGAATTTACCTAGGATCAATATAAGGCATATGCAAATGTGCTACTGCACGGGGCGGAAAACTATAATTTTTTGTATTTTTTTAACAGTGGAGAAGTGAAATAAAAATTATTCTTATTGAATATTGTCTGTGAGAAATAATAAGAATAACTGACTAAGAAGAATGTTACATGGATGCAATTAAAGATGAGTATTACAATACGCATAGAGAGATACTTTAGTTAGAGCTTGCACAGCAGGCAACTTATTGTTATTTTTCGCCATACGATCCAAATGAAAGGAAAACAACCCTACCTGAATACTTCGCCTTTTGGCTTTGCAGTTAAGCGCAAAGCTACGTTTAGTGTAATTTTGAAAACTTTCAAAATTCGTAAATATTCAAAAATTGAGTTTTACACAAACCTTCTTTCGGTTTTGTTCATTACTCATATGGCTTTCTCATACTATATAAGTCTCTATTTGAGGTGCGACTAGCACTTCGGAGACTTCCCTTGTTAGTTGCTAACTAGCACGTAAACTTCAAAATAGTAAAAGCTATAAAATATGTATGAAAGTAACTCAAAAGCAGAATAAAAATTACAGTACTATAGATAGACCCGCTTTATATCGAGTTAGAACACAACGAACTGTCATACATATCCAAGTTTTCTTTAGCCCTTAAACTTCGTAATATTCATCAGCCGGGATGTGTATATCAAAGTTCGCATGCAGCTAATATTTTCGAGGCTCACTTCAGCTTTTTTGTAAGTGGGTTCGTTGGTATATACATGGTATAGATTAATGTATCATATGGGCACCACAGTAATGCAGTGGTAAAGGGTTTACCTACTGTGCCGTTAACAAAGGTTAGACGTCCAACGGTGCCAAAAAAAAAAATAAATAAAAGACGCTTACCCACTAACAGCTTACTGTAGTCCGGGGTACGTTTCCTAGGTTTTAAGAGGTCTGAACTCCTCGGCAAACTGTAGGCTATGACGCAGCATGAGCTTTGCTATCCTTGCGCCTTGCAATACGAACATGATGTATTATACAATAAAGTCTCTAAACAGAGGACCTTTCGGGACTTGAAAATCTTTCTGCTATTCAGAGCTGCCCTTTATTCGAGAGTGTTGTGCCATTTCAAGCAATAGGAACTGGAAAATTGTCCGCTAAATAGAAGTGTCCGCTATTCGCGACTATTATTTATATACGATTTACTGTATACGTTTGCCCACGTATGTCTAAATTCGCAATTATAGAACAATTCATCTCCTGTCTAATAGAAAAGAAATGCCGCCGTTTTCATAATTTCATCTATTAGAATTAAAGGTTATACCTTAAATAGTTTACGATTGAAAAGGAGAGGAAAGAGTCTGGATCCTAATACAGATCTTTAATACTTTTGGGACCGTTTGAAAGAACTTTCGTTCGACTTTTCTCAGTTTATTGTCGGTTCTTCGATCTAGGCCAAGATCATAAAGTGGCAATTTAGCGCTCAACTCTCACATATTAGAACCAGTAGTTTGCTGCAAACCAAACTGGAGAAAGAAGTTCAAATTGATCTTACGTCACCCCTTAAGAACCATCTTTTGGCTAGGATCTTCCCCGCAATGCGTTGTAAATTAAAAAGGAATAATAAGAAGAACATAGTGGCGTGTAGAGATCCAACAACCTTTTTATCGAAATCTGGAATAAGCTTTTCCCTTTCAGTGTAAAACCATTTTACACATCTCTAAAATATTCTCCGCAATCTTGAAAAGTTTAAAAAAGCTATGACTAGCATTACAATATTCTCTTCTTAAGAGAAACTTTTTAACTTTTAAACTTTTCCTACAATAGTTTGGTTTGATTTTTTTAATAATTATATGATATGTATTTTAATATATGCTGTCATCAAATACATTCTAAACGTGTTGATGCTGTAAGAACACTTTGTACAATGGAACTTTACGCATATCGTCAAAAAAATAATAATTTCTTGACCAGCGTTAGCCATTTAAGTTTTAAAAAAACTGAGGAGATAGCTGAAATGTTCTCTTTACATATGTTATACTTGACATAAAAAGGTGTAAGGTCTCATTTAATAAATCTGTATCTTTTCACCTTCTCGTTTCTTCGCTTCACTGGAAATTTCGGGAAAATTCATGATTTGTCTTCAAACGATATATTTTAAATCAACCTTTTTGCACCTAGTGTCCCTTAAAATGGGTAACTTTTTAATTTGCTCATGTCAAAATCTAGAAGAATACCATTCTAATGAGATAATAATTACCTTTCTTGATAACAGATCTATTATATTCTATCGCAACACGCTAAAATTTTGTTCACCAATGAACAGAAGACGCTTTACCTTTACAAACTAAAGGTTAAACACTGGTAAAAGAGCAAATGCAAAAATCATGAAAGATTTCCCGCGCGTCATCAGTAGTTCTTCATCGGGAGACCCTTACCTAAGGTATAGGAGATCCCTTTACCTAACATTCTCGTTATAGAAATACAGATGTACCAAGCGATACGTTGTAAAAGTAAAGGTACATGGAGGGACGTAAGCATTGAACTAAAATATTTAGACAAGAGTCTGATATAAGAAAACACGTTCTAATGCATGAACTATTTTTTCTATTTTATAATTATAATCCTATATATGACTTTTATTTGCATGATGTGGATTTTAATGTTCAAGGAATGGAAATTTGGATAAAAAGATCGATTAAATTAAGCTACATCACCATATTTCAGGTTAACGTCAAATTACTGAAGCAAAATTTAAACGCAACACACCAATTAATTACTAATTTTGCACGATTTTCGCGTGGGAAAATTTTCTTCCAAAATATATTCTTTACCTATAATTATCTTAAAAAAATAGCGTCGAGGATGCATATAATAAAAGACGTGTGAAATTTTATATTTGATACTTTGGAGCCATGTAGTGAAAGTGGTTTCAAATAACTATTTTTTTAGTAATTGGATAGAGAATTATGCCGAGGTAATTGCCTGATAATTACCGTAAATTTTATAACGTGAATAAACGTGCAACCTGTTTGTATTTGAGAAATTGAGGATGCTTCAAGTTAATTTTCTTGAAACTAAATTTGACAACATACTAAACAGAGTTCTTAAGTATCTTTGTTAGCGTGTTTTCCATTTATTATGCCTTTTACTTTATTAATAACTGTGTTTAAAAATCTTCATTTGGAATTATAGCATACAAAGCAATGTTCTACCATAATTTGTGGAATAATATTTTCTTTGGATGCCACTCGCACAAAAATTCGGGATTATGATAGACATTTTGTAGTTTATCAAAAGAAAATATAAAATATAGCTTTAGGAGACCACAGAGAAATGATCCTTCTCTAAACGAGATATTAGCTGTAAGTCGTACCTGAAAACGCTGATGAAATCACATTTTTTACATGTACGCACGTAAACAAGTAAACGACGTTTAAACGAACAATAATCTCATTTCCCGTGAACAAGGAATTTCTTTATAAAATTAAACGCTAGTTTCACCTTATACAATCCCTGGAAAAAATTATATAGTATTTTTACATTTTCTTGAATTGTTCTTTATCTCAATTTTTACATTTATGAAAATAAAGAAAAAGAATATGTACAAAAGAATAATTTATACTTTATACTTTGAAGTACATAAAAACATAGTGGCATAAATAAAACAGACGTATATCAGATATACACTCTCAAAGTTTAAAGGTCATTGTGAAAGAAATAACTAATATACATATATAATCAGGAAACAATTATCTAACATTCATTTTTTATCAATAATTCTTGTCTTCCTAGGGTTTTAATTCTTCGTGATATTGATATAAAAATATCTTTACACATATCAGATTCAATTTTTTCCCAGCCTTTAATGATCGCTTTTTTCAGTTTTTGTTTGTTCGTTGACGTTGCTCATCGACGAGTTCCTTGAAATTCCACCAGACGTTTTCTATAGGGTTCATGTCTGGACTATTTGCAGGCCAAGTCATGGTTGTAAGAGAAGTTTCTTGTAAATGTTTTTTGACTAATTTAGCGAGATGACCGGGCGCATTATCATCCTGAAAAATGATCTCATCCTTATCCTCAAATTTGTCTTCCAATGTGGGTATCGAAAAGTGCTATAAAATTGAACAACAGGCCTCAGCATCAACAGTGCTTTTAAGGTGGCATAAACTACCAGTTCCTTTAGCTGTGATACAGCTCCGTATCATAAAACGCTGCGAACATTTTGTTTTAGATAGCAAATAGTCTAGATCTAGGTAATAATATCATACATCTTTACATACGGAGAAAGAGAGCGTTGTTTCCTGTCCTCATTCGTCTAGCGGTCCAAGACACTCCGGGCTAAACGGAGGGACCCTGGTTCGAATCCAGGATGGGGAAAGCGTCTCTTTTTCTCCAAAATTACACAAGCTCTAGTTTAGAGCTACATACACGTGGGAGGCAAAAAAAAATGATTGTATAGTCTAGATCAAATTTTTCTCCCGGACTTCTCCACATCAATTTTCCAACATTATCGCCGCTGGGAAGACATATTCTGGATTCGTCCGAAAAAATGACCTCCCAATCATCAGTAATCCAATGCCAATAGCTTTTTTGCCCATTGTAAACGCTTTTAGTAATGAGCTACTGTGATCAGTGGTTTTGTATTAACTTTACAGAAGGAAAATCCACGCCCATTTAACCGTTTTATAAGCGTTCTGCCAGAGACGCTCACACCACGTAAGCTTCATATACGATTGAGTTCTTTTGACGAAGATTTTCGCATTTTTTTACAAATTTTTATGAGGTGACATCTTGTTGCTTCGTTGTTTTTTTAAAACGCCCACATCCCGTTTTATTTTTAACACTGCCAGTGGCTTTAAATTTTTGTTGTAGTGGCTTTACATTTTTGTTGTAGTGGCTTCTACAACAGAATGTTGTAGAAGTCACTTCTTTTTGTGTTTTGCCTTCCTTTAAATGGTTAGCAGTAAGATTCTTCACATCGTCTGAATATTTGCATGTTGAAGGCATTATTGTTCCTTTCATTAAAGGAAATATAACGATACAGTCTTTCTGCGCAGGCGATACAGCGCAATAGTTCTTCTACGGGCCTGTGAAATTTCATTTTCACATACCATTTCAAAACATTTTGTAAGTATTAGACAATTTTTTCACATAGAAAATATATTAAATGGTTTTTTTTACTTTCACTATTTATTACCACAAATACTATTTTTACATTATACACATTTTCCCAGTATGTGGTTCAAATGCTGAAAAATAATGTGCCTTCGCTTTAAATTCATCCAGCGATGTACTATTTATACAAAATATGTCACTTTTGAATCATTAAGTGAACTTTGAAAAATATTAGATTTTTTTTTCAGTGGTTGTAGAACTTCTATAAAGTGTTTAAAGAAGATAAATTACACAGGATTTTGTTAATGTATTTCAAGCAATTAGTAGTAAACTCTGCCTCCCTTTTTCCCGACTGAAGAATTAACAACTCTGTTTTTATTTTAAGATACTTGAATCCTTGATGTTTAGAAATGGCTAAGTAGTTATTTTGTAGGAATCATATGGATATCGTATCCTCAAGTTGCACGTCCTCCCCTCCAAAGCACCACAAGATTCAGAAGTTCACAAAAGCCTATCGAATTCAGAGTGTAACCGTCTGGAAACCCGTCATCTGGTCCAACGAATCATGATTTACACTCTATCATGCAGATGGAAGGCATGTGGCGTAAACAATGCGAAGCTGTGGACCCAGCGTGCCATGTAGGGGTACTGCAAGCAGATGGAGGCTGTTTAACTATTTAAACAGCCTTGAACCCGATCTGCTCTGAAATCCCTTTAACCACTTGAGATCTACATTGCGGCTCAAGCTAGGTTTAGCTATTCACTGATCATCTACACGCATTTGTTACGAATTCTCCCAAACAGAATGTCATCTTTCAGTACGATAATGCTCCTCCACTCCAGTGGTACAAACTAGTGACCAGTTGACTGCGGGAGTATGCCACTGACTTTGTCAAATTCGAAGTGCCTCCTTACTTACCGGGCAAAACTTCATAAAAAATCTTAGCGAAGGCTCTTTGTGGTCACTAAACCCCTCCTGCATCTGTGCCTACTCTAACAAGTCACACGATCTCGGATTGCTGACCAACGATATTTCCGTCTGTTTTTCAGGACCTTATTGGGTCTTTAATACGACGTTTGTCTGCTGTTGTACGTGCAAAAGTTGGTGCAATATTCTATTAGGTAAGTGTGTGTAACAATTTGTTCTTTCAATGTATATAAGTATGCTACACTGCAAATCATTTTTCATCTTTGAAACGTTTCGTTTTAAAAATTCGATTCGTAGATTTTTCAAATATTCGAAGTACAACATAAGTGCAGTACACCAAACGTGTTTAGTAAGAACATATAATAAATATTTTAAAGACACATACCAAGCACTGACATTTAAAAGCAAATATTTGGATATCGTAAAATTTCACACAGGTTAATTCTTTTTTAAATATGCCTCATAGGAAAAAGCATGAATAATTTGATAAAGAATTTAAGAAAACAAGCGTGCTTATAAAGATACTTGAGACAGGAATATGTGGGTACTATCAAAATCAATCATACTGAAAACATTATTTTATTTTCAACTATACATGAGTGAACGTGTTCCCTTAAAAAGTATGCATAGCAATCACCCAGTTATTGCTATATAAATAAGTGACCTGTTGATAGAAAATCACGACTTTTATTATATAGCATGTCCTTTAAAATAACATGTTTGAATATAAGTCATCTGATTAAACTGTATGTAGTATTATATTGATTTATATGCGTACTTATATAAAATATATTTACTTTGATAAAATTCGAAAAATTCAATCATAAAAGCAATACATTTTGTTTAATAAATTAATAAAATATTTTTTTCGAAAATACTTCTTCGATCATACCACTGGCCTACGCAGAGGGATTGATGGGGTTGTAGCCCCCCATTGCGATGAAATTTTTGTATATATACATATGAATATATGGAGTTGTAACTCTGTGTCCCCGTTATAAGCACATAACCCCTCCTCATAACCTTTCTGCGTACGCCTATAGATCTACATAATGGAAATTTGTAGCACGCATTTGAATAAATTTATTTAATACAATATGAATTTTGTTTTAATCCACTGTATTATTAAATTTTAATAAAAATAAATATTACGATCACGCACATATACATGAATACATAAGTTGGTCTGAATTGATTTAGTAAAACGGCTTTTCGATTTTGTAATCCAAAAGTCGTTCGTTCAAATTTCACCCAGTAGCGCGTATCTTTTCTCTTTTATAACTTACGTATATGTGAGCGGGCGTAGGTTAGTATATGGAGTTATTATGGACAAAAACATGAACATATATTTTAGCCGTTCAAGTGCAGGTTATTTTTAATGCAAATTATTCCAACCCCTCTCTAGATGACTGGACTTTTTCGATACTTGATTTTCAAAAATAAATATGTTTTACCCATGTAAAAATACTTTACAACGCATAGCACCTTAAGGCTAACTATCAAACTATCTGGAGGGTAAATGAGTAGTTTTCAGATTTAATTGAGGTCCATACAAATACGTTTCCCAATTAAAATCATTTCTACTTTTTTTCAAAAGCTTTCTGGATTACGTTTGTTCAATTCAGCTAAAATTTAACTATTCTTTTAATTGCTTTTAATTACTTTATTCAAAATTGTCTACTTGGTATCGAATGCCACAAGAGTCATTATCTTCGGGAATCATATTCTTTCAGTAAAAAATTGAATTTGTACAACGTACCCCTTTCAGTGCACCAGTGCGTTGTTTATTTAATTCTCAGAATTGATCAATCTTCATGCTGATATTCTTACAAAAATTGTCAAGCATGAATAGATTGCAGAACCCTTTTGTTACCGGAGTGCAACTTAAAGCTTTTGAAATTTAATATTTTTCTTTTCTTCGTTTTTTTTTTCGTAAAATTCGAAATTCAAAATGCAATTCATAGAAGAGGTTTAATGAGCATGGGAGATAAGTAAGGTTGAATGCAGCGCAAAGAAGTAAAGAATAATTTTAAGACAGAAGAATTTTTATTTCTTTCAAGTTTCAAGTGTTTGGAGTTGTTTTATTAGTCTTTTGTTTGTTTTGTAAAATAATTAGAAAATAAATTTAGTGAAAATATAGAATCCTGAGGACTGAACTGATAGTTACGCTACTATACTATTCTGAAAGATACACAATTCTTTACAATATGTATAATATTACCAAAACTATTTTTGAACTTTTAGTTTAAATAAAGTTTTTGTTTCTATATTTCGGTAGACAATAAGTTCTCAGTGAAACTTGCAACCTTTCTGGGCACATTTTCCATAAGTATTGGTTGTTATATCCTCCCATTGTCTTTGTAATGGAACGGCCAGTAATAGTTTTAAAGAATATTTTCATAATTATGATCGTAATTAACACTCAAATTGGTTTATAAAGTATTTTCTAAGACTGAGAGTCAAACTAAAATCATACAGTTTTAGCGTTGCAGAGAATTTCTTCATAAAATGAAATTTAATAAACAGTGCATTGGGACAAGAAAGTGTATGCTGTTGAGAGGGACTTGTTTTGTTTGATGGTAATACTATAACATAGCAAGTGTAGTATTGGTAAAAGAAGCTAGTTTTTCTTAATTTGTACTATTCTGAGTAAAACAAATTGGATCTAATCACAGTCGTGAATTCAAACTACATAGATACAACCGAATGGTGGAATAGATTTTACAACAAAGCCTTCTTCTTCTTTGTCATGCGTAAATAGGTGGAAGTCGTACGGTTGCTTGAAATGTCTGTATAATTAGGACGAGCTTTCGATAAGGAACATTATTTTGTCTATGTGCATTTTCAGCTTTTAAGGATACCATTGTGCTGGTTCATGCATCCGTGTTTGCAAACACTTTTCTGTTTAGTTAGGCAAGTAAGGAAATCGTAATTTGAATAGGAAAGATCCTCATATACCGCAAACGGAAGCGGATATAAAAACTGTTTTCCATCGGAACAATGCATTTTATTCCAAATAGTTTCTGATAGTTTGCTATTCCCTTGTAAAAGAAGACTTTTGGGGAAGAGGAGAAACAAAAACGCGCGACAGAGAAGCAACGATAAAACGACTTTCGAATTCGAAAAATAAACCTAAAAAGAAACCCCCCTTAGAAAAAGATTCAAGAAAAGCGATGTTGAATAAGTATTCCGGCAAGGAGAAACCGTTGTTTTGAAAGCAGAGATCCGCATCAAAGATGTATAGGAACTTGAAAAAGGGGAAGAAAAAGGCCTTTTACAATGACGAGAACCGCGGGTTAAGGGAACTTAAAGTTCAAAAGTAAACGAAAAAAAGAGGCTACCCACAAAAAGAAGTTTGAAGGCACGAGACACTAAAAGAAACAAACGCCAAGTGGAACTGTTCCCTTATATTAGCTTCGGTTGTTTATCCATCAACGACAGTCCAGAGATTTGAAATACAACTTCACCGGGACAAAAAGTCCGAATTCGTGATGACCCACGAAAAGAAGAGGAAAGGTTCAGGGAATACGTGACAATCCGGGAAAAAATATCCAATGGTGTGTGGCCAGGCTTCCGGAAATCTATCCGGAAACACGGTGGTTTACTTTGCTGCTATTTTTCAAAAAACTTATATTTTTACGCCCAAGTTTAAAAGTTTTGTCGCATTTTTATGAATAAAAGACAGCAGATTTCAAAGCCGATCTGTACTACTATATGTTATATTTCGTAAACAGTAGTTTTTCTGAAACAAAATCACAGATTCAACACGTTCTTTCTACACGTAGATGTTAATATATACGAATATAAAATTTGTATGCCAGCCTCCTTATTTGTTCTATTGACATTTTATGTATTCAATTCACTCAATATACACACTCACATTTGTTATCGCAGTAAAAATCCTATAGCATAGTTAAATACGCTATTTAAATAAGTTGTATTCATTGTGTGCAGCGCCGAACTAAGGTTTTGGGGAGCCTTGTGCCACTAAAAATTTTGGGGCCCTTATTTGCACTTTTTACAAAAAAAAAATAAGTGTAAGGTAACACACTGCACCCGGTGTTGATTTTAAAATGAGTTTTAATGTTATTTCTACGCAGGCATGAAGAGCAGCATTGAGTTATTAATTTTTAATATCTGTTATTTGAGAACCACAAATTTATATTATATTAGGAACCACAAAAAAAAAATGGTAGCCTACTTGAATTATATCAGTGAAATATAAACATGCACAACATTTTAACTTGCTTTTTTGACTATTTTAACCATTTTAAGAATTTGAGTAGAAGTTATTGAGGTTTGATATACACCTCGCTGGAATCTACATTCTGTACGACGTATACAACAGTTGCATTTAAGTAGATAGTATAGTACAACAAAAATTAGAAATAAGTACTTAAAAGAAAAATTTAACATGTAATTCGGGAGTTTAAATTTTACAGGCTTTAAAATTTCTGCTTCCTTACTTTAAGGTTTGCAAAAGCTTGCACGACGTCGTCGAACGTTAATTTCTTAGCAATGTCATGCTCTAGTGATATGATAGCAAGATCGTTAAGTCTTTATTGCAGAATTCTCGATCGTAATTTATTTTTTATTAAAGCCATTTTTGACAAAGAACGATATAGTTGGAAGATATGGAATTATAATTGGGTATTGGTATTACCAAATATGGTTTTAGGGCGGTAAACATGTTTGGGAAAACATCAACCAAATCATTACCATACAAAAATTTTGCAATGTCTTGGCAAATAATGCCATTTTTCTGTTTGTGCTTTATACACCAAGTACATTCACACTTTTGATAAACTCATAGAATTGTGAAATTTCACTACTACGTAAAGTTTATTCAAATCCTTATTCTAAAAACCTCAACAGTTATTTAGAGAGATTTCATCGGCAGTATTAGATAAAATATGACAACTAAAAATAAAATAAAAACTGAAAGTTTTATAAATTAACAGACGTTTGTTAAGTTATTTATTTAACTGGTCAATGATCACATAAAATATTTCTTCGAAAAATTTTCTTCCGAGAGATTTTTCACATAATACTTTAGCCTTTGCTTTACATTTCCAAAATTATTTCTTTCATTGGCAAGGAAATAGGATAGTGATTGAAGAAGGCTATATACAGGTAATTATTTTTTTCTGTTTTTCTTTCTTTTCTTAACCACAGGCCCCTTTGCCAAGGTATTGGGAACTTTTTATGACAACTGTGGTGGGGCCCTCAAACTTTCCGGGGCAATGGTCTATAGCCCGGGCTATATAATATATAATCCGGCTATGATTATCTATCAAGAGGAAATAGAATTTTTACGATACAAAAATTGCTTGTCGTGATAAAATAAATTTATCTCAACAGTTAGTAATGACTTTTATTTCACAGGAAGGTTTAATTTTTGTCAATTTTGTGTAAGCCCACACACACAAGAAACTGGCTGTCTTTCAGTATCTATTATACGTATACAACGATGGAGTCTTAGCTAGAAAAACATTTTAAAATTTAAAAGCAATTGAGAGCTGTCCATTTATCATTCAGTTTGTGTGTATTGTGTTAGGTTTGGTCACTCAGTGAAGAAAGAAAAGTATTTTGTTACTCTTGTTTCCTCTTTCTATCTTCCTCTTGTGTAATTTTCAAGACGTTTCGTTTACTTTTCTTTACCTCTGTTACTTTGACATTTTCAGAATGTGAGCTTGACGTTTTACTCTACAATCGTTACTAGTTGATTTTCATTGGAATGTCGTCGTTTGCGGCCGTCTACGTTTAGATTGTGATTGAATAAAAGAGGGTTTCAGTTGTTCCCGGATTTCTAGTGAAAGAATTTGTGCCAGGATTTTCTCTTGGGGAAAATACATGGGCCCATAGGAGTAAAGCTGAACTTGAGTAAACGACTGGTTTTAGACTTTTGCGAAATTAAATGCTTGAAAATTCTACACATGTGTAGAAACATAAAATGGCAGGCACACATGTACTCAAAAATATATATAACTGTTATAAGTTATTTTTAATAAAGAAAATTAATTCCTGATAAAGGTATTTAAAACTTTTCCAAGGTTTTCCATATCAAGTAAAATTTTGCCGAAATTTATCTTAAATTCATTATCAAAATTCAGTTAAATGCTACTGGTTTAAATGCGAAAAGCTAGAAAAGAAGGAGAAAAGGGTAAAATGATGTTGAGAATGAAAGAATTATCGAAAAGGAGAAAGTAACATTACAAGTAAAATTAAAATTAGGCAGAAGAAGAAAAAGTGTACAAAAGAAAAGGAAAAACAGAATAAAGAAACTGAAGGTAGAACTTACCAACCGTAAAATGTTCCGCAATATTTTATTAACCATTGTTCCCATGATCAAGCAAAGTGTCGAGAAAGCATGGGTGTCCTATATTTATAACCCGATTTTTAAAATCTCCACCATTTTGTGTTTTTCTCAAAGTCTCGTCTTACCCTCATTTTTCTATAGCTAAATCTGTTTTTTTTTCTCAAATCCTGGCTTCCGTAATCTGATTGCAAGAATTTGGAATGGTTCGGGCGTCGGTTTTGAAGTGTTATGGCCCGACAAACGCATTCAAAACATCCCCGAAGATTGAAGAACAGATATACGCTAGGAGGAAGTAAAATTTAATTAAGAACTTAGGTGTCATCCTGATCAACAGCACGTCCTCTCTCACAGGCGTTCTCTATTAGAAGATCAGCCCAAGGGCGGATCCAGAATGTTATTACTTGGGGGCGGTTTCGGGGGCCCCCACCTGGAAAATTTTTAGTTTTGGACTGTTAAATAGTTTAGGTAAATGTTGTTATATTACTAGCCTTCCTTTATACCAGGATTGTCCAACATGTCATGTCACAATCCGGTCCGCAAACAATGTTAATCTGGCCTGTCTACAACTGTTTGAAATAAAAAAAAATTCCCAAACAAAAATTTTAGATTTTTTTCAGAAATAAGGAAAAATTGCGGGGACAGCATGGGTGACCCCTTTCTATATCGCAAGTGCACAAAAAAATTACTAGAAGAGACTCTTAAGGGAGGCTGTTAAGTATAAGTTAGTTTTTTCTTTTCTTTATGAAAGCTCTGGCTCGCAAGATCCGTGAAAATTACTTAAGTGGCCCACTACTCAAAAAGGTTGGACAACCCTGCTTTATACTCACCAAAATATTTAATTTACGACAATGAATTAAAGCTGGGCTTTTCTTTAATTAAACTATATGGTTTAGAGCAGATTATGGTGAAGTATGACAGAAGGATAAGCTAGTAAAGGAGACATATACAATAACCAAAACGATAATTTACAATGTAATTAATAGAACAAGTTTAAATTTAAACTACAAAAACATCGTAATTATTTTACTTTTTTTATAACAAGCAACTTTTTAAAAAACTTGAAGTTTATAGTGCAAAGTCGAGCCATCTTGGTTTCTTTGAAAATTTGTCAATCACTTTATTTACATCAATATGAATGTCTCTGTGGGTGTGTATTAAAAGTCTCTTCTGTCATCCGCGTTCGAAGCCAAGTTTGACGGCGCTTCAACGATAAAAAACTACGTTATGCTGAAGTAACCCTTACTGAAAATGCAGTTTGAAAGACGAGTAGCTTGTAGATTCGTGGAAAAACGTCTTGATCGCATTTCTCCAAGGCTTGGAGACTTTGGTGTAAGACTTTTATTTATTACAGTAGTAACAAACAACACATAAAATATTCTTCATCGTCTTTATTTTTTCCTATTTAACCCTAGGGGGGGGCAATCGCCCCCTCCACCCCTCGCTGGATCCGCCAGTGGGTCAGTCATCTCATAGTAGAGAAGGGCGATATGGCTAATATTGCGGCAAAGTTCAATTATTTATTATTCTTTTTATAGAATTTCGCACGTTCTAGAAGATCTCTTGCGGTTTCCAAGCAAGTATTGAGTTTCAGATACGATTGTAAATTCTTTTGTAATTATATATATATATATATATATATATATATATGAAGAAAGTAAGTAATTGTACTTAATTTGAAATCTCTGGAAGACTTTATCTGTACTAAATGCACAATATTGGATGGAATAAATAACCTAAATAGAACAAAAAAAGGAAACAAAAGAAATTACCAAAATCTTATAGAAACCAAGGTAAATCAAATTAATAAAAAATAGCAAACTATTTGGAAATTATAGTTTATTTGCTTGAAAATCTAAGCTATATAAAAGAACTGCTATATTGGAAGTAAAGGAAAAATAACCACGAATACGATATCTTTAGGTCTTCAAATTTTTCAAAAAAAAAAAAAAAATCATAAAAGATGCAAAATAAAAGTAAAAATCTAGAGAGCACAATCTTTAAAAAATAATACAATCTAATCCAGAAATCTCTCAGAAATTTAAATTTATACATGCAACAATGAAAATCGTTATTTTTAAAAAAATATTAAATCTGCATATGGATGTAATTCCTCTAAACTCCGAGAATGATAAGATTATTTTCACATTCAACGAAGTTTCTTAACCTGAATAACTTTACACTAAAGCTTTTTTACTAATAAATAATAACTTAAGTAATAGCGTTGTATTGATAAAAATAATGTATCCGTTAAAATTTTGCAGATTTTTTAACCAAATATTAGTTTAGGAATTAAAGAGGAATCAAAACCTGAATAGCTTTAATACGGTTCTTTAGAAAACACTGACCCACTACCAAAAACTTTCTGTTTTACTATTAAACTGTATTTTACTCTTTTCATTTTGTTTTAAATATTGACACAGATTCTCTAACATGAATTGGATTTTGCCTAAGTACCTTTATGCGAGTTGTCAGTTATTCAAAAAACATATATCTATATTTCGGAGATTTTTCTGCAATTAGAAATGAAATTACTGCTATTAGATAAATAAAATTAGAAACAAACAGCGTATGTAGAACCTTGTCACTTGCCGTTTTCACTTCTACTAACAAAAATTACAATCAAAGCGAAAATAACAACTATGATTCAAAGGAAGTTTAGATTAGTACTTCTCAACCTTTATCAGGCCGAGGTCTGGTAAATTTCTTTTATAAGACGAAGGCCTGATATCTTCTCTTTTTATCAGAGAGAGGGCCCAGTCTCGACTAAATACCGTCCATTCTTTTAAAGTCTATACATTAAACTATCATGAGTATGTATAATTAATTATGGCATTATCGTAAAGAGTATTAGTACACATCTTCTATTAACATACACTTTCCGGGTACACTTCCTTGCTGACTTGTCACTGACATTTGCAACACGGATGTTATTTCGTTCGGTTTTAAGAACAGAGGACGCACCGCATATTATTGAAATCGGCTTGCAGGTACTTTTTATGGCAGGTCATAATGATCCATATAACCTATCTCAAATGCTTAAAGATTTCCATGTTTGAAGATTCTTGATCTTTCGTGAATACTCACACATTTAAAAATACATGGTTAGGTCATTAGCAGTTGCTGCACAGATGTTATAAATTAGGTATTCTGGGTCTAAGCTTTCCAACGCATTAGGTACTATTATTCTCCTCGAAATATTCCCACGATTCACAAAATCGATTCACAAAAACTGCTTAGAAAACTAAAGTGACAAATTTCAAGAGAATCTCTCGCGACCCAGTAAAATTAATGCTAGGGCCCGGCGGTTGGGAAACACTAGTCTTAATCATCTGAAAAATTAACCATTTAATTTCCAATCTGATATTTTAGATATCCTATAAATAACGCGTGTAGCGCCAGCAATGTAACGCAATCCAAAAAAAGAGGAAAATCCCGTTGGTTTTTTTTCGAATAACGGAATTCGGATAACGAGAGGAAACGCATTTTTAGTTCGAAGGCTCATAATTAAGAGCGGAGTAACTTATTCTTGTGATTATATAACAACAAAAATACCTCTTTTTAGTAAAAAGGGGTCAGAAACGACACAAAGAGAAGGTATGGGTTCCTACTCTGTATACAACGACACGATCCTTACATAAAATAATATTATAAATTCGTAAATTGTACTTTTATATAAAAAAGGTTAATAAATATTAAAGTTAATAAAATGAGAAGTTAAGAAAATATTATTAAATGAAATTTAGCATCGTATTCGACTTCAAAGTTGGAAATATACTCGACTATACTCTCTTCGTTTTAGTTACTGATATACCTAAAACATGAAAATATAACCTACAAATCCATTGAATGATAGTTGGCAAATAAAAGTAGGTTATTCTCTAAACAACATAAATGCAAAATACGAAATCCCTTTAACCAAAAATAAAATTTAGAAATAACAAAAATATGAATATTCTTAAAAATATATTTTCTTAAGTATCAGTTTGCATTTGTATTTGTATTTCTAAACATGTTGAATATGAGACTATGTACTTAACTTCTGACGCTGTAAATAAATCTATGCAAAACATAATAGAACACAAATTTTATACTATTTTATCTTAAAAAGATTATAATTTTTTGCATATTTAAATTTTCTTAATATGTTATATGTTCGTATGTACAAGAGAATCATGCAAAAATTAAGAAAAAGATGATTTCTCAAATGTTGAATTGAAATATCTATTTTATTCGAATATCCCACTTTTCGAAATAAACTTTATAGAACAGTACTTTTGTTATTTGCACTATTCAATTAAATATAAGCACTGATTTCTCTACTAAGACACTAAAGTTTTAATAACGCCTTTACTTCTTTTAGGAAGTATCCTTTCTTGGTCTGTTAATAATATAAAATTTGACACCAATCATTTCAACGACACGAATTTAGTTCTCAGAAGCTGAAAATCATAACACTGTGTATGAGCAGACTGTGTGTATTTTCTATGTGCAAATTGTTCCCATAAATAAATTCTTCGCGCATATGAAAATTAATTTTCGACACTTTACTGATTTAGATTCAAACTAAAATCTTTTTTGACTCACAGAAGAGTCTAAAAATAAAAATTACTCACACACTCTGGCTGGACTCAAACCAGCGATCGTTGGGTTTACGTCTAAAAGCTTTGACCACTAAGCTAGTGAGGACATCGATGTGTATAACTTTTTTGTACTTACTGTTTTCAAAAAGAGAATGATCTAAAAAGGAAGAAGATTGTGGGAACAATTACTAGTAGCTTAGCGGGAAAAACGTTGGATCGTGAACCCAAAGAATACTGATTCGAACCCAGACTGAGTATGTGGGTAATTTTTTCTTTTATCTTTAGACTCTTCTGTGGGTCAAAAAAATTTTAGTTTTAATCCAAAACATTGTGGGGACAAAAATTAATTTCCACAAACGTGGAATAGTGGTTTACGGGAGTAATTTGAGTTTACGCAATTCATCGAAAGCGTTGCAATTTTTAGTTTTCTGTGGGTTGAATCCATGGCGTTAAAACTATTGCTGTTGTTTTTCTATATTGTTGGCAGATCCATCAAAAACACTTATAATATTTATTATTATCTTTAAAAAAATATAATCTTAAATAATTATACAATGTTTACATCATTTTTATTACACCAAATCTTTAATTCTTATGCATCTTATGCTAGTACCGTATCTTATTATTTTATAAAAAATCCCTATTGATAACGTGTTTCGTGCGTGAAAGTTTAGAGTTTAGTGTTAGAGTCATAGAGAGTTCATCAAGCATCTCATGTATCTGATGTACGTTAAACAGTTCGAGTAATTTTCACGTGACACGTTTTTCTGATATACATATGTTAAACCTATTGTATGAGTTTCACTTTATATGTAGGAGCATAGTTCATATTCAGTGTCTTTTTCATTCTTAGCTAACTGCTATTACTAATCATGCACTACATCATTACATTTTTACTAATTAATGGGATAATTTTCCTTTAACTGCTGGCAGGCGGTAAACATTCAGTTGGTCCTGAAAATTAAAAACATTGAAATGGAGATCATGTGATATTATGTCGCGATGCTCAATATCGTCATGGCTTGCAGAGAAGAGATCAAGAAAATACACTGTTTAGAAAGAGTAACTGCGCAAGTAAAGTATTTAAGTATGAGATTAATGCTTATATTTAGTAATAAAAGCGCGCGACAAAAGTATTTTCCCCCCAATGAAGTTTCCGTTTTATAAACAAGTACTTATGACGGATTATCAATAGGGGCGGATACAGACTTTCATTTTGGAGGGGATCACGGACAGAATTTACCATGGTCTTGGAATAACACTCTTCATTTATCATGAAAGTTGGAATTTTTTACAGTGAAAAAATATGTTTTTGAGGGGTCATGACCCCTGTGTCCGCCCTTGGTTATCAAGAGTTCCTATCTAGATTTTCAGCCATGAATTCCACACATTGGGCTAACTAGGGGGAGGACTAAGGTGGTTTAGCTTCACCTAGAAGGCATTTAGCTATACTCTAGAAAAACAAAAATTACAAATAAGATTATAGCTCGCCCCAGATTTCGAGGTTAGTTACGTCAATATTTTTACATCACAAAAACGGTGGCGATTAGTATCTCTATCCTATAATTTCAATAGATACTAAAATATCAAACTTTTATTTTATATTTAAATTCAACTACAAAGTAATGAATATAGGTTTGTATTTATATTGGATAGTATCTATCCCCTAATATCTTTGTCCTCCAACGTTCATCTTTAGTCAAATGTTTTTTGAAATTTTAATACTCTGTAGTTTTTATTTTCTATTGTATCTTTCCAGAATATTGATTTGTTTTTGGTTAATTGCTTATGGCCATATACTGTCCTTTGTTTGCAACAGCTGTTTACCATTTCTTACTTAAAATAAGTCTTGGATTGTCCAAATACGGAGCACGTAATTAAGATGCTCCAAGTGACAGAGAATACTCAATTTTTCACGTTGTTTTTTCTTCACTAAAGTGTGTCCCGCACCGCAAACTGTCAGACGTGGGATTGATTTCAGACCTGGTCGATCTCCGAAAAAAATTAAGAAAAAAAAGGGATCAATATCCGAATAGATTACTGGATCCAGAAAAATTTTGGAAACTCCAAAATGATTCGTTTTATATCTACTCTGTCACACGTTCAAGTGACTTCTCCTCCCCATACTACCTCATGCACAACCTGAGCTCCGTATAATGCTTTTAGTTTTGTCATTCGAATAAGATCACTTCATATCATTCAGGGAGCAACACCAAAATGTCAAGCTGTACTTTTTGTCCCCATTGTAAATTTTATTCTTTTAGAGTAATTAATTTTGCACTATACCGTCATTGGTAGATCTTCTCGTAAATCACATTTTTCGCGTTTAAATCAAGTTACACGTTCTGTTTATTCATAACTGCTGAATTATAATGTCTGTTTATGAAGATAAGGATGCAATTGATTTTAACAAATATTCATCCTTGCTTACATAACGTGAGAAACAAAATCATGTAAAAGCGAAAGAAATCTCGAACCAGAAAGCGAATACTCGAAGTTAAGGTGATGTTGGTTTACCTAGATCTTCACTTTTTCGTTGGTCCCATATAAAATAAGCTGAGTTTAATTAATTTTTTATACGCACAAAATTATGTAGCCCTTTTTAACCCGAAGGATGCACACTGCACTCTGTTTTGGTTTCAGATTAAACGAACAATTATATTCGCAACTAGTGGAAGATTATAACACTCAAGGGCATAGTCTGGATATGTCGTGGTTGATAAGAAATTAATAACATGTCTCTTAATAATTGAAAAAATTGTGATGGGCTTTGGAATTTTAAGTATTATTATCGCTAATGTGAAAACTATTGTATAGATAAATTAGCTTCGGCAGTCAATATGTTATAAATTTCTGTAAACTGAACACTCTGAGCTGAAATTACTAACATTGCGTTCATATGGTATAGTTAAAAGAGCCTACGGCTTTTATTAAAACTAAAGCTGAAAGACCACAGGGTTAGTGTGCTAATTGCACAAAAAATAATTGTTCATTTTTTTTATCGACGAAAATAGAGTGATGTGCAAGATTTTAAGAATACTTCGTGCACGGATAGATACCCTCTTAAGAACGCAATTATACATTTTGGCGAAATTATTTAAGAACGATGCGGATTTACCAACAACAAATGGAACGGCGAGAAACATGGCTCATGTTGACGAGATTACTCGCGAGATTAGTTGTGACCATGTTTGTAAGATTGCTGAAAGAATTGAAATTACTGTGATAAGCATGGGATCCATCATTCATGATCTCTCACAAATTTCGTCAAATTAGATAAACGTAAGTACTGCGTTTTCCGATGGTGGAACCTTCACTCAAAAGTGGTTGAAGTTCGGAAATTAGGACTTATATAAAGCTGATAGTTCTATATTACTTGATAGAGAAAAGGTAACGCCTTGAAGATGTGAATGCGGTACCATGAAAATATGAAGAGTGGATGCAAATGTGCAAGTTATTCAAATGATTAAAAGTTCTGGCCAATCAAATGAACGGAGCACGTGATATAAGTAGACGAACAACACGTGAAGCCTTCATTCAAGACGTCATGTCGTAACAGACCTACAATGTACGACCGGCGCCATTTGGCGCGGTGTACAGGGAATTTTGGGTGATGTCAACACGGACGGTGTCGATTAGTTGAGGAAAGTTTGTTGCTAAGCCGTCCGTCCGTTGTGAAGGTTCCTTTTAACAATGAACGATCGACATAGCTTAGAATAGGGGTCTTCAACCTTTTTCAGTCCAAGGGTCAATTTTGCTTATTCTTGTAGGCCCGCGGGCCGCACTACTGTATCAGCAATATTAGGACTGAACAAAGACGGATCAAGGGATGTGCTCCCCTGGATCAACCCTTGTTAATATTTTTTCCTTAAGTCCCTATATTAGTTTTGCGTGCGCACCAAAAAATATTTTCAAGACTTGCCTCTGGGACTGAATAATGTACAGTGAAAACTATCTAAGGCGGAACCTGCATAAGGCAGAAACT